>CAUJNA010000170.1:0-228669 GCA_963377175.1 Effrenium voratum | reverse complement strand
GTGTGTTGTGTTGTGGGCGTGTGTGTGTGTGTTGTGTGTTGTGGGTTGTGCTTGAGTGTGTGTGTGTGTGTGTGTGTGTGTGTGTGTGTGTGTGTGTGTGTGTGTGTGTGTGTGTGTGTGTGTGTTTGTGTGTGTTTGTGTGTGTGTGTGTGTTTGTGTGTGTGTTTGTGTGTGTTTGTGTGTGTGTCTGTGTGTCTGTGTGTCTGTGTGTCTGTGTGTCTGTGTGTCTGTGTGTGTCTGTGTGTGTGTGTCTGTGTGTGTGTGTGTGTCCGTGTGTCTGCGTGTCTGTGTGTCTGTGTGTCTGTGTGTCTGTGTGTCGGTGTGTCTGTGTGTCTGTGTGTCTCTGTGTCTGTGTGTCTGTGTCTGTGTTTGTGTTTGTGTTTGTGCTTGTGTTTGTGTTTGTGTGTTTGCGTGTGTAAGTGCAAGTGTAAGTTAAGTGACATGCACCTGTACGAGTAGGTTTAATGTGCAGCGTAAGTGTTTGGGTGTGTGAGTTTTTGTGCCTGCTTGTGTGTGTGTGTTTATGTTTGTGTGCGTGTGTGTGTGGGTGCGTGTTTGCCTGCGTGCGTGCGACTGTGCGTGTGACTGTGTTTTCGACTCTGCGTGTGTCTGTGTGTGTGTGTGCGTCGGTCTCTGTGTGTGGGTGTGTGTGTGTGTCTGTGTTCGTTCGTTCGTTCGTTCGTTCGTTCGGCTGTTGTTCTCGTTTGCACCGCGAAGGGTTCTTCTGTGCGGAGCCCGTGGATTAAACTACCCAGGATAAGTACACAGAGTGAGTTGCACAGAGCTGAGTTGCACGGAGCCAAGCCGCAAAGAGCCAAGTCACACAGAGCCAAGTTGCACACAGCCAAGTTGCACACAGCCAAGTTGCACAAAGCCAAGTTGCACAGAGCCAAGTCATGCAGAGCCAAGTGCGCAGAGCCAAGTGTATAGTGGGCTTTTTAATTTCTCCTGTTGGAGCACGACCCTCTGCTGAGATCTGCGTGGTCGAGGTCAAGAAACTGAGGACATTTTTCGATTTTGATCTGCGCGCGTGGTTGATGTTCAACAACCGCAGCTTTTTACTAGTTCTGCGATCTGCGCGCGACCCTCTGCGGGGATCGCGTTCGCTCGCTGCGGCCCCGTGCGACTCGGCTTAGTCTCGGCGAGCCCTTTGCGGAAATCGTGCGTGCTGAAGTGCTCTCGGTTTGCGCACCTGCTTTTCGCAACGGCGGGTCGCGGGTTCGATTCCCTTGTGGTCCGCGGCAGCTTCGGCTCGAAAATCGCAACTTTGAAGTACGAAAGTAGTATGCGACGTACACTGTCGCAGCTCCGGCTGACAAGTCGCAACTTTGAGTGCGAAAGTAGTACGCGTACGCGAAGTAAACTTTCGCAGCTCAGACTGAAAAATCGCAACTTGTAAGTTCGAAAGTAGTACGCGAGGTACACGTTCGCAGCTCCGGCTGAAAAATCGCAGCTTTTGAGAACGAAAGTAGCACGCGAAGTCAGCTTTCGCAGCTCCGGCTGGAACATAGCAACTTGTAAGCGCGAAAGTAGCACGCGAAGTACACTTCCGCAGCTCCGGCTTGAAAATCGCATGTTTATAAGTACGAAACTGTTGCGCGAAAAGAGGAAACTTGTTCAGAGCAACTTGCTGAGAGAACTTGCCTGGAAAACTTGCTCAGAGGAAATAGCGCCGGCGCAACTTGCTCATAGCAACTTGCGCAGAGAACTTGCTCGGGGGAACTCGCGCCAACAACTTGCTCAGAGCAACTTGCGCAGAGAACTTGCTTGGAGAACTTGCTCAGAGGAACTCATCGCCAACAACTTGCTCAGAGCAACTTGCGCAGAGAACTTGCTTGGAGAACTTGCTCAAAGGAACTCGAGCAACTTGCGCAGAGATCTATTTGAAGCACTTGCTCAGAGGAACTCGGGCCAACAACTTGCTCAGCGCAACTTGCGCAGACAACTTGCTAGGAGAACTTGCTGCCGCTGCCAATGCTTTCGGGCCACCCAGCTTCTAATTTGTTTGTGCGCGTGTGTCAACGCGTGCCGTGCGTTTTTGCTCGCGCACGCGCGAAGACTGTTTTGCGAAGCTCTTGGCGCGTGTCTGCGCCGTTCCTAAGGCAACTGCAAGCAGCGTGCTCATGCTCAATCCACAGACAGATTGTCACTGTGTCAGTACCTAGCTAATGTCACTGCTACTGCTGCTGCTGCTGCTGCTGGAAGAGCTGTCAGCCTTTGGCTTGGCTTTGCCCTTCCCTTTGCTTTCGCCTGCAACTTCGGGCGAGCGTCTGGCTTCGTCACGGGCTTTGCCTTGCGCTCCCCTGCCTGTTTTTTGTGGCTTTGGCTTTCGCTTCGGCTTGGCCGCAGCCTTAGCCTTAAAAGCAGGAACACCTGGCCCTAACTCCCCCCCAAACGAATGCGGCACACATGCACTTTGAGTACAGTTCTTCTCCAAGTTTCCTGCAGGATTGTGTTTACCCTATGCTTCCAAAGCCTATTAAAAAAAAATAGTCGTTGTGACAACCCCGGTTTTTTGATAAAGACTATTTTTTGATGACGAGCGGCAGCCTCGGTTTTGGACTGGAACAGGGACTAGGAAAGACTTGACGCTAAGGCCGCCTCATAGGATCCCAAAGCCGAATACGTATTTTCATATGCAGCAATATGTGGTACAATCTTCAAGGCTAATGTTGGCTTCTATGTTGCTTGGCTTCTTAACATGGCCATGTAGCGCGTGAGGGTGAATCCTCTTCTGACCGTTTCTGTCCTTCTTTTGCCCCACCTTCTTAGCCAAACCAAACAAAACGGGACAGCAAAAATCTTTAGCCATCACAGCAACCATTCCAGGATGAGAATGTTGATCTTCCGGGTCCCCTGCAACATTTGCCCGTTCTAAGCCAAAAAATAGTGGTTCTACGCCAAAAAATAGTGGTTCTACGCCAAAAAATAGTGGTTCTACGCCAAAAAATGGTGTTTCTACGGTTTTTCTACGCTTTGTCTATGGTTTGTCTACGCTCACGACGTTTTTGGAGCTGTGTGAAAATTGGAGCGGAAAAAACAAGCACACAATTGCTTGTTGTTCGTGCCACCTGCGCAAAATTGCAGAGGACAACTCTAGAATTTGCTAGAATAAAGGCTCCGTCTACGCAAGACTTTCAGCAGGTGCATTGCGCAAACACGAAAGGGCGCCAAGGACCCCATCAATAAATAGTAATCTACTGGCTCCCAAGGCTTCTTAAGAGGTTGCAATAGCAGGCGAAATTTCGATAAACACAATCTAACAACCCAAAATGAGTAGTGGAGGGCCACGCCTAGCAAATAAATTGCTTCATACATACACCCCCCCCTACATTTTTTTTCATCTTCCATCTTCTACCCTTATTTGTTTTCATCATTTTTCTACATTCCTTTCTGTCCATCTCATCCGTTTTTTTATCATCATTTTTCCAAAATTTTCGCCATCCTTTTCTCCTTTCTCCTCGCCTCATTCATTTCACCATATACCTCTCAAAATATCATTTCCTCAATCTCCTCACCTCATCCATTTCAAAAAAATAAATTTTGCAAAATATATTGCAAAAAATATTTGTCATCAAAAAAATATTCGAACTGTCTAAAAACGATTTGTCCATTTCCCGGACAAAAAATAGAACAGCAACAACATCACTCTCCTCCTTCGTTTCATCAGTTTCATCATATATTGTTTAGGCGTGGTCGCATAGCTTGCGAGCTTCGCTAACGCTCGCATCCTCCTTGTAGGATTTTATCTTCAATATATAAAACGCTATACTTACATTATAATTATAACATATAAGGGTATAAATGTTATAATCATAGTATGATTAATAATTATGGGTTAAATTTATAGTCAGGAAATATGTCTTCAAATATGTAATCTACATATTTATCAATATCACCAATGTCTATATATTTGATATTGTCTTTTCCTATTATTGAATAAATATATTCCCAGAAAAACAAATTAACTAGTAGCCATACTTGATATTTAGTGTTGTAGTAAGACCATACATGATATTTAGTTATTCTAAATTCATTCAAGACCTCGTTTATTTTATCTTTACTTAATAAATGCCAATCAATCGCATCAAACATGCGTCGAAATTTTTTAACAAATGCTTTATATGGTTTAATTGCGCTTGTCCCTCCAAACCTCTTAATTAAATCTTTATTATTAAAGAACTCATTAATTTCTTTTTCAAATGACTTTCTAGCAATTTTATGGTAAAAACATACAGGACATCGTTTTTGATATTTCATAAAGAATTGCAATTGTAATTGAAACTTTGTATATCCCTTATCCTTATGTTCTTCAACAAAAAACTTTTCAAGGTCTCTTGTTATACAGCATTGATTACAATATACATCATATTCACTTATTTTATTACATAGATTAGCAGGTAATAACTTATACAATGTTGTATTAACATCATTCCTTTTAGTTGTACAACATTCGCACTTTGAATAATTAAATAACATTTCTATTATAATATATATAGTTTTTATTTCTTTAAATACTTTTTTCCAAGAAATAAAAGTAAATATTGAAATATAATTATAACATATAAGGGTATAAATGTTATAATCATAGTATGGTTTTAATCATTTTCATTATGCTTTTGTTCCATCAAGTCTTTGTGTTTTTTGGAGCTTCTATGTCTGGCAATGCTTGACCTCACAGAATAACACCCGCACTCACATAATATCTGTTCTAATTGTTTCGCCTTTAACATGTCTCTATTGTTTTGTCTATACTGTTTATCCACTTGTCTTTTATGCTCTCTGGTGTTTTCTCTGTATATTTGCGTTTGTGCTTTGATTTCGTCCTTGTGGTCTTGGTAATATGCCTTGGATTTGGCCAAATGTGTTTCTTTATTTTTTTCATAATATCGCTTGTCCCAGTCAGACTTCTTGCCACCTGCGATAAGCTTATTTACACATTCCATAGTTTCAATGTAAAACCCTTCACGGGCTTTTAATTGTTCTTTGTTTTCACAAGGGACGTTTTCTATTAATTCACATTTGCAATTCTCTTTGCCGTAAGTTTTGAATATGATTGCTGATGAACAAGGATGAGTTTCAAAGGTATCGCGATGATGACCGAACCTTTTTGACAATGGCTGAATGGTTGAGCCTATGTAGCACATGCTATATCCAATATCTATGATTTTGTATATTTTGCCATTCTTGTATTTATTTTCTGTCATATCTTACTATATTAAGTGAAATATTCTTTAATATACTTTTTTATTCCCTTTTTGTCATATTTTCAGCATTTCATGCCTTAAGAGTGGCTTTGAATAATTACTAACTTCATAATACTCTTGCCCAAGTTTTTTGGTTATTTTTTCAACTGTATGCTCACTTTTCAACCAGTGGCTGGTTCGTTCCTTTTCTGTTATGCCCTTCTTCCTCAATATCTTAACTTTGCTTCCAACTTCCAGTTCAGGATACTTGCGGTTTTTCTTTGCTTTCATTGATATATTCAATGCTATATTAAGTTCATTGCCTTTCTTCCGTGCCTCCTGTGGTGTGTATCCAGTTGTAGAATGAACCATTTTATTATTATAAGTAAGTAATACTTCAAAATTATAATCTGTCCATTGTATATTTTCTTTTCCCTTCTTTTCGTCGTGCTCCAGTCTTTTGTATAACATCCCTTTGTAAGTTTTTATAAAGCGCTCGGCCATCGGTGCATGACCTCTTGTTAAATATAATTCAATGCCTTCTTTCTTAAAATAGTCTTGAATAATGTTAGATGTAAATGAACCTTCTGTATCTGCGTAAACCATCTTGGGCGTCCTTCCCATTTTGTGCAGTCCTTCTACTATTCCATGTGCTACATCTTCAGGCTGTTTAGATTTGATAGGTATCACAACTGCGTATTTTGTGAAAGCATCAATAAACAAAAAAGCAACTTTAACTTTTTGATTGTCTAAATCACTGAAAAAGAATAAATCCATCTGATATTCCCAGTATGGTTCCTTTGGGATAAAACTATTATATCCTCTCATTTTAGTTTTTTGTTCAACATTATTTTTAAAGAATTCTTCAATATCTGCCATTGTTATGCTTTTATCCTTTGCCCTACTGTCCTTAAGTGTGGTGGCTTTACTTCCGAAGCCTCCCTTGTCAAAATAAACATTATTAATAATATCTTGCTTAGATGCCATATAAAATAAGATAGATATTATTTTTCCCGGCGATTACAGTTTAAACAGTAAGATATACAGTTTTCCTTATGATGGGCATAATCGTTGTTTATTCTTTGGGCTGTCATATTGCTATTTATTACTCCATTATTTATTTCTATGTCAAAATCTGAACTGCATTTATTACATCTGGTATTAAGCCTGTCAAATAACCATTTGACATCAATATATTGTTTGTTGTCTATCTCTCTCTCTGCTTTCATGTCTTGTAATTTATATTGTTTAATCTTATGTTCTAAATACCTGGCTACTTGTGCTTCATTTAAATCAGTATCATCTACGTCTGCTTTGAAAAACTTGACTTTATTGATATCTCTGCATCTCGTGAGGGCTGTCCAAATCCACTCACGGCTGACCAAATGCGATTTGTCCCATTCGTGTATAGTAATGCTTTTATCTAGAGAAGCCCCTTGAGACGAATGGCATGTAGCACAATAAGCATGTATAAAGTGCTTGTCTAAAGTCGTGGTGTTTGTCATGAATATAGTTTTACTTTTGATATCTTGGATTTCTACTTTCCAATCATCAATACTAATAATTTCATAAGTAATATTTACATTAAACACCTGCCCCATTTCCTTTTTATAAACTCTGCATATCACATGCTCTCCAATTTCATATTTATCTGTCTTTCCTAAATTATTTCTTACGGTCTTGCTTACCCATTTGCACCTAGCATTAGTATAGGCTATGTTATGCTCTCCTTCCATGATGTCGCTTGTAGTTTCAAAATGTTTATTTACTATTTCCTTAATGGGCAGTTTATTTTTCCAAATGTCATTATATATATCATTCAATTTAATTTTATCTTCTTCTGTCTTAAGTCTCTTAGATATCTTAAGATAAATCTTATATTTAAATATTTGATTAAGACAGTTGTTTAAATATGTCTCGTGGTGCTGGATGTTAGTTAAATCAGCTATAGGTTTCAACTGCTTCCCGTCAGCAGTTCCTATAATTATCTTCTCTGGGTACGTATCCTTAAACTCCCTAACTCTGTTCAAAATATAATTGCCCGCCATACCTAGCTCATCAAACACAATACAATTATAATCAGAATGGTCAAATGTCGGTAGTCTTTCTCCAGCTTCTATTGGAATACTGAAAAACTTGTTTAATGTTACGGCGTCGGCTTCGGTTTCTTGCTTCTGCTTGTTATTAGAACATACGAATAACACATTATAACCTAGATTTTTCATATATTCGCCTATATAACTCTTGCCGCTTCCAGCCAGTTTTGCTTTTATCAACACCGGATTACACGACACAATTTGCTCACAAATGCTTTTGGTGTCGTATTCGTCTTTAACACGAATTTTTACATTATTGTAAGTCGGAATTTCTGATAACTCATTAACCTTAATTTTGTATATATCACTCGGTGGTGATACTTGTTTATTATCTTCAGCTCTCCATCCTCCCCTTTTGGTTGAAAACTTAATCAATGTTTTGGCCTTGTCAATATTTTTCCTATCAATAATGAAGGCATCGGTTTTAACACTATGCACATTGATATTGTTGTTTTTCAATGTTTTATAATCTTTATGCATTTTAAAATTATGTCGTTGCATGAGTAGCTCTTTAATATACCTAAAGCCATTGGTTAAGTCTTGTTTATGTGTCGTTGTCAATGTGTAATATTTGACTTCTGACTCTTTCTCAACGTTTTTGATATCGTATTTTTTACCATCTATAATTTTATAACATTCGCGACAATGATTGTGATAATACATATTATTTTTCCAAAATTTATATGTGCCGTCATCAGAATTCCGGTACCTATCATCATCATTATCATGAGCCTTAAATTCTAAAACCCATCCCTCGCCTATGTTCCTTTCTAATTCTTTAATATATTCATCTGTCATCTCTGTCAAAACCTTATCATCATAAAATCCACTAATCTTATTAATTCTTCCTCCATACAGATTTTGATGATACAATGCTTCACTTAATGTATCAAATACTAAACTCTTCTGAGACTTGTTAGTTCCCTTTTCTAACAATCCGATATTTACATTCGAAATCAACTTTTTAACCTTGATGTCTTCACCTAAATTATTTGATATGTTAGTCTTCCATAGGTTCTCAACTATACTTTTATAATCTACTTCATAAATCGAAGAAGGCTTTTTAAAATATAGAATTTCGACTTCGTCAATAAACTCTTCTAAAAACATGCCATATATTAAATTATATTGTTTATTAAAAAATAATGATGTTTGTTTTCCAGTAAACTTAACTAAGAATAAACATAATTCTCCCATGTTATTAAAATCATGTTTACCATACTCATAAGGCATCCAAATGTCAAATTGTTTAAACACTGGAATTTTTACGATTTTAGTTAAATTATGTGTATATGCCTTGTTCTGGTCAATCTCTATATGTAATTCATTACTATGATAAAAGTAATGAAATTTACCAGCGGGCGCTACTGTCCTGCATGTGTTTAAAATTTCTACATCAATGTCATTATAATAAGATTTATGCAGTGGATTAAATAATGATTTATTGAATTCAAACATCGCTCTTGACATCCTATTATAGGTGTCTTCAGTTTCTACTGTTATACTTGCATTGAAGGCATCAATCAAATTTTGTGTTTTTATCCTGTATGTAATTATTCTTTTCTTAATCTTGAATTGAAACATCAGCTCCGAAATGATACACGCACTAAATTTAATTTTCGGGTCATATCCCGCCTGCTTTGCTTGATAATACATTTTCGCCAAATCATTGTGTGTATATATCATTGTGTATTCGTCCTGTTCGGTGTGTTTTAATATGTCATCCAGCTCTTCAATCATGATGCATTTAATGGGTTCCTCTCTATGATTTAAATAAAAGTCGGTAGAAGCATTAACATTGATATTATACTCTTTCTTTATTCCTAAATTTGATTTCAATTGTTTCAAGTCCTTATTTAATGTATATATATGGTCATTCTTTATTAATGCGTAGAATGTTTTGATATGGTGGTTTCTTTTTGGTGGGTCAAATGTAAAACTCAAATTACCTACAATATCGAAAATTCTGGCGGCGATGGCATACTCTTTAAATACCTTGTTCATGTCTTCTATTGAAGCACCATGGTTTTTGAATTCCTCGTCTGTTTTGTCTATGAGTTTCAAAATACTTTCTCTGGTCATCTTCTTCATGTTCTTGTCTTGTCCGTAAAAATCATTCAATGTGTTAATCCAACATTCGTTTTCAACATAATGCTTTACCTTAATGGCTTCCTCAAAAGTGCAATATTCTGGGTCGAGTTCTGTTTCCATATATCTATGAAAAATACCAATATTATTTGCGTTTTTTAAGTTCTTCTTTTTAGGGTCATAATCTTTAATATCTCCTTCTACCGTGTCGGCATCATAAATGACTACTGCATCTATATAGTGCTTCATTGTCTTGTAATGCCTAGCGATGTCGTCATCTTGCGCCAGTGTTTTAATAACCTTCTTAAAAAGGTTTTTGTCATACAGTCTAAAAATTCTCTTCTTGACTAATTCCTCTATCCATCTTCCAGTCTTCACTCCCGCATGCTTATCGTCAAAATGCATGGGATAATATGTCCCGCCTTGAATGTCTTTAAACGATGCTTTTACCTTATATGATGCATATCCACTCATAGTAAAAAAACGAAATCCGATTGTGTAATCTCTGGGTTTTGTTTTGTGCCCTCTTGTTATGTTCTCCTGTTTGTTCTTTTTCATTCTTTCGCTTAGTGGTTCTCTCTCTTCATATGTGTTCATAACCTGGTCGTATTTTTGATTTGCCTTGCTCTTTTCGTCCTCTGATTTTGCCTTTATTAAATCATTAACTATCTTCTCCGCTGTTGTGTATTGTGATATTTTCCTGTCGGTGTATAATCCTATAATGTCTCTAACCTTTGCCTTTTGTTGTGTTGATAAATTCCCCTTGTTCCTTTCGAGTTTGCTTTCTAAAGAGTTAATATTTCTTTTTACAGCTTTTGATGTCATAATAATATTTATATTATATATTTTATAGTGTCAATATTTCTTTAAATGCGTTTTTTCTTGAAATGTTATTTAATAATAATTTATAGTATATAATTATATTTTATGTAAAACTTATTTAAAGAAATACTGTGTTAATAATATATTAACAGAATGCCCAGATTATCAAAATATCATGATGTTACTAAGGACTTGAACCCGGATGACTACACAATGGAAGAGATACAAAAACAGATGGCTATATACAACCGCTTGTATTATCTTAAGAACCTACAAAAAGAAGGATGGATGGAAAATAAAATTGAACAAAGCAAAAAGGCATATCGTCAGAAAGCCATAAAGGAATACATAGAAAAACAAAATATAGATATTGATGAAATTAAAAACCCTCAAGAACTACTTGACAAGCTCACAAAATGAAATACTTAATAATATTATGTTGTTTAATATTATTAATTATTTAGATTTTTTCTTTTTCAATAATTTAGTTTCCAAATATTCTACGCGATGGATTAGTTTTGATAAAGCATCCCAACTAATACAGGCCATTCTGTCATAACACATTGTTAAGTATTCTCCTGAATCATTTACAATATTATATTTAGGATTTGTGTATTGTTGAACATCTTGAGCAATCCATCCTAATTCAGTCTTTTTAGTTTTTTGATTTTTAACAAATGTTTTAATCTTAATGTTTTTTACCATATTTATAGTGTCATCTTCTACATCTTCTATATTATCTTTCAGTCTCTTATCACTACTTAAATTAAATCCATTAAATGATGAAAATTGTGTATCGTCCAATTGTAAATATTTAGTGCCATCAATATAACTATCAATAGTTGTTGATGCTTCTAATCTTAAAACAGCATCACTATTTAAATGTCTCAAATTGATTTTATGAGCAATTCCAAAAGTCATATCACCGTCAATAGTCCAGTCGCCTCGTAATTCGCTATTACTTACCACTATTCAAAATAATTTTATTATCAGCATATGTTGAAGATAATCCAACAACCAAATTAATAGAGTTTGACGTGTTGCTATTCCTAATTATTAAATCATTTGTATCGACATACATTTCAGCATTATCAATTATTAGTTTTGATGTGTTGCCAAATTGAACATTGCCACTCGGTGAATTTTGTAATAATAAAGTATTTCCTGATACTGACTGAACTTGATTGACTTCAACTTTCTTACCAGAAACCATTGTTAAATCGCCGTTTGTATATACATCACCTAATACATCAACTGCTTTATTGAATATGGTTTTTGATACAGCACCGTCGCACATAAAATATTGGTTAGAAGCATTGGTTATATCGCCAATACTACAAGCAACAAAATTAGGATGATGAATATAAAAACCTTCTGTTGCAGATGGGGTATGTGTTTCTAAATATGGAGTTAATGCATTGTCTAAATTATCAATTTTAGTTTTAATATCTGTTGAAAAATCATTATTTGTAAATAAATTACCTTTCATATAAACAGCACCTTCAAAATATGATGTTCCATGTGCTTGAGCAAAATTGTATGAAGTATGAACATTACCGTTAATCGTAATTCTTGAAGCATTATTAGGTCTTCCAATAATAACATCTCCTGTATTCCATCCCAACCATAATCTATAAGGTGTAGCACCTGTTAAACCTTGATACGAGTCCAACTGACAACCTCTTTTAAATTCTAAGCGTTGGTTACTTACAGCATCTTGAATTCTAAAAATTGGATTAGTATTATCTGTTAAACTAAGTATTAATGGAGAGTTTACTGTTTGCGCAGTTGTGATTGTTTTATCTAACTTTTGTAAATCTGCTGATATTAAACTATTAATCGTATTTGAATTTTCAGTTATTAATAAATCTTGTGTAGTGTTGTCTGATACGATTGAAGCAAATGTATTGGTGTATGCAGTATTTGTATTGAATAAATTAGTATCGTTTGCATATAATGTTGATACATCCGCTTGAATAGTTGTTTTTTCAGTTGTAGTCCAAGAAGCACCCGCTCCTGCTTGTAAATCTGCTATATCTGTTAAAATCGTTGATATTGTGTTTCCGTGTCCTGTTATGTTATTATATTTGTGTCAATTAATGATATATGCGAGGTTATTGTGTTTTGATGACTATTAACAAAAGTCATATTACTACCTACTGTATTATTTAATATTGTTATTCCATTTGTATTTGTTGCTATGTTGCTATCGTGTGTTGTTAATACTGCTAAATGTGATGCTAATGTATTATTATGTCCTGTGATTAAAGATGAATTGGAACTAATACTATTGTTAAAACCACTAATTAAAAATGTATTGGAACTAATATCATTAGCATTTGTGTCAAGTTTAGTTGTATTTGCTGATATAGTCGGTAGTATTGAAGTTATTGTAAGTCCGTAAGCAGTAGTATTATTAAAATTACTTGTGATTGTTATATTTTGATTTACTTGTTCGTCAAACATTGTTGCTGATGTTGCGTTAATTTCTGATATTGCTGATATGTTTGCATCTATCTTATTTTTTTGTGCTAATATCAGTGCATCAACTTCTTCAATTGTATAACCTCCTCCTAATGCGCCTGCGGTGTCTGATAATTCTTGTTTCGTAGCATAAACACTGCTTAAGGTTGATGGTTCTGTTGAATTTATTAATACTAATTCACTTGCTATAATTCTGCTTGAGCCATCCAATGATAATGTTGAAAACATAATTATTATATAGTAGGTTATAAAATAAATATATACTATCTTTTTTTTCCTCTTGAACCAAATATACCTTTATTTAATGCATTATATTTTTCTTGCTTCTGTCTCAAATATTCATTTTGCAATAATTGGTATTGCTGTGCTATATTTTGTAGCGGGTTTGGAGGCGGTTGTTGTTGCGATCTTCTTGGGGGCGGTGTGTTCGCTATTATATTATTTTGTTGCGGTTGTGGTTGTTGATTTTCTTCGTGGTGCGCTACTTCGTTGTATTCTACCTTTTGGGGTTTTGCTATCGGAACTGCTTTTGGTTTGATTGATTTAATTGGTTTAGATTCTAATGGTCCTTGGCAATTGCGCTCGTGGCTGTATCTATATGATTTTAATGTTAAAGTTTTGGCACATTTTGGACAGGTTATTTTCTTTTCATTGCGCGCTTGAGTTTTTGAGTTGTTTATAAGAGGTTCTACAGGTTTTATTTCTTGTGTTGGTTCTATTATTGGTGTTCTTCTTCAATTGGTGGTAATTCATTTACTGGCTCGTCTGCTTCAATTGTATTAGTAATTTCAGGTTCAACTTCTGACATATATAATATATTATATATTTTGTCTATATTTTTTTATATATTTTGTCTATATGGACAAATTGAGAAATATTAATATTAATAATTTGATATAAATATTAATATTTAGGTTGTTTATTCAATTATCTAATTGAAAGAGAATGCTAAAAGAAATGGGAACGCCGTGAAAATCAATTAATTCGTTTCTTGAAGTTGTTATTCTAAAGTGTAGTCTCTTAATATTTTTACCGCCTACATCAATAAAATCTGCATATATGGGCGCTGTAAAATCTGTTATAACTCCGCCAAGTTGTTGATTGATTTGAACTTTTTTAATTACTGAACTGCTGAAATTGTTAGGTGCTGAATATTTATAATCGCTTAATTGAGGACAATTTATGTATATATTCTGAAAAGGAACTAAATTAAAATATCCACTTAACCAAGATGACGCAGGTTCATAGGCAATATAATTACTTAATAAATAATTGATAGCTTTTGGTCTCAAGTTGTCATATTCAAACTGTCCTCTGTTCCATTCGCCATTTACATAAGTTTCTAATTCTTCATCTGTAGGTATTTTGATTTTGTAAGTTAGAGGGTCATTTAATTTAAGCTCCATGCGTCTCTCGCTCTGTCCATATACTGTTAAGAATAAGTCAGGCACAATGTCATTAAATGCCGTGTTTAATTCCGTTTGTATTTTGTATGATAATTGATTAGCATAATAAATTTCACCGGATACATCAACGGCAGTGCTTCTTAATAAGACATTGGAACTATTATATAACATAATATAGAAGCGTTCGTAAAACCCTTTCTCCGTTGTATAAAACGGAGTGCTGAATGAACATTCCGTTACGAACATTTTTGTTCTTGGCGGAATTTCAAAGTTTTGGTCAAGTTCTATAATAAAATCGCTGGTAGAATTACTTTCTTGCAATCTGTAGGCACTATCAACATAGATTTTTTTATATGTTAATCTATCACTCATAAATATAATATACAATAGAAATTATATTATAATTATTATTGATAATTACTTTGTAATTATTGTTATTAATAGATATTTGTTTTTAAAAAAATGAAATATATATTAATAATATATGATTGGGCGACAACTATTATTAGGTGCTATTGAAGGCAGGACGCCTACACAAATAATGGCAGGTGTAGCAAGTGATAAAGCATATACGGCAGGTAAAGATTTAATAGAAGATGTATTTTTTAATCATAAAAAGAAATTGGAAGACAAAATAGGAGGTTTCAATAAACATTTTGATAAGCACATAATGAAAAACAAAACACGATATGCTGAAGAAATTAATGTTCAAAATAAAAATAAAATTGATGATGTTAAAGGTTTAGACGCCGCGTATTCAAATATAAATGGAATAACAAGAATAGGCAACACTTTATACATTGGTGGCACTGGTGCTAAAACAGGACTAGGCCACAAAGTCAATGATGTCATTGCAGATTTGTTTTTTATTCCTACTCATAATGTTCAATTAAGCGAAAGATATAAGGACGCAATGGAAGAATTAAGGAAAAATCCAGATGTGAATAGAATTGTTGGACATAGCCTCGGTTCATCCGTTGTTCAAGAAATCAACAACAGACACGGCAACAAATATGCTAGTACTGTTTATTCATCACCTTTTGTATCAGGAATTAATCAACAGAAAAACCCGCGACACTTACGATTTAGAAATCGTGGAGACCCTATAGCAATGTTCGATGACGCGGCAATAACTGGAGAAATAGAAAGCAATAATTTATTAGATAAACACAGTTTCAATAATTGGACAGGACAAGGTATGACTGAAATTAATCCTACTACTGATATTTCTAATGGGTTCAACCCGAATGATAATTCGGGTTAAATGCTTCGCGTTTCAACCCTAATTCAACACCAGAACAATAAAATATCAATAATATTAATAATAATGTTTAGAAATAAAGATAAACAAAACAAAATTCCATTAGAGAAGAAACTGACAAAAGAACCTACGAAATACGATAAACAATATAAAAATTTAGATTATGATACTTTAAAAGATATAGTTGATACAAAAAATATCTAATAAATACTATAAAAAATACAACTTCAAACAATTCTACTACAATGCTTCCACATAAGAAAAATATAAAAATAAAAAAATAAAATCTAAGTTTATCATGTTCTAATTTTGATATAGTTATTTTTTTTTAAAAAAAATCTATATCATCATATATAAGTAATGGATAATATAATTGCAGAAAGTGAAACTACAATGATTAACTCGTTAAATTTTGGACTTCCAGAAACAGCACAATACATCACAGACAGAAGACACGTTAATTATTTTCCATCAGGCAGTAATGTTTATAATCCAAATGCAGGAAACAAAAATATTAGATTTCATATATCAGGAGAAGACAACACATATATTGATTTATCAAGTATTCGTTTATTTGCAAATCTTCAAAACACTGACGGAACACGAAGTCATTTTTTACGCCCGTTAGGTAATTTATCATCCTTCTTCAGTCGTTATAGATGCACAGTAGGCGGACAACAGGTTCAGGATATTATTGAATACAATAGGCACTGTGAATTGTATAATTCCTTTAAAAGTCAAGATGCTAGAGATATGGACGATTTAGAAGGTAGCGCTAATCCTCGTTGGGATGATGACTGGCGACATACTTATGCTACTGGACTGGCAGAAATGTTAGATGTTAATACACGAAAAAATCCCGCTGCCGACCCTGAGGCAACAACATTTCCAACTACAAAAGACCATAACAACTGGGGAGATTTAACAGCACGATATACTCGCCATTCAGTAGCAGGAATTCCCGGCGCTAATGGTTATATGCGATTAGGACATAAACCAGTATGCGGACTGTTAGAAAGCAATTATTATTTACCTTTAAGATATGCTCCACTTGAACTGGAATTTACAATTGTATCAGATGAACATATACCAGTAATTACACCTTTTGCTAAAACCGATGACAATGTTCATATTGATGCAAATGGTTATTATTTCACAACAGGAGACACCTCAACACAGTGGGAATTGAATAACGTAATCATTAGAGCTGAGGTAATACAATTGGACAACACGGTCAATAATAATATAGTAAAGCATTTATTAGAGGGTCAAAGTTTGAAATTAGTATTTCCAATGTATCACACTATGACACAATCATTCAGCGCAGGAGGAGGAGGTGAAATTAATATGAACATTGTTAAATCCGCTTCTAAATTAAATGGTTGTTTCATTACATTGTATCGTGCGCCAAGAGCAGGTGTAGATGCTGATAATGCCAACTATTACAGACATGATAATTATATTTACAAGCGATGGAATTACTTTTACAATCCTATGATTAATTCTCGTATTTTTGATGGTCCTGATCCAGATGGCGCTGATCGTGGGCGTTTCCAAGGTAAAGGCTTTCAAGATAAAGATTTAAATTTAACGTGGCAATTACAAATCAACAACAAGAAATATCCAGAGTTTGAATGTCAATCAATGGCAGAAACTGCATATTATTTAAGACGAACATTACACTATTTGAACCCTGACCAAGATGCCTTTAGTATTTCCTACAAGCGATTTAGAGAAGATAAATTTGTAATTGGTATATCGTTTGAGAAAATGGCAGACACTAATTTTACTGGACAGAATACTAAAATGGGTGGTTTACTCGTTTTTAAATTGAAAGGGTCTAACAGAGCACTGACAACTGATGAAGATGTGCGAGAATTATTTGTGCATATGATTTCGGAGTCTGTTCTGGAATTACGCGAAAGTGGGAGCGTGCTTTACGATTAAAATTAAAATCTATGATAAATATATAATGTATAAATTTCATAAACGAAATAATAAGAAAAATAAAGGTAAGATATTTTTACAATCCTCCCAAATTAAATATAGTCCATTTGATTTAAAAGATACAAAATATTTAGAACACCTGCACGAACAAATGAAGTTAAGAAACTCACAAGAAGCATCAGTAGCATTAAGGAAAAAGATTGACGAAGGAAACAAGAGAGCAAACTATGTAAATGAGCTGGATAGGATGATGGGCGAATTATATCGTCCTAACTTGCCACATGCAACAAAAGAACATTTAAATAAATGGTATGAAGATACAAAAAAGTTAATATTTACTTAAGATTTATTATAATAATATTAATAATCTAACTATTATTATAATAAATATGGCAACTACAGCAAGTCTAGAATTAATAAATCCATATGCAAAATTTGGATTGAAACGACGACCTACTTATGAAGAAATTGTAGGTCTAATTGGCGAAAATGATTTAATAACGGGAAAACTACCTAACCGAGATGCTACATTCTTCAAAGCAAGTCCTCAGGGTAGTTTTTTTGATGGAAGCGACCATTTAGAATTATTGAAAGACCAAGAGATGAGAATATTAGACAGACAAATGAGAGAGGCAATGATGAAACAAGAAGCACATAGAAATGGACACACATATGCAGTTCACAAAATGAATGCAGAAACACCAGTCCAAGCAAGCGCTGATGCAATAAATGATGAATATGATTTTTCCACACCACAACAAACGGCAAGGCAACACGAAGGGATGGTAGATACACAATTACAAGATATAGCAACTGCAACAAAGCGGAAAGCGGAAGAAGTAGGCAGAGCGATGGCATCAAATTTAAGAGAGATGGGCGGAACATTATTTCATAGAATGGTGGCAAACAGACAATCAGCACCAACAGAACCACGACAAGCGCCAGCAGGTAGAGCAGTAGCAGACGACCAGCAAACAATGCGCGTAGAAGATGTTGAACTATCACCTCAAGCAGTAGATGACAATTTTTACGCGACACCAGTTCAACAAGCAACAGGAGCATCAAGTTCAACAGCCCAACAACCACCACCATTGCCAATGACGCCATTATTTAAAACAACAATAGATAATAATATTAGTCCTGTTTACTGGAAAGAAAACCCTAATTTAACAGTAAATGATATTAAATTTCAATTTTATTTAAGAGGAATTCAAGTGCCAGAAGAAAGCGAAATACAAGAAGAATTGAAACACAAAGGCAGAGGCAAGGCGAGAACATACAAACAATATTTAGTGGATATGATTTTAGACACTATTGATAATGGCGGGTGGATAGCAAATTTAAGCAAGGGTAAAATAGAAGAACTCAAGGCAAGTTTTAAGGGCAAAGGTAAGAAATAAAAATATAAATAATAATAATGATAATATTAACGAAAAATATACTGAAAAGAAAGAAGCAGAAATTCAATGATAAATATGATGACGACAGTTTTACAATACATAACCTAATGAAACCAACACACCAACAACAATACAACCACCGAAATTTATGAAAAAGGGCACGCCGAGAGAATTTATTGACATTGCAACCAACACAGATACTATTGCTACAGCAACCAGAGAGACGCAAGAAAAGTTATACAATGATGCAAATCAACAAGTAAATATGACATTCGAAGCGTTTAAGGTCAGGGAAAACCAGGACAATATGTTTAAAATAATGCTTAAAAACTTTTGGCGCAACGCATACAAAAGAAATGAACCAACAAGAGCACAGGCAACACAAACATTGAAAAACCAACGCGATGCAATGGTGTCAGCCTTTACTAAAATGCTTGACAACAACAAACCGCCAGAACCACCGCCAAAGAAACCACCAGACGAGGATGACAGCGATGAAGAAGAAAAGAAGTTCAAACTGACAAAAATGATAGAAATAATGCTACACAACGGCGCTACAGTAGCAGATATAATATTAAACTTATCACATAGCGCAATTGCAACAACAATAAATATCGCAGATTTAGTTAATCAGATAACAGCAGGAAATGCACAAAGTAGCAGTAGCAATTCATCAAATGAAGCTATTAGTGTTCATAGTTCTCCACCTATTACTGTTCATAGTTCTTCATCCGAAAGTCCAACAGAAATACCAGCACCAACTGAAGACGAAGAAGAAGAAGAAAACCAACATTTCAATTTTGAAAAATTAAAATCTAAATAATATTATATATAATGGGTTCAAGTAAATCAAAACCAGTAGAAATTGATGACGAAGAGGCTATTAAAGTAATAAAAGATATAGATGTAAATACGATAAGTGAAATGTCAAGAATTGATATTCTACAAATAAATTCATTGAAAGCAATAATCAATAAATTAGAAAAAGTTAATGAATGTAAAAAAGATAAAATATATTATAAATTACCTGCCTTAAATTTATGTAGTTATTCTTTATTTTGAATTAATAACATTAAGCCAATGGCTTAATGCTATCAATTGCTTATACAACTTCTTTCACTTTTTGGCGTTGATGTTGAAACAGTGCTATTTGTTTCATCTATTAAATCGTCGCGAAGCTCGCGAGCCTCTGGCGAAGCGTCTTCATCAACAAAATTATTTTGAAATCTTAATAATTCCTCGTCCGTTGCCCTCCTCTTCAATGCCTTATAAAGTTTATGTATCCAAGAATTAGTATGAAAATTATAATTACCTCTACGATACAATCCACCACATCTACATAGTTTCATTGGCATATTATTATATTATATTAAGTTAGAATATCTTTATTCATCATTTGTAATTTGAAATGCCTGTTCAAAATTGATATGAAACATTTTGTTAATGTCTTTTGAATTCATATTCACGTAGAAAAAAGAATATGGAGCAAAATTCACTGCTTGATGATACATATCTAATAATTGCTGTTTGTCAACAATGGCGCTATTTTCTTCAATAAAACTCATTAATTCACTGGCATTTTTCAACCTAAAAATATATAATGAACTGGCATTTAAACGAATGATAGGCGCCAAAACATTGTATTTTTGTGTTGAACAAATCACACTTACTGCATCGTGCCTGCCTCTTGTAAATAATCCATGTAATAATTTACTATATCTAACAAATTTAGGGTCGTCTGCGTGGTCATCTATAACGATTAATATTGAATGTAGTTTCTTTATCTTTTTAGATTTCATATAATTAATTATTTTCTTCTGTCTTTCAATTACATTTTCTAAATCACTTGGATTATAATTATCAAAATAAATTTGTTCTTTTTCATCATCCACGTGCAATTCGTCCCTGATATATTTTTTAACTTCTGTAAATGTAGGGTCGTTATGGACGCTGGGTGAGAATATAAATATTCTTGCAAATGAATTTCTATAAACATTCAATATTAAATTTTGAATAAGGACAGTCTTACCGCCTGTCGAAGAAGCAACTATAATACTTCTAAATGGTAATTTTGGCACGTGCTCATATTTGGATTGCTTGAATTCATATTCAGTTATGTTTATTGGTTTTATTATTGGAACATCTGTCATAGTTGATATTAAAGATATATAGAAAATTATATTAAAAAATTAACTTGTAATTAATATTAAATGGACGTGAGGAACGAGCCTCGCGTGCTAACGCGACCATCATTTTTATGATATGCTGGTGGCGAATATCATAAAAATGGAACAGGTTGTCGCGAAGCTTCGCGAGGCATCGCCGATGCGTCCATTGCTACAATCAATAAGCATTGAAGCTAATTAGTTTGTATCTCTCTCGCGTGTGCAATGAAAACCCCAAGTGCTGTGCCCCACCAATATTCTATTATGCATGAAAATAATAAGATTAAATAATTTAAATAATTATTTTATCTTATTATTATATGACTGTTATCCATTGCAATTGTTGTAAAACTTATGATGACAAATATTTATTTAAACATCTAAATTCAAAACATCATCAGAAATTTGTAGAATATAGATGGAATAAAGACGATACAATGAAAAAACTTTACAAGAAAAGAAAGACAGAAATGAAAAATAATTTATCTTATTATTTAATATGAAAAGGAGTTATTCAGATTATATTAATATAATAGATGAAATGGAGAATATAGAACAAGTACTAATAACTGATAATAGATGTAAAAAAATATGTTATTTTATTTTAGAATTAATTAAGTTTTTGATACAATATATTAAAAATATAAATATTAATATAAATGGGAAAAAAGAAAAAGAGTAAAGCAAAGAAAGACCAATACCAGATATTGAAGCACGGAAAGAAACAGCAGAAAGTGTTAAATCACTAGGCGAAAGTAAGACTATAAAATGTGATAAATGTAATCACATAATGAATTTTAAAAATGAATTGACAGTAGATAAGAAAGGTGGAGTTAAAGTTAGTTGTGTCCCATGTATGTTTTCTTATAAAAAAACAGATAAAGATTTTAATATTCAGAAAAGAACAGATGGTGATATGGTTATTGAAACTAACGAACATTTGATTAATGTTAGTTTTAACAGGGACATAAGTTAGTATTTAAAGAGTAGATTTAACATAAATGCACTTTATAAATATATAATTAAATAAATAATTATCTAAATAAATATATAGTAATGTCTGAAAATGAGAATTATACTATTAATGATTTAATGAAGAAGATAACATTAATTGGTAAAAATATCAAAAACTTAAATGATATGATTAAATCCATTGATGACAAAATGAAACCAGTTGAACGCGAACAACAAAGCAACGAAGAGAAGGAGAAAATCGAAAAGATATTTCAAGCAAAATCTATAGGAAGACCATCGGGCGACTACCCTACAAAGCAAAAGAAATACTGTGATATGTTGAATACAGGAAAAATCAAACAACCAAAGCAACAAACATTAGAGTTTTATAAAATTACAAAACATGATGATGGAGTATATGTATTATTTGAATAAATAATATCTAAATAATTCTAATAAATGAATTTATTAGAATTATTTAGCAAGAAGACCTATACAAAATACCTAGCGAATTAATTTGTGAAATCTTAGTGAGTTTGACGGATTAACATAGCTTGATTTTTGGATTAACATAGCTTGATTTTTGGATTAACATAGCTTGATTTTTGGATTAACATAGCTTGATTTTTGGATTAACATAGCTTGATTTTTGGATTAACATAGCTTGTTTTTTGGATTAACATAGCTTGTTTTTTGGATTTACAGTGGGCTCGCATTCTTAAGATATCTGTTATTTTTTGAGTAGTCCATAAACCATACTATAATAATAACATTTATACCCTTATATGTTATAATTATATTTCAATATTTACTTTTATTTCTTGGAAAAAAGTATTTAAAGAAATAAAAACTATATATATTATAATAGAAATGTTATTTAATTATTCAAAGTGCGAATGTTGTACAACTAAAAGGAATGATGTTAATACAACATTGTATAAGTTATTACCTGCTAATCTATGTAATAAAATAAGTGAATATGATGTATATTGTAATCAATGCTGTATAACAAGAGACCTTGAAAAGTTTTTTGTTGAAGAACATAAGGATAAGGGATATACAAAGTTTCAATTACAATTGCAATTCTTTATGAAATATCAAAAACGATTTCCTGTATGTTTTTACCATAAAATTGCTAGAAAGTCATTTGAAAAAGAAATTGATGAGTTCTTTAATAATAAAGATTTAATTAAGAGGTTTGGAGGGACAAACGCAATTAAACCATATAAAGCATTTGTTAAAAAATTTCGACGCATGTTTGATGCGATTGATTGGCATTTATTAAGTAAAGATAAAATAAACGAGGTCTTGAATGAATTTAGAATAACTAAATATCATGTATGGTCTTACTACAACACTAAATATCAAGTATGGCTACTAGTTAATTTGTTTTTCTGGGAATATATTTATTCAATAATAGGAAAAGACAATATCAAATATATAGACATTGGTGATATTGATAAATATGTAGATTACATATTTGAAGACATTTTTCCTGACTATAAATGTAACCCATAATTATTAATCATACTATAATAATAACATTTATACCCTTATATGTTATAATTATAATGTAAGTATAGCGTTTTATATATTGAAGATAAAATCCTACAAGGAGGATGCGAGCGTTAGCGAAGCTCGCAAGCTATGCGGCCACGCCTAAACATATATATGATGAAACTGATGAAACGAAGGAGGAGAGTGATGTTGTTGCTGTTCTATTTTTTGTCCGGGAAATGGACAAATCGTTTTTAGACAGTTCGAATATTTTTTTGATGACAAATATTTTTTGCAATATATTTTGCAAAATTTATTTTTTTGAAATGGATGAGGCGAGGAGATTGAGGAAATGATATTTTGAGAGGTATATGGTGAAATGAATGAGGCGAGGAGAAAGGAGAAAAGGATGGCGAACATTTTGGAAAAATGATGAGAAAAAAACGGATGAGATGGACAGAAAGGAATGTAGAAAAATGATGAAAACAAATAAGGGTAGAAGATGGAAGATGAAAAAAAATGTAGGGGGGGGTGTATGTATGAAGCAATTTATTTGCTAGGCGTGGCCCTCCACTACTAAATGGACCCCAAAGGCCAATGTAAAAAAATAGTGGTTGTCAATGCAAAAAATAGGGGTTGAACAACCCCTATTTAAAAAATAGTCGAGGAAGCATAGGGTTTAAGTGAAAGGTTGTATTTGTTCGAAGCCGTTTCAGGAAGGGGGGTTGTGTTTTTCGGGTCCCCCACTTGTTAGTAGACAAGGCCTCATCAAAAGCTAATCAGCAGGACACTGCGCAAAGCGTCTTGGAAGTCGATTGCATGCGGCTTAGCAATCCCATCACAGGGGGCCGTAACTTACGAGAACTCGCCTGAGCCTGGGCTTGCCGCGCAGCATGTTCAAAAAGAAAACGGTCTGGAAATATGACTCCTTTTTTCTTTTTTTTGTAACGCGGTGGTTCGGGAAAGGAGGGCCAGGGACGGCCTTCAAAGCTCCTTTTTGGGAGATGGCCCGAAAAGGAGCGCAGAGGAAAGCCTTCAAGCGGTGTTCCTTTTTACCCGGAGATGGACCCGAAAAGGAACAGCATTCCTGAGATGGCACCAAAAAGGACAAAACAGCCTTGAAGGCCATTCTGGGCATCTTTGGAAGTGACTCTCTGCCAGGTCTCCAAGGAAGACGGGCCTGCCTTGCAGAATGGCCCCGGAAAGGAAGCAGTGTTTAGACAAAACATAGAAAGAAATTCTGATTCATGATTGTATGTATAGTTTTGTAGTTTTAATCTGTTATTCTCTCACTATCAAATTTTGGTAAACTGGTATACATAGCACAAAGTATGCACATCTTTCAAATGGCCTCGGCCTTTTTTGCCCGAGCTGCCCCCGCCAAAGCGTCCCAATCCGCGCAGCATGATTTCAAAGCTGCCGGACCACATCCTATAGACACAGCAGGTAGCTTCCACCCAAAGCTTGACCAAAAGCTGACAAGAAAACAACTCCATCACTCGGCCGTGAGGGCCGCCTGGTGCTGGCCACGCAAAGCGCGAATCTCATGTTGGATTGCGAGAAACCTTTCGTCCATCCGCTCACATAGGCGCTGCAATCAGTCGTCGCGACAGCGCTCCTACAACGGACTATAGTTGGATTTTTTGTCTGACCATAAACGGGGGGGAGGGGGGGGGCGGCTGCTTTGTGCGCCATTTGCGTTCCCAACTTCAGTTTCAGCGGTTGGGGTTCACTTTGCCGCGAATCACAACATTGCATGCGCATGGACACAAGTGAGATCGAAGGCTGTGGGCCATTCTGATTCTGGCGCAAAACATGTCTTTGAAATCGTCTTATAGACGCACACCGCCTAAACTTTCCAACAGCACGCAGCCTGTGTGTCCTGTAGGTGGTGGTGCTGGCTGGAAGCGCCAGCGTCATCATGTCGCTTGTCTTGCCAAATTACTGCACACATCGGTCCACGCCAGCTCCCAAGACGCAAAACAGGGTTGGCTCATTGCCACAAACTGACCTTTGCCGTTAGACTGTCGCAGAGCCATCGGCCCCTTCCAGCCGCTGCACTGGCTAAGGCTTAGAAAGCAGCAAGACTCTTTGCGAAGCATATTTTGCGCGCACCAAAGCCTTGAGCTGTTGATGGCGGAAATCGGTTTTGCCAACAGCCGCAACTGCCCCGAGCTATTGGCAGCAGCGAGCCGCCGAAAAGGACAGCATTAATTTGCGCAGTCAGTTACATGGACAAATTGACAAAGCTGAAGCCAAGGGCTGCTGGAAGTAGTTTGATGGTCAAATTCAAACGCGCAGTCCACAGCCAGCAGACACAGCCAAATGCCGCTTCCAGAAAAAAGGCGAGTTTTTTCCGGAAGCCTTGCCGTGTTGCTGTCGTCATCCTCCACATCCGACACTCATCCGACAAGCAAGCTCCAAAGCCCGCCCTACCCCCCCCCTTCCCCAGGAACATTCAGGCTTTGGGCAGCGTGCGGCCAAGAAGCATTCTGAAAAGCATTCTGGCCTATGACAAGATAGCCTCGAAGGTGATCAAAATCAAGGTCTCGGAGCGATGCTCCGGCATCCACTGCATCTTGCACCCGGCGGCAATGCTTGTTATTTTCGCACCTCTCGTGCGATTTGGTTTTTTGTGCCTTCGGAGAATCCCTCCGAGCGAAAGGGGATCTCCCATCCCATTTGCCACGACACCTCGGCACGTTTGAGTCCCATTGCCAGGCCCATTGCTCACAGTGGCTGCGGCCCGGCGCAGAAGGACCAGCAATGATGCGCCATGAAGCAGGAGCAACTTAAGCATGTAGCAGTCCCAAAAACCACCGTGTTCAATCCGCCCAGATGTCGCAACTATACATGAGTTCCTCGGCTGCGGCTAGCCTGAGGGCCAAGAAATCTTTTTTACTCGATAGCTTCTGGGCGGGAAACTGAAGCGTCTGGGCCGCAGTACTGTGCAAGCGGCTGATTTAAAATAAAAGTGTCACCTACCGCTGCGTTCTCATGGAAAGCAACATCTGCCACACGTCTGTCCTTGGGTCAGCGTGCCAAGCGTTCAGTGCCATTAGCGACCTGAAAACTTGCTTGATCCACTCGAAATCCTTTGCGTGCAACAATAGCCGCCACAACTAAAACCACGCAAGTCGCAAATTGCAGCGGGCTAGGCTCCGGAGCCGAGAAGGTGCCTCCCCATGTCGCCAAGCGCTTATGCCCAGCAGCCAAAATCTAGCGCCGTCACAGATATTCATCTTCCAGATTGATTGGAAGAGGCTCAGGCCATCAAGCGTCCCATACGATACGCCTCAGGAAGGTCAAAGATTCTTTGTGAGGAAACCGCTCCCCCCTTTTAATGTCGGGGTTCTTCGAACTATTCCAGAGACTCTCTGCACAAAGGCCTTACTTTTTTTGAAAGAAGTTCAAAAAAGGTTTCTGTAAACTCCTGGACCTTTGCGGAGAGATCTAGGCTCTTTTGACAAGATTTGCGGGCATTGTCTCACGAAGCCCTCTACACGCTCGCTCAAGTAATGCGTCCCTCGATAAGATGTCTCGGCGTGAAGCCTTGAGTCCTGAGCCAGATCTGTTCAGTGGATCTCTGTGTAGGACCAGCGCAAGATACTTGTGGAGAATCTTTGCAGGATGTCTGCACAAGATGTCTGGGCGGTATCTTTTTTGGAACTCTTTTTCAGATCTGGTTCTATTCGAGATCTGTAGCGCAAGATCTCTTACAAAGAAATCTCTGCAGAGCCCCGCGCAAGACCTCGACTGTCTTAAGTGTTCTCTGCGCAGGTCCTGCGCAAAATACACAGGTAGGATTACTCTGAGGCTGATCTCTCCCGGCCAGGATGCCTCAAAGGACCCTCTACGCGTACGCAGACGAGAGATTCTTGAAAGGAAATTTGTAGGTCCTGCGCAAAACTTCTTGCGATCAGCGCAAGGTATCTTTGAACTTTTACAGGGTCTCTTCGCAAGATCTCTCAAAGGGTCTTTTGGAAAGAGCGATGCCTGGGCAGGACCCCTTGGCAAGATTTGCGAACCCTTGAAAAGGTCTGCGCGAGGCCTCTTGAGGAACCTTCTCTACGAAAGACCGCAACATGTTTATGGGAACATCTTTGCAGGATCTCTGCGCAAAAGAGGATCATTTGTGTTTAAATTATCTCAAGATCTCTAGGAAGGATCAGACGGCAGGAAAGCACAGACACAGAGTTTGAAGCTCCATCTCACGAGGCAGCTCAGGCATAACAGACCTTGCTTCTTGATAGCGTAGAGGCGGTCGCTTGCGGTTTTGTTTTTGTGTGGCAAGATGCTCCCAAAAAACGAAGAATGCAAATCTGGAACTGCCACCCAGGCTCTTGCAGGTTTCCACGGGACGCCTGTTGCACGCGTTCCACTCTTGCAAAGACGTGGCAATCTGGCTCAGGCTCCCGGGGTGTCCATTACTGGGATTTATGTTTGCAGGCGCAATGCTTTCATATTCTGCTTAAGTCAGAAAGGAAGACAAGCACGGTGAACAGCCAGACAGAGCCAGACTTTGTCCGAGCCACACCGCCAGCGATGGCTTGCCGGAATGGTTCGAGGGGCTTCTTGCCCAAGCAGACTGCAGCGGCGTGGAGAGGTGTCTAGAAGTGGTAGAGCTCTTCTGCGGTGAGGCCAGCAAAGCGCTAGCGGCAAAGGTCGCTGGTTTGCATAGCAAGGCGCCTTGGCTAGCAGGACGGCTTTGCCTGATGAAGGTCTGTCACATGCTGTGTGCGCAACGCAGCTGAAAATCAGCCAGTGTTTGTGCATCAGCTATGACAAGCAGCAGTCCGAGCATCATGACTTCGGAACATGGGATGGCTATTTATGCGCAATAGGCTTGGGTTTGTCGCAGTAGGCTTGGGTTTGTTGCTTGTGTGGAGCTGAGAGATACATTGTCCGAGGATGAGAGGGAGAGTGTCTGGAGGCCAAGTCTTCCATGTTGGCCGCCTACCGTTCCCTGCCCAGGGTGTTCAAGGAGAAGATTAATCCCCTGAATCACTTCGAGGAAGACAAGTCCTTCAACAAATGGTACGGCCTTTGCAGGCACAACATGCCAGCCCACCACTGAAACCGAGGGAAACGATGGTGGGTACCTCACCAAGATCTCTGAAAAGGAGGGCCTGAATCCGAAAGACAAGGATGACAAGAAGTTGCTGGATGCCATCCTTGTCCAGCTCCCTTGTGACCAGAAATGGAACCAGGAGATCCCAAGAGAGAAAGCCATGCTAGAAGCCGGGGAGTACCGCTACCACTATGTGGGAGCAACAACTTCATCGGTTAAGTAACTACGGAGGCCAGCTCCTTGTCTGCAATAATCTCTTTAATAAAAAACACATTACAGATAGAGGTGGGGATGTCATTTGTCACCCTGAGGATCATCTACGGGGGAAATCAAGATCGAGGCAAGCATCAAGAACCTGGCGCTGTACCTGGAAGGCTTCAAGCCGTTTCTGGAGAAAAAGAACACGATCTTGAAAGACGTCCTGGCTACCTATCAGAAGGCAAAGGAGCTGGAAGAGCTTCGCCAAAAAAAAGAGCAGCTTGTGGCCAAGGCCAGGGACTTGGCGGTGCAGTGCAAGAAGAAAAATTTTGAGGGCTTGAGTAGTGAGGAATTTGACAAATCTGTCGGATTGGCAAGCACATGCTTGGAGACCCAGTTTGGCTTCGGGAATAAGATCTTGAAGGCCATGCGGGTCCTTATGAACCCTTGAAATAGTAGCAGCAGCATCTAAAATGAAGCTGGTTTTGTAGTGCAGCTTCCACATATCATCTTTCTGCCACCGCCCAAGGATGCAAATGCTACGGGACAGCGCCTGTGAGAAAAACAGCAACTGCCTTATTGCCAATGCTATTCTTGCTCGCCGCTCCTGAAAAAACATTCTTGCTCGCCACTAGAGAAGACTATTTTAGGGCAAATATAATCTAATACGAGAAAAAACAGGAGGTGGCCCTCCTCATACTCACTTGAATTCACATCAAGAGCATCTTGTCCTTCCTTGCGCTGCTACTTTAGGAGATTGGTCTCCTTTGCAGGGTTGAACATCAACTTGTGCATGGCTAGCAGTCTTAACTTTCAGTGCAAGCCGGCTGCCATGTTGCCTTTTGGAGAGCCTACCACGTGAAAAAAGGCTAAGAGCAGATATAGCTGACCTCTTTCTGGGCAGTGACATTAGTGCTAACAGATTGAGAGGCCTTGCCGTACATGCAGGCGAAGCTGGAGCTACAGGAGTCCAAGACATCTTGACTCCTAAATCTTCTGGGAAACATCTGGGCAACCTCCACCGAGACAAGACGAAAGTTCCTAAAAGGCTCTGTTTGGCCAAGACCCGACATAGTTGACATGATGTGTAAGGAGTCCGGGAACCTGGAGGAGAAGCGAATGAAGGTGCCTTTTGGCCACCGCATACCACAGAAGGAGCCTGTGGGAGTGATGTCTTTACACAAGATAATTTACCTGTCAAGGCTCTGGCCCACATCCAGAAAACCTCGAACTGTCTGGGGTGGCTTCCAAAGGACTCAATACCCTGTGGACTGTGGGTTGATGGCGTACCTTTTAATCATGATAGAAGCAAAAGCATTGAGGTAGGTTCCTTGAATCTACCAGGGCATACTTCTCAGCTTAGAGTCAGAGTGCCTCTGTTCGTTCTCCCCAAGGATTTTTTTGGAATGAACTTGCAGCTGTTCTAAATGGTCTTTCCAAGGTTTGATACAGGGTATCTATCCCTCCTGCCGGCATGACGGGGCACGATTCAAAGCCTCCGAGGCAGGCAGAGCCAAGAAGGCAGGGCATCCATTACCCCCAGCTTTAATTGTCCAAGTTCGCGGTGGTTGGAGCTGCTACAAACAAGTCTTTCAATTGGCAGGGGGCAGGGTCGCTGTTGTTTCAGGTGTGACCTAGTGAAGGAGGAGCTGCACTTGGTGGCTGCATGCAGCCGACCTTGGCATTTCCCAAGTGTTTCTAGGGAGTTTCTTTGACTTGGCCATGGAAATTATCGGTGGGTCTCAGGACAACGCTTGCAAGCGTGTTTCTCTCCAGCATGAAGACTCTTTATGCTACAAACCATGTAGAGAGTCGCTTGAACACTTTGAAGCCTTCCATGCTTCAAGGGAAAAACCAGCCCCAAGCTGAGATCCAAAGCAGGAGAATGTAGAGCTTTGGTACCGTTTTCTCCAGATGCTCAGCCAGAACACATGGCTGCAAAAAAGTGTGCCAAGCGCTTGATCACATGTTATAATTGCCGGTCTGAAGGAGCATTTCATGCTTCTGTCCTTCAAAAAGCATGCAATGAACTTGCTTTGCAATATGTAGCTCTTTCCCAGTGGGCCACTCAAAGCTGCATTAAAAGATGGCCCATCAAACCCAAGTTTCACATGTGTTAGGAATTCGCGTTCCAGATCAGAACAGTGCGTCTCGAACATGGACATGTCGCGATGAAAGCTTTGGAGGTAGGTGTCAGCGACGAGGGGCCTATGGCAGTTGGGCTCGGCTTCTTTCAGAGATTTGCAGCCTCCACTGGCCGACCGCAGCTGTAGCGTGACAAAAACAAGGTTGCTGTCTTCAGCTTGTCAAGAGTTCAAAGGCTTTGCTGCCTTTTCCTCGACCAGGAGAACTTATGCGCCTTCGGACCTGACTTATGCCCCTGGAACTGGGCATGATTTCTTCATGATGCCAGCTCTATGGCTTTCAAAGGCATGCTGCCCCCAACCTACCTTAAATAAGAGGAAAACCCTTTAAACAAGGGAGCATACCTTAAGTCCTTGAATGAAGGTTTTTGTCTTTAAAACCCTTTAAATAAGGGGCTCAGGCAGCTTCAAAGAAGCGTGAGGATGGTGCAAACAGCGCGGACAAGGTGGTCCGGCGGTGATCCCCCGGAAGGCCAAGGCTCAAAGAAGCAAGCGAGGACAGCGCGGGTGGCGGCGATCCTCGGAATGCCAAGGCTCAGAGTGAGGATGGTGCCAGCAGCGCGGACGACGAGGCGGCGATCCCCCGCAACACCAAGGTGACCAAGAAGCGTGAGGGCAGTGCCAGCAGCGCGGACGAGCTTCAAAGAAGGTCAGCAGCATGGACGAGGCGGTGATCCGCAAGAGGCTCAGGCAGCTTCGAAGAAGCGTGAGGAGGACGGTGAAACGGACGAAGTGGCGATCCGGAAGACCAAGGCCCAGGCCGGCACAAGCGCTGGCAGCGCAGACAAGGTGGCAATCAGCGAGCAAAAGGTCGAGAGCGACGCCGACGTGGACATGACGCCGGTCAAGCAAAAAGGAACGCGTGCTCATGATGAACACATGCTTTCCAGCGAGAAGGTGACGCTGAAAGAGGTGCGAGCCGTGAGCGCTGACAAGGGCAAAGCAGACGTTGATGCAGAGCTGTCCGCGCAATCCGATCCCGATGATGATGGCGATGGCTTGGCTGAGCACCTAGAGAGAGTCATGGAGGAAGACGACGCCTGATCCGGGTTGGGAGGAGTTCAAAAATCAAGCAGCATTCGTTGCTTGCAGACTTTAATGTCTAAGGTCGGTTTTCACCCACCCTATTTTTGTCACGGAACGGCCCGCTTTTGAGCGGTCACTCTTGAGGCACATTGCCATCCCAGAGCCTTTTCACAGGTGATTAGGGGCCGACCATTTGGGGACAATCAGGCTGCCCGATACGGTTTGATGTTGAAGGATGATATGGCCCCTTTTGGGGCGCAAGCTTTTGCCGGCGGGCGTTTTGCTGCAGGCGTTCCTTTCTCTGGCAGAGCGACTCCAATAAAGGAACACGACAGCGCTCCACACTTTTGATCACTGTGGAGTTTACAAGGGCCGCTTTCTCGCACACAAGCATGTGTTGGGTAGATTTCCTCTGCCAATTCACAGCCTGACTGTGCCTCAAAACGGCGTGTTCCTTTTCGATGGTTGAAAAGAACGCCTGGAACCCCACCCAAGCCGGGGCCCCTGTCTAATGCGAAGCGCTATTTTCAAATACAGAGCATCGCCTGCTGGGCGGTCATATGAAAAGGCAAGGCCCGCAAAGAAACACTTGAAGGGACGGGGCCTTTGAATCTTTGTGAAAAACACGGAACACCATGCCTGGTGACCTGATTGTCTTTTAACGCTTCTTTGAACGTTCTTTGAATCAAAGGAACCTGAGCCCTGAGCAATTCTGAACTGCATCTTAGCAGGCTGAGTCGCCGCACTGCTGCTTGGCAGCTTGATTTTTCCTTATCCAGTCAGGCAGCGAGCAGCTCTAGATTCTGCACCAGCTAGCGAGTTGGTCAGTTGCCAATTGGCTTGATGGAGGTGCAAACTTGCTCGGTCGCGAGTCGCGTTCTGGCTTGGTAGATAGAAGTAGCTAGCTAGCCAGCCAACCAATTTCGCGCGTTACTTAGCTTAGCTTACCGACCAGTAAGTAAAGTGCCACCTAGAGATGGTGAGCTGCTGTATGCTGCTGTGGGGCCGTCACCGCCATTTTATTGTCGCGCTGTTCTGCATCGTTCCTTCACCCCAGTTCTCAACAGTTACTTCCATTTGTCATGTTGCCCACACCGTTTGTGTTTTCGATTCAGCAAGTTTTTCAACTCCGCCAGGCTTCCATCGAGATGTGTCTGATTTTGTCCCAAGTGCGTTCTTCAGACTGTCAGTGTCGCGGCACTCGTCGCTTGTCGTCGTTTGGCACCCACGGACACCCTGACTTAGGCAGTGTTTGGCAAATCTTCGTCCGTAGCGGGGCACTCCGCGGAATCACTGCTGGCCTGAGATGTGTTCAATTCACATGTGGTTTCCCATGACCAACTGTTGCCTGCAATTATTTGCACGCTGGGCTCTTCTTGCCCATATAGTTTAGTTCGCCCGCAAGTTGCAAGGGGCCGACCGCCATTTGAAAAGCAAGCAACCTTTAGCTTCAAGCACTTTGCCGCCGGGTCTGAGGTCATTGACTGCTATTCGGCTTCGCGAGACAAGATTCTGCGAGAGTGTCAGTCCCATGGCTAGCGCGACCTTCTCGATGAGCAAGTGCCTGAATCATCGGACAGTGAAGGGATGCACATAGAACTCCGACGATGAACGGTGCAAATCCCGGCAAAAAGTTGGGCTCACGCAGCTGCTTTGGGGCAGTAGGCGTGTTTGGTGTTGTTGGGGCAATCTTCGGCATCTCAATACCTGCTTTCAGGCTCCCAGACATTGTGTTTTTCCAGCACAGGCGTTCCTTTTCGCATCGCAAATTCCGGAGAAAAAAAAAACGCGCTTCAGCCTCCTTTTTAACCCCCCCAGACGCGATGCTCTTGGCTTGTGTGGCCACTGGAAGTTTGACGGCTCAACTTTTCCAGGCGGGGGTTGCCAACATTCGCTTTGTGTGTGTGACCATTGCAAGCTTTCGTTTCTAGTTACAAGCAACAAGCAAGGAATGCATTATTTTAGGCCCACCAGGTGTTATCTTGAAAGCATTGCAAGGTGGGCGCTTCTTGCAGGCATTCAGTTTAACGCAAGACAGCTGCAAGACAGGAACTTGTTTTTTGGCCTGCTTGTGAGGAGGTTTTGCCTCTGCATACTTAGTGTTTTCGCTGGCCACCCGCTGCTCGCATGGCCCATGTTTTGAAGAAACCCTGGATGACCACAAGCGACCCCTAATCTAGTCTGGGAGTGCTACATCGGTGGTCACGATCTGAAGAAACCTGAATGACCGCAAGCGACCCCAACCTGCTCCCAGTCTGGCTTTGCGAGTGCTCAAACCCAGGGCTTAGCATGTGGCGCGGTTGCCGCCCAAAACTGCCCAAAACTGCCCGGTCCAGACCCCGTTAGCGCGATCCCCCGTTAAGGGCCGCCAAGCACCAATGCAAACCAATAAACGCCAATGACCACCACCCTTGCAACATCTTGCAACCCATGTTACCCAAATCGAACCATTCCTTTGCGACAAATGCTCCCCTTGGAACAAGTTCACTGGCCTCCTGCCAGCAAAGGCGCGGCACGGAGAGCGTGCCGGTGGGGCTCTGGTTCTGACCTCCGAACCGATGCGCCCCATGCGCTTTAGGGGGGGGGGGAGGGGGTGGTTCCGGGCACCAAGCAAGCGGCCAGGGCCAGGTTGGCTGCGTTTTTTTTTTGATGGTATCCTTTTTAGGGAAACCAAAGGGAAACCAAAGGGAAACCAAAGGGAAACCAAAGGGAAACCAAAGGGAAACTAAAGGGAAATATGGATGGTTCAAAGGAAAACCAACGGAACACCGCCATTTTGTTTTTTCTCCGGGAGACGGTTTCATGGATCGGATACGCCCCGAAAGTTCAATCTGGTCTGAGAACTCAAGGCATCTGCATAGGCGGCGCTCCTTTTTTAGGGCTGGACGCCTCCAAAATGGCGAAAAACGGGTTCTCCTTTTGGTTAACCCAGCTTTGAACCATCCCCAAAAAGGGTCCAAAACCGACAGGCGGCATGTTGGGCGGGGCATTTTGGGGATGGGAGGGGACTCCCTCCAGAAGGCGGCAGGCAGGCACAAAAGGGTCCCCAAAGCGGAAACATGTTTGTGGCAACTCATCTATAAATGTGTACATATATGTATATGAAAACACAAATATATATATATATATATGTTGCTTCGTGGCGGACGTCAAGAAGCGATCTGACAGGAAGGGTTTCGATACTTGGAACCCACTGGATTATCCAAGTCAATTTAATCAAACTTCACCTTAGCCCTACGTTGCGCGGGCTCCCTGTCGGACCGAATCCGGATGAAGCCGAATGACTGGCTTCTGAATTCCAGAGCTCCTCCATCCACGGGTTTCCTGAAACCGCTAAATCCACAGATTCTCCGAAACGGAGCCATGATGAAGGTTGGTCTTGCCTTTCAACTAAACCTTCGAAACCAGACAAAAACCACCTCTCGGCGCGATTGAGCAAAACATCTGGTTGGGAATGCCTCGAGCCCATGCAATGGGGTTCCCATGTAAGAGGAAACTGGTCCAAAGCTTTGGACCTTCGGTTCGGTTCGGATTCGGGGGCATTTGGGTTCGGCAGCCTCGACTCAAGAAGATCCAACCTGGGTCCATCACTATGACCCACGTACCGTTTGTAGAACCACCGTGGCCAGGCCTCAAATGGGAGCATTGGGAACCCGTCTTTGAATGTTGGGTCACTCCCAGGTTGTCATTGGCGAAACAAGTATAGGGCAGATAGACCATGCACCTCTTGCAGGGAAACTACATCGACATAAAGGTTGCGTGCACTTTAAACACCTCGTGGCTTAAGGGGAATACTTGTTTTAAAAGCAAAGCAAAGGGCGGTGCGTGATGTGCAAGCCATGGGAACACCTCCGTGAGTCTTCTCGGCGGGTGCGCATTAAAGGGCTTCCATTTTGACAACTCAAATGCCACCAAGGAAGCCCCTCTCAAGCTGGGGCTTACCAACAACAGACTTGATTCCCACTCACAAAATGGAACCCTGATTCCCTACACCATCCCTAGAAACCCCAAACAAAAGGGTCCTTAAATCATGGGATCTTGGTCCAACTCTCCGTCATATTTCGTTAACCAGAAAATGTGACCTAGGCTTGTGGTTGTCCGGAGTAGCTCTTTCAATGTTGCTGGAAGATATGTCGAAGGTTCAAACCATCATTTTAATTGGGAATCTATACAGACTGATATTGTGTATACAGTATACATCTCTATATATATATACATCTGTATACACATTCCTCGACCTTCCAGAACCCTGAAAAAGCAGGCCTTTGGCTAACTCTGTTTCTTCAACCAAGAGTAAAATCAAAAAGGGCCCGATTTTTGCAGGTCCTCGGAAGACCAAGGATTACGAAGTGACCACAAACATACTGCGGATGGACGAAATCCTGCACCACCTAAGAAACCCTGGAATGATGATTCCCGCAAACACAAACAATGGCTTCAACCATGGTGTCATTTGGTGCAAACGGATTTCGGAACCATCCACAGTAGGAAACCCATCTGCGCAGTTCCATAGACGGTTTGAGTGTAGAATACTCGGAAAAACCAACACATTTTGAGGAGATGCTATGAAGTGGTCTGATTTCCCACATTTCACCCATGGACAAACCCCTCCACACTGGTTGGTTGATTCATATGATTCATATGGGGTCAACATTTGCTCAGATACCCAGTGGATGTTTTATGGGAAAACGGCATCATACGGCATCCTTTTTTGATTGCTGAACGTTACGAGAATCGGAACCCAATTGGGAAAGAAACACACAATGGTCGCACCACTGGGCACCTGGGTTAAGGGAATCCCAGTTGCTGCCCCCCATTCACCACATTTCACCCAAACAACCCCCCCCCTAAAAACTTGTTGGTTGAAGTTCACCTGGGGTCAACAGGAAATCCTTCCTCGTTCCCGCCTGAGAGCACCGCCAGGTTTTGCTCCAGCGCCCAGGCGCGCACGTGCGCCGCCAGCTCCGTCTTGCCGCAGCCCGGGCCGCCGTGCACCACCACGAGGCCTCCTGCCGCGACGACCAAAAAACCGAGCCACAAGAAGCAAAGGAGACGAGGCGGGTTCGGGGAAAGGAAACAAAGGAAATTCCCTTGAAGGTCAGAAGGTTTTTTGGGGGGACAATATTTTTTGGGGGACTTTTGGAAGGACAAGATTGAAGGTTGGGGGGGGGGGGATTTGGAAGGACAAGATGTTGGAAGGTGTTTGGCACTAGCCTCAGTTACCAGCCAATGGCTCACTTACGGTCCAACATGTTCTTTCAGTGGATCGCTCCAAAAGGTTGGTAACTCTTGCCTGGGGTTCAGCTACCATTAACAAAGAGGTTGGGTTCATATCATCCTTTTGATGAAACCAACTGGACATTTCTTGGGGCCTGGGAGGGAGAGGGGGAACCCTTCCCTGGGGCTCGGAAAGAACCCCTGAAATAATGCTTGGGTTCACATAACCATTTTTGAACTAAGATTGTCATCATCCAAACTCCGTCAATCAATATTTTGGGTGTTCAAAAAGAGACAGCCAAAACCGCCCTTTCGGAGCAGGCAACAAAAACGGCAAACAGAAACACCATCCGCAAAATGTCACGATTCCAAGACCTGAAATAAGGATTCTACATAGCTCCTTGTACTGAACGGTGAGCTGGCTATAGGCAAACACACACTACAAACACTAGGGCAAATTGCAATATCTCTGTGCGATTGGCAATGTGTCTGAGCAACTTATAATATTTCTGGGCAAAGATGTTTGGGCAAGTTTTATAGTTCTGGGCAATTGCTAGTACGTGCGAGACAACTACTTGGGCAAACTGCGATATTATAATATACACTGATTTCATAACGAGGACTCGAGTCACGTCTGCAAGGATGTGTTGCCCAGTAGTTTGAGTCACTGAATGACCACTCCCTTGCGGAGTTTAATCATTCCACAAACTGGACACTGTCTACACTTGTTCTTCGCACAGCTAATTCCCCATGCGGCTCACTCGCATTGTGGGGTCGTTTCAGAGTCCACACTAAAATTTGGGTTGCCTGAGAGAACACGGCGCCTGTGTCATACTTCGTCTACCCCCCGACAAAATCGATGAGCCCCACAACGCCGTGAGGCTCGCTCGCGTGAGGATCGGATTCATTTCATCCGGGGTCCCCAGCCAATGGCTCACGGGTCCAACATGTGCTTTCAGATAGCCCTAAAAGGGTTGGTAATGTTGACCCCGTATTAGTACTCCCCCCCCCGAAGGTCAAAAGGTTTTGGGGGGACAAGATTTGGGGGGACAGGATTACTAATACTAAGTCAAGCTTCACTCTTCCCCGGGCTTCAGTTACCAACATAAACAACATTGCTGGGTTCACATAACCACCATACTTTACCTAAGGATAGTCATCGTCCTTTTAAGGGTTGAACCGAACCTTGGGCCTTCGATCCATTGTCCTTGTGGTTTTATAAGAGTCGCTCTCTTGGTGGCCTACAACGGGAAATGGAATCACCAGCACAAATAAAGAACACCATGTATCTTCACGCATCCATTGACATCCACTGGCAGTAGCTTTCGTTGGCTGAAATCGCGTCGTGTTGCTTGGACGAAAGGGAGCCATTCCCATCAAGTCAGCTTCCAACAAGAGACGTGTTGATGCGCACATGGTTACATAGCGGACGCCTGGGTGGTCCGTAGACTTTGTCAAAACAACCAAAATCGACCTGTTTAAAACAGAATCCTTGACATGGGGTTGCAAAAATGTTCGATTGGCTCTTTGCTTTTGGTGTCCCCATTAAGGCCAGGGGTCCCCAATTGTCTTTGGCTGTTCGATTCAAACAAGACCTCGCTTCCCTCGAACATCTGCTCCAAGGTATACCCCTCCCAAGGATCGTGGAAGACCTCTGTCCACTTCCATTGTTGAACTACCATGTCCCTAACCGGAACTCCGATCAGCTCTGAAAGGAGTTCTCCCGCTTGAGCAAATTTGAAAATATCGGGTCCCAGCTCCCTTCGTCCCAATTAGCTAGTGAAAAGTGGAATGGAGGGAGAGATCGTGAGAGCCAGGCTACTTTGGATGGACGAAATCCTGCACCACCTAAAAGCCTGGAATGATGATTTCCCTGCAATTCCCACAAACAATGGGTTCAACCACGGTTTCATTTCGTGGTGCGAAATGGCTTTCGCCACCATCCACAGTACCCATTGGGAGTCCGATGTTGGCGCCTCCCTTCGCAAAATGCGGCGCTCGCAAGTGGCTCCGTCCTGAGTTCTGCAGCTGCAGGTCTAGGGCAGCAATCAGCTCCTGACAGGCTCGAACAGGGTTGGAGCTGTCCTTTTCTAGGTCCTCCAGTAGAGATGTTCGAATAAGGGCACCCGATGTTTTTTTCTGTCATCTATTTTAGTAGGGGAACTCTCCCAACCAAAAAAGGGGAGAGAAAGGGCACCACTGGGGGACCTAGTTTGGGGGATCGCCAACATAGCGCAACGGTTTTCCTCTTGGTTTCCAAAATGGGCACCCTCGAAAAAGTTTGGGTTTGTGTTCTGGGAAGGTTTTCCACCTCAACCAGGGGTTCAAAGCCAGCCACCAATCCAAACCAGCTAAAGGTTGCCCGAGACAAAAATCATGTGTTGGACTTGAACACAACGACACGATTCCTTCCATGTAGGTAAGGGTGAGGTACCGTTTCAACCAAAAGAAAACCGAAGTCCCAGATGCTCCAGAAAGCGACAGCAACTGCCTTTGTTGTCTCCAACCACCGGTCAAGAGAAATTCTGCGTAACCCCCTTAGACAGGTACCCCCTTCGTACGCCTCAGGGAGCCTTGCCCTTACCTCGCCTTTGGGGTTTTGGGAGATGGCAAGTCAGACACCAAGCCTTGATGGTTTTTAACGGACCCGAAATGGTGGACATCAAAATTTGGGGATGAAAAGGAAACCAACCACTTTTGGTTGGTGCTTAAAGCTATGAACATTCCAAGGCTACGTTATTCCCCAAAATGAAGGACCCCAGCAAGGCAAGAGTTGTCACGGAAAACTGGTGTGCAGCCGACATTGAGCGGGTCCCGAGTTCAAAACATGCCCACAATCGAGCCTTTGCACGCCTTACTGCTTGGTGTGCCTTTGGCTGCCCACCAGAAGTGCCCTTTCCGGGATCATACCGGGTGCGGATTTATTTTGGGACTTGATTTTCGGAATTGTTATCTTTTTTGGCTCCTTTTTCGTTTTTGGTCCGGGCCAGTAACATGTCGTATTTTATAGCATTTTCGGGATCATACCTCCGCATTTCACCCACAAGGGCCTTCAAACGGCCACCCCCGAGCCCTGGAGTCATAGCAACCAGCTCCAAGGATCTCCTGGAGAATGTCCTGCCTGTTTGAAAGATGGAGGGGCCTGGAAAACCCATATTTCTTAATTCTTAAGAACTGGGGTTCAGTTTCCATGAAAACCATGGTGGGGTTCTTAATTCATAACCATTGTTTACCGCTCAGGATTGTCATCCTCCAAATTGGGTCCCCTTGCGCCTTTCTGTTTATGGGCGTTGAACCTGGGCTGTCCTCAGATCCCCCGCTAAAAGTGACTAACTTTTAGTGGGTTGTCCATGGAAATCCAACCACTCACCAAAAAGCTTCAAGCATAGTTGAACTGGATGGCTGGGAACCGCCAAGGAACCCTAAGGCTTTGGGATGTGCACCGCTGGTTCTGTGACCCAACCGAGTCCTCGCGGGCGGGCCACTCTTCCCAAGAGAGGAGAGAGGTCTGCAGACCTGCGCTTCGCGGCGCCGAAGTGAAATGAGCCATCTGACATGGGAAAGTCGTGAGTCTCCATGGGTTGGGCGGATTTTTTTGTGCGTTCCCCATCTGCTTTTTCCAGGAAATGTCGTGAAGCTCCCCCCCAGGGACCCATCCCAAATGGAGACTAAAGACAACTGGATATACTGGCCGAATCTCAAAGGGGCACGGACAGTCGCCATACCTAAATCTGATCTTCCAATTGAGACAGACCTAGAATAGAACGGTTTATACATTGGGCTGCTGCATTCAATCAAGCGAAACCAGCCACAGTCCAAGCTCCTATCAGCAGGATGCCCTGCACCTAGCCCAAAGAGGCAGGTCCAGCTCGTTGTGATTGTGTGATCCTTGTACTTCTTCGCTGGGTGAAGCATAAACTTGGGCCTGACCGAAGTATACATCTATAATGCAGGCCCACGCAAATACACACACATGGCCATGGGTCAAAAGCCCGTAGCCCCAGTGAACATTGCTGGGTGATGTTTGCGAAGGTCACTTTTAGATTTCACACGTGCTCTCGCTACCCGAACAAACATTCTAAGTCGCTATCGGGGTCCAACCACAACTTGTCCACGATGGCGTTCACCGCTTCATCCCGTTCAGCTTGAAAACAGATTAGAAGAAAAATATAACAAAGAGAAAAGGGAAAAGGAAGAATAATGTGTTTGTCCGATCCTTTATTTGTGCGAATAATTTGGAGCTTTCGTTGGGAAACATGTTCTTTGAAGTGAAATGAACTTCAAAATAAAAAAGAAGTACACATGAAAGACTAATTCACGACAACATTTGTACCCTTCTCAGGTTGGTTTAAAGGTGAGAGTGTCTTTTCTTTGGGGATGCCCTGCAAAAAAACAAACAAAGAGGGGTACCCTCAAAAAAGGCGGCCCCTTTAAAAGACCCACATGGCTGTGGGTCAACCATTTTGGGGTAGGTGCACCACCCATTTTAGTCTGTGTAAGTGGGGATTGGGATGTTCACTGAAGGTACGGGATTTTGACCCATGGCCACATGTCCACACCCACCCTCCACCCCCCCCCCGAGCCTTTCCGCTCCCGGTCTCGCCGCGGAAGCAGCTGTCCTCTTTGGCGAATTGTGAATGGTGATTCCTTTGGTAGCTGACAACCCGTTTTGGGGCTCGTCTTTTTGAGGGCACCCCCTCTCTTGGTGGTTTTAAATGGACATAGACCCTCGCACTACCCCTGAAAATGGGTTCTCACCCCACTTGAGGAGCGGGTGAACGAAAGCTAGCAGTTGTTGCATGAGATGGGTCGGTGACAGAGTGGATTCATAGGTAGCTTGTGTACAACGAGAGGCCCGGCAAGATTCGTAAGATGCGACACGCAAACGCACATGGTGGCGTGGCAAACCTTGAAAAATGAAAACAACGAGAGGCGTCAGAAGCTGTCTGAAAGCACCTCTGGGTTCTGCATGCTGCGTGTGCAAAGATTCTTGCGAGGTGGTTTACCGAGAAGACTGAGGTCTCAAATGAACAAGCTGAATCGGTGGAACATGTAAAAGTTCGTAGCACCAAGTCCAAAACGGGCAAACCGAGACTGCTGAACACTGAGCCACTGCCCGGGGGGGGGGGGATGGACCAGGGAGGAATCGAGCCTGAGACCCGGGGGGGGGGGAGGGGGGGGGGGTCTAAATAATTGATGTTTTTCAATCTTTTCGGCTCAAATAATTGAAAAAATCAATCTTTCGGCATTTGAGCCCCTTACCTTGCTTACGCAAGGAGAAACTTCAGCTAGCTAAAGCTAGCTTTCGTGATAATTTTGAAGGGTAGTTGCTTGAGGGTCCAGGAAAACCCAACAGGGTTAAACCGCTGTGCAATTTGCTCTTTTTTTTCAAACAAAACACACCCCTTGAACGGGTCCCCTGCGCTTGGATGGGGCCTTGATTCGTTGCAGATTTGACCATGGATACCATGTCCTTACAGAAGCCCTAGTAGCTCCAACTTACCCCTTAAAACTCCAAGCCCTGGGGAAGTTAACCTTTTACAGACATATAGCCCATGTTACCCCCAAAAATTTGAAAAAGTTGAGTTTTTAAGAGGTAAGCCAAAAGGCTAAACTCGCTCTTTGAAGCCACATGGGGAAGCATTCGGAAACCTGTTTTTGATCTGATGGGGGGGTAATTTGGCAGATCAAAAGGACGCCACGGAGCACTGCGTTTCCGGAAACCTGCCCCAGAACTCCCCGACTCTGTCAAATGGCGTCTTGGGGGTCGTTTGATGACCGTTGGATGGTCCAAACCAACAAACACAACATCAAGGGCCCGGGCTAAGCTTTGGACACCTCTGAGCTTTTGACTGTGGGAACAAGGCCTCAGCGTCCTGTATCCAAGGGTTGTCCTTTCGAAGCCGTTTTGGCTGGAAGTGCGTCGTGCCGTTTCGTGGAATTTCACACTTTTCGATGTCGGTGGCACACCCCCTTCTCTCCATTGAATGCTGGGAGAAATACTACATTTTTCGAGACACAACGAACTCGTGACTTCGCCAACAGTCCTCAGTGAGCCACAGGACGTTCCGCCAGTGCCAGAAAAGGAACATGAGTGACTGCTTTTAGCTGCCCCTTTTCAAAACATGGAAATGGATAAGGGGCATTCTTCAAGAGGATGTTAGACTTAACAACACCCTCCTGCGCACTTCCATGATTGTTGGACAGAGGGTAACGTTTTCGATCAGGCGTTCATGTTAGATGGCCATCGGGTGGCGTGTTGAGTCTGCACATTGTATGTTGCCGATGCTAAAGGATGCGCTTTGTAGAGTGTGCAGAAAGCAAGCCCGCCTCAATCCTCTCATTTGGCAGTTTGGCAGCTCCTGTCTCTTCAATGCGTCTGAAGTTTGCAAACTGAAGCTTGGAAAGAGCGTTGCCACCGGGAAGGGGGCCCCCCCTCCCCGTATTCCTCGACTCTATGGATGGCTTCCATGAGCCACACAGTCGCGAACCGCATTGAAAACTCTAGACGTCTAACACGCCTGTGTGTGTGTGTTTTGTTCTTGAGGCTACCCTTGTCACTTTGTTTCAAAGGGTAACAAACAGTAAGTTGCGTTTTTGGTGGGGGGGGGAGGTGGCAAAATCCTCCCATGTTGACACATAACCTGAAACGCTGCCACTAAGCAGTTCAAGAGCCATCCAACCGAGCCCAACAGGAAAACTAATGTTAGCCCATCTGCCGAGAAACATCAGCAACATCAAAAATGATCCCGTCCTGTGAAGCGATAGACCTCCACTTGGTCCTTTTTGCCTGCTTCAGACTGCAACTCGGTGCGACTAAACAAACACACCCAGCTTGTGCCCTATATTTCCTGCGTTAAAACATCACCCCACCAACAGGAAGCTCTGCCCCAATTGGCCCGTAAAGTGCTGTTCAAACTGGCTTGAGATATGTGCACGAGAGCCCGCGGCTGTCAAAGCAACCCCCAAACCGAGCATGTTCCGGCATCCCAGCTAAATGGGAATCCCCAATCTCAGGATTGAACAACCAAACGATTTACATGTTCCATTGCTGATAGCCCGGATGGATGGGAGCATCTTTAAACAGAGTCTTAGAAAAACCTTTACAGCCCGATGGCAGCATGAGACATAAGGGAACAAACCAGGCTCCCCCACCAAAAAAAACACACAACAAACGGTAGTGGAGACTGAGTCCCTTCGGTGACTTGCTGAAGCTTTGGATCAAAATACTTTCCAGGCCTGGATCCCCAACCCAAACCACGCGAATGGATCACTGGTCTATCCAACCCGCCAAGTGCAGCCCAAGCACTTGGCAATCAAGCGAACCTCTGCAATCCCCACCCCGGCATGTGTTGGCTTTAGGCGCTTCCAAGAAATAGATCCCCGCATGTGCTTTTCAAAAAAAAAAGCCCCTTGAGAACAGATCCTGCAACTGTGCGCTTCCTCAATTCTCTCGACAAGAAACGTTCTCCTTGCCTGCACAAGTGTTTCTCTCATTTGGGTGCTTCTAAAAATAGGGGTCCCCTGAAAACTAGGCGGCTTCCTTCCATTGGGCGTCTTCTTTTTCAGGGGACCCTCTAAAACAAACAAACGAACAAACTAACAAACAGACAAACAGACAAACAGACAAACAGACAAACAAACAAACCAAACAAACCAAACAAACAAACAAACAAACAAACAAACAAACACACGCACACGCACACGCACACGCACACACGCACACACGCACACACGCACACGCACACACACGCGCACGCGCACGCGCACGCACGCGCAAGCGCACGCGCACGCGCACGCGCACGCGCACGCGCAAGCGCACGCGCAGCGCACGCACACGCGCACACGCGCACACGCACACACGCACACACGCACACACGCACACACGCACACACGCACACACGCACACACGCACACACGCACACACGCTCACACACGCACACACGCACACACGCACACACGCACACACGCACACACGCACACACGCACACACGCACACACGCACACACACGCGCACACACACACACACCAAATCATGAAGGTCCATGGACTGGTTTGCCTGGTAAAATGGTTATAAAACCAATCCAAACCAGCCGAACCCATTTCTTCTGACCAAACCAATCAAACTGACACCGCAATTTGAGGTTTGTTTTTTTTTGGCGGCGGACTCCCAAACTGGATCAAAATGGTGGTTTTCCCCAAACGAGGAGTACCCTGTCCGAGATGGAAGGCAAATGAAATGGGGGGTGTCTTGTTTTTGAGGGTAATTACCCGGTACCGTCACAAAAAAGACACACCCCATTTGGTTTCCCTAGCTCGGAGAACCTTCTCATGGCCTTTCACCTTGATGGCTCCGAGGTTCTCAAAGGCCAAGGTGCTCCTCGGCAGAACCCACGCGCGGCGCTTGGCTTGCAGGGCCCCAGAATTCCCTTAACCGCTAGAAAACAACACCGGAAGCACAACCGATGCTTGGCTGAAGGGATGTATTCCCGAACAACCTATGGGGACAGCTGAAAGCTATGGGGGTCGAAAGGCCCGCATTGGGAGGGGTGGAGGAGCTGTATACATGGGCAGCTGCTGGGGATACCTGGATATATATATATATATATATATATATGTCGCCTGGCGTCCCTGAAAAAGGGAAACCAAAGTGTCAACAGCGGACTGGCCCTTGTTTGCACGCGAACCAAACGTCGCCGAACACTTTCAGTTCTTTTTTGAAATGATGTAGATAAGTTTTGATCAGATTTCTCCAATTGTTGTCAAATGAAATGGGTTGTTGAGTCTAGAAAGGCGAAAGACGCCTCCCAGCATTTGCTTGAGACGGAGACAGCGATCTCCAAGACAGCCCTAACTGAGGTTCCCGATCCAAACGCAGGTTGAAAACCACCGCGTGTCGAGGAAGCGTCTGATTCTTTGCTACACTATTTGTGGAATTCGAAAGACTACGGTTCGCTTACAAAGGCCAAAGCTGTCCACTTCCATGATTGTTGGAAAAAAAGAATAAGGCAACCATCTACCTATCACATTTTGGGACTAGAGGCAAGCAGGGAAGCATCCATCTATCTTAAGGGGGAAATCCATCATGTTGAGATGGTCACTTTTAGAGTAGTACTCAACCCAATTATTCAGTGGCACCAAGAAAACAGAACCAAACACTTGTTAATTTGGTGGTTTCCTGTTGAGTCACGATCAGTACTAGTGCACCAAACATCAAAGAATAACGACGCACCTACGCGGAGTGTCTCTTACTCCCTTTACCCAGGTTCTGTTTTGCGGCTTTTTTGGCTTTCCCCATCGCCCTTAAGTTGCCACCACCTATATAATTTTGGTGGTTCATGTTCAGGATTCACTATAGTGAGCAACAATCAGTTAGCATGCCCGACCAGGTCTGCTCACATGGCTTAAACTCAGATGCCCAGTGGATTTCCGGGGGAAAAAAGGATCGGCATCCTTTTTTCTGGTTGGTTTAGGGCTTAAAGGAACCCTTCCCCACAAACAAAATCGCAAAAAAAAAGAAACACAAGGGAACCCTTCCCCACAAAAAAAAACAAACAAAAACAATTAAACACCGCGGCATCCACGGGGCAACTGGCCAAAAACAACACACACACACAACCGCCTCGCCAGGTGGCTTGCAGGATCTGAAGCTGGCCTCGGGCCCAAACTCGGATCCCGCGAAGCCGGTGCTTTAGACCTTTCAAGGAACCCATGGCCGAAGCATGGCGAGTTCCCATTCGCAACCTATGAAACTCACAACCTGGGAAAAAAATGGTGTCCCCAGTGTGGGACCTTCATGGGCGAAAAAATCGCGAGCCGGAACGACTTGGAGTCGGAACCGCGTGAACGAGTTGTGAAAGATCGATGCCCCAAGCCTTCCAACAATCCGATTTACGAGTAGTGGAATCAATCTGTTTTCAACCCACACCTAAAATGACACCTATGGGTCGATCAGCATATGTGCCCCTTAAACATCAACAGTTGTCATAATCAAAACCGATCGGTATTGAAATAATCCACCCAGAACCATGTACAGAATCACAACGGGTGGCAAAGGCACCCGTTTATGGTTGACCTTCATCTACCCGAATCGGGTTTGAGCAAGTATCTCATCCCACCTGAAGGAACCGTTTTTTCACAGGGTTCAACCCCAAATTCAAGAATGGTTGATTCAATTTCAGCAAAAAATAAACCATTGGGTAAACAAAGGTGGTTATATAACCCCCACCATTTGGCTGTGGGTCAAAACCAATGGTACCATTTTGTGGTAGGTGAATTCACCACCCACTTTAGAACCTATTTTAGTAGTTGGATTGGGATGTTCACTGGGGGGACGATTTGGATTTTGAAAAGCCCATGGCCAAATCATGATGGCAGGACCAATTTGAACACCTCGGTTTCGGCTTGAAGGTTGAACATTGACCAAGGATGTACCCCACCAAGCATGCAACCACCATTTCGACTTTGGCCCAAAGTGACGCACCCGTCTCGCCGTACGCGTCTCACGCGCGAGAAGACCCTCTCGCCGGGCCGCCCCGTCCACCAGCACGGTGTTCCTCTCCGTGCGCGCCATGAGGCGCGCAGACCTCGGCGCCCAAAGCCCATGCCGTGTCCGCTCTTGGTTTTGGGTTTGTCATAGTATATATATATATATATATATATATATATTTATACCTATACATATACATATATATATATGTATGTGTATATGTGTGTCTATACACACATATGATTGATGTAAATAAACATAGATGTGTATATATATATATATGTATACACATGCATAATCAATATACGGGACCCTTTGGTGGAGATCAAAACTGCGTAGTCTACTTTGGAGGCAATGATGCAGAGGCATGGGAGCTATTGCAGCATACAGTAACCATTAGTCACTGTATTAGGGGCCATTCAGGCGTGAAGGGCTCTAGGCTGTGGCCATGTTCCTTTGTTTGCCAGCGCATTGGCATGTGCATGTGTATCCCTATGTGCATGTATATATATATATTTATACATTCATTCGTTTGTGTATTTATTTATGTATGTGAATTTGTGTACCAAAATGGAACCCTGGTAAGTGGAAAGATGGACCAAAACCTGCGCAACCCCTCCTTCCACCTCCTGTCTAATTTTGAGCCACACCCAAATGGTCGTGCAATTGTTTGAGGCTCGATACCCATTTTGGGGTTGGAAGAAAAGGGAAACCAAAAGAAAAATCACCGTTTTAAGACACACCTAAATACTGGGTTGCTATAAAGAAAAGGCCCGAACTTTTGCACTTCACTTGTTCAAACAGGTCCAAGGGGCGATTGGCTCACACCAAAGACCAGCCGTGACTACAGAACTGGATATCGTCGTCTTGTATCACAGGATGTTATTGGCCTTTTGAACCCCAAAAACCTTTGACCCTGGTAAGATTGCCTAGCCGCTATAAATTGGCATGCATATCATTCCCCTCTTGCAAACACATTCTGGCAACACCGTCACGAGGAAGCTGCCCTCCAACCCCTGGATCCAAAATACGGTCTGCAGAAATCGAAAGGACCACGTGAGTTGAACTGGCTTAAAGGGGGGCCAAACGAGAAGCCACCTGGGTGAGCTAAGCCAAAAGAACACAGAAGAAAAATACAGCTGGGACGTGCTCCAATCCCCTGCTAAAAGTGAATAACTTCTAGTGGGTTAAATGGAAACTATCTCACTAAACCAACGAATAATATCCAAACACCTTTCTGGAACCGGAGGGCTGGGAACCACCAAGAAAATCGAACCTTGCAAAGGGTTCAATTCCCCAAGCCACCAATCCAATTTACCCATTTGGGGGGTCACCTGAACAAAGGAAACCAAAAGAACAAAGAAGAAAAACAACAGGGGAGCCAACTAACTAAAAGAAACCAAAGAAACCAAGAAACGAAACCACAACAAGTAAAGCAAAAGGGGAGCCAAAAGGGACCTTTCTTGCACACCGCGCCGGGCTGCAGGTTCACAGTGTCCCCCAGCACCGTGTACTCCCGGCGGGTGGTGTTGCCCACAGTGCCTTGAAGGCTCCCGCTGAAAACCACAGGGGAACTTCTGAAATTCACTATATAATGTCTACTAGGTCCTCCAGTAGAGAGGATAGAATAAGGGTACCCTTTTTTCAGTAGTCTACTTTAGTAGGGGAACCCTCCCCCAAAAAGGGTAAAATGGCACACTGGGGGACCTAGTCTATATACTGTGGATGGACGAAATCCTGCACCACTTTGAAACCATGGGAAACCATTGGTTGGGTTTATTTACAAGGGGAACTTCGAGTGTTGGAAAGAGGGGAACTACTGAAATTACAGAGTGCTGATATGCTGGTCGGGAATAAGAAATGAAATGAACCGGTTTCGGATTCCCGAATGGATAAAGGAAACCACCAGTTGGATGGTTTGTCAGGGTCATTCCATTTCTCATTCCCTGCCGGAAAAAAGAAGTAATGCCTATTTATGATTAAGAAACCTCCCCTGAATAAAGCTGTGTCGTTGGTCAGCACTGAGGTAGACATTACGCTCCGAGAGTTTGGAAGACTGCTTGCCTTTTGAAGCCCCGGAACGTCCACTTTGATTGCTGGAAAGAGGAGTCCGGGTTTTGGAATGAACCGGTTTGGGATTCCCTCAAAGGAAACCATAGGGCATGGTTATAGGAGTCATTCCCTCATTCCCTGCTGAAAACCAGCCAGTAATGTTGAGAAGGTGGACCCCACCCACGTGGGTGCTTTCCCGTTGGATTCCTTTTAAAAGGGGCACCCTATTTTGAGACGCCCATGGGTTAGTATGAATCCTCAGCCCTTTGTTGCTTTCCGCTGCAAATATTTTTCTGAGGGACCCATGGCCTTGAATCGTAAATCACCTTTTTTCTTGCTGGACCGATAGGCAGCAAGATGAAAATGGAACGACCCAGGCAAAAACCATCGCTTGTGGCTCCTTTAAGAGGATCAAAACACCGGAATTGATTTCCTACTGACAAACAGCAAGTCATTGGAATGTAAGGTGTGAGGCACAGGACGCACTCGAAAGGGTCAATCTCTGTACCCTTCCTACCTGCGAATAACAGTTCCAGGCAAATTATGACATGCACAAATTGTACTGTGCAATCCCCAAGCAAGCTTGGTTGACGTTAGAAGCGGAGCAAAACAACCAAAATAGCAGTTAAGTGAGGATTGCCTGCTCAACCACCATAAGCAAAATGTAAAATGTTTCCCAACAACAACCATACAAGGAACATTCAACACTCGGGCTCATGATAACGCTCCGCACCCACAAGGTCAGCTCGTGAACTAAATTGCCCAGAAGGAAGCGGATCCATACGCGTGACCTTTTGGGAAACTAGACGGGTGTCCCTCTGGGAACTGGGATAAAACCAGACCAAACCAGTGGAACCCATCTATGTCTAACCACACAAAGCGATCAAAAGGCTCACTTCCGTGCCTGGGCCAAAACAAGATCCATGTCTTTTGCCGCTAAATTGGAGTCCAACCCCTAAAAAAGGTGACAACTCGGGGAGTGAGAAGCACACATACGGTGGATGGTTTACGGGAAATCCATGTCACGCACCACCATTCACAAACCCTTGAATGAACGCTTCCCCTAAGTAAATACCGGCAAAGCAACAAGTTGTTTCCCATGGTTCCATTCGCACCTTTGGTCACGGTACCATGGGATTCTCGATCATTTTTCTTACAGCCTGGCAGGGATCCAGTTTTGGACTACCCCGTTGTAGGCCTAAACCCGGTTTCCTTTTTGGGGGAAAAACAAGCACTGGGGTCAAGTCCACTTTGGGGTCACAAAATGAAGCCCTGGCTCGGAAAGTCTTCGCCAGAAGCTAGACAGACTATCGCGGTCCAGCGGCATTCTGCCATCGCGAAAACAACGTAAGTAGCCAGCAAACACCTGTTTTTAGGGCACCCCCAGAAAATAAAATAGCGGAGAAAATTGTTGGTTTCCTTTAAACCACCGAAAGGGGGGATGTTTTTTTTGGGGAGCCCCCTTTTGGCTGGCTTTAAACGGGAAACCATAAAGAAAACACGATTTTGGGTGCCCCCCTAGAAAGAGAAAAACCCACATGGGGTCAGCAGGGATGGTGGCTTCCATGGAATCGTCGGAAGGGCAATTTTTTGGGAGCCTCAACGAACTGGGCCCCACGGAGCTTCCCACACCTCCCCGCTACAGAAGAGCAAAACTGAACCCTGCCCCAATTAAGGGGGTCAAACCTTTTGGACACCCCCTAGAACGTCAAAGCCTCGGCTTGAATTCGCCCTTGATTTCTCCCCCTCCCCCAATTCCATGTCTAAGGGGGTGGCGGATGATTAAGCTCCCCCAATTCAATGTTTAAGGGGGTGGATGATTTAATTCAAACAAAAGCAACCGCTTTTGGCTGGCAAGCAGGGAAACTGGAACAACTGAAACACTAAATACAACGGTCCAGAAAAGCCCGGCCTCTTACGGGCTCAGGTCCCCCCTGTGCCATAGTGAGCCGACCGCCCCAAAGGTACCTTCATGATGGGTGCTCATTCTACCCCCAGAGTTCGATATATATATATATATATGAATTTACATTCTTCCAGACTCAATGAGCAATCAAATGTTTGCGCCGGCCTTTCCAAAAGTCTAAAGTTGATGCTTCCCGCTTAAATGGTCTTCCCAAGAAGTAACCGACACATCCACACTTGGGAAGTGATACTGTTTCAAGGCAATTCTCAATCCTTGCCTTGGGTTAGGCGAGGATTGTGGAAAATCTGATTGGCCAACACGAACAATTCGAACAGCCCAGATAAAGGGAGGCTGTTTACAAGTGTTTAAACAAGAGCCACAAGCACCCCTGGATTTGGCAGCCACAAACCATCGAGGGCGAGAATTTGAGGTTCAGCCCGACAAACCGATTGGCACTGTTGCGGAATCTGACTCTCCGTGCTGAAAAAGCACCAGGTTCAAGTGGATTTACCGGTTTTACCCCTACCCACTGTATGTTGATTCCAGCGAGTAAGTCAGAACCTGCGGTTGAATTGTCCATTTCATCTACAACTCACGTGAGTTTCTGGAAATATGTTTCGGGACTTGTTCAGTGGCATTAAGCTTGGATTTTGGGGGCGCATTTGCCATCTACTCGATCGGACATGAGCCCAAAAACGCCTTTCTTTGGGTTTGGGGACTGAATACGGAATCAACCTCGAAGAGAAATGGGGGGCCCAGTTTTGTGCCAAGCCCCAAACATATGTTTGGATCAACCCACAACGTAAAACTGCAACACCGGGGAAAAGGGTTCAGTGGGTCCCACGCAGCTTCCCTCCAATTGATGGCTCGGATTGGTGGTAAGGGGATTTGCACCCCTTGTGTTGTGGAAGGTAAAATGGGCAACCGCACCTAATCACCAAACCATTAATCCAAACCACTAACTATGGGGAAGCTGACAAAGGGAGTAGCTGAACAAAAGGCCGGAAGAAGATGCAAATAATTTGATGTTGCGCTTGTTTGCTATGTATTCTCGGGTGGTCAAAGATCTGAATATTGACGGAAGAAGGCAGGCACTGGTGGAGCTTAAACATAGCTGAATTTCAACCTGCCTCCAGCTAAAGAGATACCAGGGTCTGGTCGTTCAATTTGGCACAGATTGGTTGTTTGATTGCGTTTAAACAAATATGTGCTGAACTTGCTAAAACAAACCCAAGAAGGAATTTGAAGACCAGCTGGTTCCTTTGGTTTCCCCTTTCAACCACCAACAGGGGTCCATTTTGAGACTGGCCCACAAAAAGGACGCGAAACTCGATGATGTTCACATTCAGTTTCCCCGAAAATGGGTGTGTCTTAAAATGGAGACCTCAAAAAAGGCTGTCTTCGGTTCCATTTGGCTTCAAACCTCAAACCGACCCCAAGAAGGCTACCCAGCAAAGACATAGGTGAAACCTCAAATCATCACCCTTTTTGGCTTCCCTTGCCAAAAACCTTTAAACAAATGGGGGGGGTCCATGTTCAAAACACTGGGAACACCACCGCTTTGGAGACGACCCCCCCTTCCCTTGGCAATGGAAGGAAACCCGACCTGCAGAATGTGGTCATTTCTCAGACACCCTCCAAAACGTGGAATGCCAGGTGTACCTAGAGTCTCCATGACTTCTAGAAAAAGGGGTCATAACCGTTATAACCCCTGAATTTTGAAGGAAACCCAATTTTTCAAGACTCCAGGTCGCCTTCCCTTCGAATTCGATTCCGCCGAGGCGCCGCACCACACGGTGCCCGTGGCCACCCCGGCGCGGCCGTCGAGGCCCTCCTCCGCCAAGGTGTCGCAGAACCGGGCCGCCGCCAGCACCGCGCGCAGCCTTCGCTTCGCTTCGGTGCTCGAGCCGATGGCCGGGCGGGAGCAATTGGAGTACCCGGACACTTTGGGTTTTTGGGGGGTGGTTTAGAGGGAAACCAAGAGGAAGTACCCCGTATTTAGGGTGGTTTGAATAGAAACCAAGAGGCACACCGCCATTCTTAGGGTGCTTCTATTGGGGGAAAGGAGGAACACCGATGTCATTTTGAGGGGCCACGGAGCTGGACAATTGGTTCACATCTTCATGTGGGTGAAATTGCCCAAAAAAACCTTCAGCGGAATTCACAGGTAGGCAACTTAATCTCAAGCTTCATGTGCAGAAAAAAATGTTAAGCCTAATGTACAAATTGCCCCTTAGATGCCCAAATCTCATTGACTTTGGGCTCTAGCAACGTGGTGAAAGAGGTATACATATATATATATATATATATATATATATGAGGAGCGGACGAAACACTTTACTTGGCCCTAGTACTTTTTTGAACGTTATCGTTTTTGGGGGAGACCTTATCGTTTTACAGTGTTTTCGACCTTTGGCAAATGCGGCTCGAAAATCGCAACTTTGTAGTACAAGTCTAGTACGGGAAGTACACTTCCGCAGCTCCAGCTCGAAAGTCGCATCTTTGTAGTACAAGTCTAGTACGCGAAGTACACTTCCGCAGCTCCAGCTCGAAAGTCGCATCTTTGTAGTACAAGTCTAGTACGCGAAGAACACTTCCGCAGCTCCAGCTCGAAAATCGCAACTTTGTAGTACAAGTCTAGTACGCGAAGAACACTTCCGCAGCTCCAGCTCGAAAATCGCAACTTTGTAGTGCAAGTCTAGTACGCGAAGTACACTTCCGCAGCTCCAGCTCGAAAATCCCAACTTTGTAGTACAAGTCTAGTACACGAAGTACACTTTCGCAGCTCCAGCTCGAAAATCCAAACTTTGTAGTACAAGTCTAGTACGGGAAGTACACTTTCACTCTGTAGTACAAGTCTAGTACACGAAGTACACTTCCGCAGCTCCAGCTCGAAAATCGCAACTTTGTAGTACAAGTCTAGTACGGGAAGTACACTTTCGCAGCTCCAGCTCGAAAGTCGCAACTTTGTAGTACAAGTCTAGTACGCGAAGTACACTTCCGCAGCTCCAGCTCGAAAGTCGCATCTTTGTAGTACAAGTCTAGTACGGGAAGTACACTTCCGCAGCTCCAGCTCGAAAATCGCAACTTTGCAGTACAAGTACAAGTCTAGTACGCGAAGTACACTTCCGCAGCTCCAGCTCAAAAATCGAAACTTTGTAGCACAAGTCTAGTACGCGAAGTACACTTCCGCAGCTCCAGCTCGAAAATCGCAACTTTGTAGTACAAGTCTAGTACGCGAAGTACACTTCCGCAGCTCCAGCTCGAAAATCGCAACTTGTAGTACAAGTCTAGTGCGCGAAGTACACTTCCGCAGCTCCAGCTCGAAAATCGCAACTTTGTAGTACAAGTCTAGTACGCGAAGTACACTTCCGCAGCTCCAGCTCGAAAATCGCAACTTTGTGGTACGAGTCTAGTACGCGAAGTACACTTCCGCAGCTCCAGCTCGAAAATCCCAACTTTGTAGTACAAGTCTAGTACACGAAGTACACTTTCGCAGCTCCAGCTCGAAAATCCCAACTTTGTAGTACAAGCCTAGTACGGGAAGTACACTTTCGCAGCTCCAGCTCGAAAGTCGCAACTCTGTAGTACAAGTCTGGTACACGAAGTACACTTCCGCAGCTCCAGCTCGAAAATCGCAACTTTGTAGTACAAGTCTAGTACGGGAAGTACACTTTCGCAGCTCCAGCTCGAAAGTCGCAACAGTCTATCGCACACAGCTCCAGCTCGAAAGTCGGTATACAAGTCTAGTACGCGAAGAGTACACTTAGCAGCTCCAGCTCAAAAATCGCAACTTTAGTACAAGTCTAGTACGCGAAGTACACCGAAGTACACTACCGCAGCGAAAATCGCAACTTTAGTACAAGTCTAGTGCGCGAAGTACACTTCCGCAGCTCCAGCTCGAAAATCGCAAAATTGTAGTACAAGTCTAGTACGCGAAGTACACTTCCGCAGCTCCAGCTCGAAAATCGCAACTTTGTGGTACGAGTCTAGTACGCGAAGTACACTTCCGCATCTCCAGCTCGAAAATCGCAACTTTGTAGTACAAGTCTAGTACGCGAAGTACACTTCCGCAGCTCCAGCTCGAAAATCGCAACTTTGTAGTACAAGTCTGGTACGGGAAGTACACTTCCGCAGCTCCAGCTCGAAAGTCGCAACTCTGTAGTACAAGTCTAGTACGCGAAGTACACTTCCGCAGCTCCAGCTCGAAAATCGCAACTTTGTAGTACGAGTCTAGTACGCGAAGTACACTTCCGCATCTCCAGCTCGAAACTCGCAACTTTGTAGTACAATAGTACATAATAGTACCAGTCTAGTACGCGAAGTACACTTCCGTAGCTCCAGCTCGAAAATCGCGACTTCTCAGTACAAGTGTCGTATTTACGAAGCACACCTTGGCAGCTCCAGCTCGAAAGTGGCGACTCGCCTTCTCTTTTTACGGTGGCCAACGCAAGGGTCCCACCCTAACTAAGTTGCAACTGCAGGGGTTATTATAGTGTTAGCTAAGGGTTATCGTTTTTGGGGGAGACCTTATCGTTTTCCATGGTTTTGGCATGTGCTATGCAAAAACGTACCCCGCCTTGATAAAGTGGTCTTCGTGTGTTTTGTCCGTGGCTCATATATATATCGAGGGCTTACCAAGCAAAGTGGTATAGAACTCTGGGTCCATTTTACGCCATCTTCAAAACATATCCCTCGTAGTGTTTGAAGAGAAACTCACTACCTCAGCGGCCTTTGGGTGCAAAGAACACTCGTGATTGTCATGTCGCAGATGTGATGAAGCGCGCCTTGATAGTGCAAGCAACTTGAAAACCAACTAGAAAAAGGAGAGCAACCACCTGACAAGAACAAACATGTAGCTGAAGCTGCCGACCCACTTGCCGTAGCAGTACACTGATCCTGGAGCGTTTTCCTAATATGTCTTCTCGATGCGGGCTGATTCCATGCGTGACACTGGTCATGGCATCCCTGCTCAGATGGTTGTCCGTGCCAAAGATCGAGACACGCAGCACAACCGCTTGTCAGAGGCCCCGGCGATGTTTAGTCATGGGATTCTGCAACTTGTGCACCAGTCAGTTGATGCCGTCTCATGTGACATGTGGCCCAAATCAAGGTCCCCTTGTGATGCCTTGAGAGCCTCGTGATGGCTCGCGACCTTTGATCTTGGCGTGACAGCACGCCTGGAAGTGCAGCGCAGGAGTGCGCTTGGGAAGTCAGGTCGCCGCGTTGCAAGCGGAGCAGAGTTCGATCCATCCTTTGAGCCCGACACCAAACGCCTCGCCAGGCAGTGAAGCCGCTTTGGGAGTTTGCGCGCAGCTACCTGAATCTTTCGATCAGGGACACTGTGACCCACTACCTGAACAAGTTTGAACAGCTACCTCAACGGCACGATGTGGGACGTTGAAGACGCCCTCACCGGTGCCGACGGCTGCAAGCCACCCTGGATCGCACATCATGGAGCCCAAGCATGAGCACGTCCCGTGCTGGGACGGTCCAGCCAAGACCTGGAGGCGCTACTACAAGGAAGTGGCCTGCTGTACCCAGTCGACACCAGTCTGGAAGCGCAGGTACTTAGCAGCCAGGCTCATTTCACGGCTGCAAGGACCTGCCCGCCTCCTGGCTGTGTCTTGGTCAAGGGCAAGTTTTGATCATGAAGAAGGAGTTCTTCGCCTTCTTCAACGCCTGGCGGCCTCGCCTTTAGTGCGAAAGTCGCTGCCGAATGCTCCAGCCATCATGCAGCAGTATTTTCCTTCAAGCGGTTGCCCAACGAGGGCATCAGCAATTTCTTGGTCCGTGAGACCCTGGGCTACGAGGAGTTTGTCGAAGCCCTGGAGGCTGCGTGAGGAGTCTGTGAGCATCGATCAAGGAGCAGGACTTTGGCATCCCAAAGTCCACACCTGAACATGCCTCAAGCTGGGAGGATTGGGATGAGTGGTGGGAGGAGACCGCTGAAATCCCTGCAGACTCAAGATCAAGATCCATCCCCCGCATGATGAATCGATGCAGAGTGGAGCCGCGCCGGGCTCCTCCCCTAGTCAGGAAGCATCACCTCACCACAATGCCGAGGACATCAGCCAGGCTCCGAGCCGGAAGCTTGGCCTCAATGGCATGAATCCGAAGAATCTGCACCAGCTCCTCCCTGCCATGTCCGTTGAGGAGGAGGAGAAAAATCGGGAAGCCATGCAATCGGAACGTGCGGCCGAGCAGCTTGCCGTGGAAGCCAATCGCAGCTGGACCGAAGCCCAGAGAGCTACTCAAATGCTTCGTCGTGACCGAGGCTTCGGTGCAGCCAAAGGCGGTTCAAAATCAAATTCGGGGTCAGGATGCCTCATCTGTGGCGGCCAGCATTTTGAACGAGCCTGTCCCGACCGGCATCATCCTGGCAAGGGCAAGTCCTCCGGCAAGTCCACCTTCTTCGCGGAAGTGCACTCTCAGCAGTTTGCCCTTGGCAAGGGCAAGGGCAAGTTCAAACAGGGAAAATAAGGTATGCGGGCCGACGTGGACAACTTCTGGTTCAACAAGGGCTCCAAGCACAAAGGCGAACCTGTCCATGCCTGCTCCCAGGAGACCTTTGCCTACGGCCTGGAGATTCACTAAGGCACCAGCAATCACCTACATCTCTGTGACCTGGGCAAAGCAAGTCATCATCTGGAGCATGGGGTTGCCTTGGGCGTCACCTTGGCACAATTGGCCCAGCGCTTGCACGCACTGCGTGGCGGGGTTGTTGCTGGAAGAGGAAGGTTCGCGCGCTGGCAGCGCGTCAGCGAGGCGAAGAAGACGGGAGCTCTTCCGAAGAGCAACTTGCTCTGGAAGACGCTCCGTGGTGAACTTCTCGGCTGGTCATTGTCGCCGTACGCGCTCCTCCGCCAGACCTGGAACGCCTCTGGCCCGAGGATGTCCTTGAGGGCACTTGGCAAGGCTGGGTACTCCAGAATGTGTAGCGCGTCAGGATCACGCTCATTCCTCCGCGTTTTTGACTTCAAGCCTTTCCTCAAATCCCTGAGCATGTCGTTGCCATGCTTGGCGTTTTGAACATCCACGCCACATGATTGGCCCACCCTGGGCAGCGCTGGCTCACCATCAAAAATGTTGTTTGATCGTGAGTTAAAAAATGTGACACGGGCGTGCAAAAAACTAAAAAACATGCCCGTGTGTGAGCAAGTCGCGCCAGCACATGGCCGCTGGCTTGCTCAGACGGAACTTGCAACCCGATCCTGAACATGCTACATTCTTGAGCAAAGAACATCCAGCTTAGACATACCTGAGATAGTCTGACGGAGCTGGTCGAGATCCGCCTGCGTCATGTAGGCGCCAAAGTTCTTCACGCTTTGGCGCCCTCGCGCGGGTAGCGCTGCAGCGGCTGCAGACTCGCCGCTTCTCTTGGCCACGCTTGCCGCAACTGCTGCTTCAACTCATCTGGCCATGAGCCTGCGCTGACTTCCTCAAGAAGCAATGACATCCGACAGACGCATTTGGCTCACATGCTGCTGCCATTGCCTGGCCTGCTGGCTTGCCACAACAAGACAATTCTCGGCTGACAGCAAACCACGCGCTTTCTACAGGTAGGCAGCTGCAGCCCGGAGACCTTTGACTGGCCAACGGGAGCAAGACGTGTCGCTGCAAGTGAGCCTGTTGCTGTCAAGAACCACTCGCAGCTCACACACTACAACGGCGCAAGAACGCCTGCTCTCGCACTCCAGTCTGAAGCCCACGGGGCTTTATAGAATGGCCTGGATGCAGAGCTTCCATGCTAAGCGGCGCAACGCAAAGCTGCTAGCAGTGTGTGCGTGCAAGCAAGCGGCCAGCACGCCCGTGGATGACTCTTGCCAGCCCATGCCTCGTTTCCTCAGCCGCCCAGCGGCCTACATGCCGCAGTGCGAAAACACATTCAGCACTGAACAAACATATTGAAACATGTTGAGCAAGTGTCTCAGATGCCAGTAAAGCAGGCGCACTTGCAGCAGGGCTATACATTTGAGACTTCTACTTCCGAGAGTCTTGGCCGGTCGTTTCATCACCGGCTGTGAGTCTTCGTGGCATTCTTGGCCGAGGACTTCTCGATTTTTGATGGTATTCTTGGTTGCGGGCTTGACCTTCATGGCATTCTTGGCCGCGGGGTTGACCTTCATAGCATTCTTGGCCGCGGGCTTGACCTTCATGGCATTCTTGGCCGCGGGCTTGACCTTCATGGCACTCTTGGCCGCGAGCTTTTTACTGGCCGGCTCCTTTGTGAGATTCGCGTAATTCATCGGGCGCAATATCGTCTTGCCTGCACGAACTGGCGTGCTATTGCGAAGCAGCAGTGCATGGTCGTGAGCCGTCCACAGCTCACTGCACCCCATGGGAACCCTCTCCACGAGCGCCTGAGCCGTGGTCGGGTGTATGAACTCATCCTGGAAGTGGCCCGAGCTGTAGGCACCCGTGCCCTTGGCCGTGACTTTCATGATCACACAGGCCATCATGTAAAAAGTGACCTGGTTCTCAGTCCTGAAGAAGATGATTGCCCACCTCCAAGCTCAGGACCTGCCATTTATAGGCCATGCATGGCTTCGTTGTCAAGTACATGGTCTCCCTGACAGCGGCCGTGTTGCACCGGCACGGTGCTTCCGGGCCAAGCAGTTGGTATGGTTGTGGATCTGGATACTGGGTATGCTCTGGATTCACTTCTACCAGATCCTCACAAGGGCCACTTTTTGGTGGACATTGTGGTTATCTCACTGGTGGGTCAGTACAACATGAAGGTCAACCCCAAGTTCATGTTTTGGCCACCTCCACGAGCTCACAGCATGTCATGGAATCCCACACCTTATACCCGGAGGAAGCCCGTGTCCGTTTTGCCTGTGATCCCCCAACCGAAGACAACCTTGCCCGTGGTCGTCATGCAGCCAAGGGCGGCTACGACGCTGTCACCATGCATGAGTCTTCAACCTTGGGACTGAGCAACATGCGAGCTACGTCGCAAGCCTATCAGGTTCGGGAGAGCCTCGAGAGAGTCAGAACTGAACTCCAGGGACTGCCTCCAACTATGACCTCGGAGATGCTCTGACGAAGAAGCCGGCATCTTGCAGAGCCGGTTTGCTCCAGTTCCTCCGCACCAACATCTGGGCCATCACCTTCGACCCACTGTTCCGGAGAGCCAAGAAGAATGCCAAAGCAGGACAATCAGCCATTCGTCGGCTTCGACAAGCTGCCACCTCTGCACCCAGCCCTGTACAGCGGCCATCAACTGAAGAAGGATGGTGCTGATGCAACTTGTGCACCAGTCAGTTGATGCCGTCTCATGTGACATGTGGCCCAAATCAGGGGCCCCTTGTGATGCCTTGAGAGCCTCGTGATGGCTCGCGACCTTTGATCTCGGCGTGACAGCACGCCGCTTGGGAAGTCAGGTCGCTGCAGATTCCTTACCCTCCCGTCCACGTGGAACACACCAAACGGTCCCGGGACCCCCATGTTAGGTTCCATGGCAACATGGATCGCAGAGTATCGCCTGCCAAAGAAGACTTTGCTCAGTGAGTTGCTCGAGAGTGTTGTGCTTTGCAACTTTGAGGCTGTCTTCAACCAAGGTCTCGACCAATGATACGACCATGAAACAAGCAACGGCTTGTTAATGCACTGGCTTGGTCAAGTCTACGAGTTCTTGCTCCAAGCTACGTCCGCATCCCAACTTCGACACAGGAAACCACTACCATCTGGACAAGCTGACCCCTGATTAATAAACCCCCACTGAATCTTCAGGGGGGGTCCCTTTTTAGCGAGGAATCCTTCCTTCCACAAAACCCCCCCTGGCTATGGGAGAATGATTCGAGGGTCAACATTGCAAGGATTGCAGATCGATTTCAAAGCAAGCAGATGCAGCAGGACCGCGAACGCCCGGGATCCTTGCGCTCGCGATCTAACCTCGCCAGGGGGCTAAGAGACAAGAGCACATTTCTGTCAGCGCATGTTTGGTGACTTGGACCCTCAAACTGCCAACGAAAAACATGTGATATTGCTCCTTTTTGTCAGGAGCAATATCCCATTTGCTAGTTTGAGGCTCCAGGACCCACAAAGGTCAGGACCCACCTTTGTGGACGAACGCCTTCCGCTGGGAACAGCGGCGAAGTTCGACTTCGACCGAGGGGCGGGTCATCGAGGTAGTGGTTCAGCGGAGGAAGGCCGAAGGCACAAAGCAGCAGCATGCCTGCCGGAAGCACGGATGGCGATGGAGTCCCTAAGCTTCCATTTGGTTAAGACCCCCGAAAAATAAAAATAAAAAAATATGTCCAGTAGTGAGAAGTTCCTTTTAAAACCAACAAGGGGAAAAAACATATTCTTAAGCAAATGGAACTAAGGGGGTGGTCGAATCCGGGGGGGCTCCGAAGATGCCGCAAGTGTCCCTTTAAACTCAACCAACCAAAAAAGCAATGTCCCTTTCTTCCCATGGAAATCCACTGGGCATCTGAGTGATGAGTCTTGTATCCCGTTTTGTGGTGGACCCTGAAAGGATGGCGATGAAGTCTTTAAGGGGGTGGTCCATGGGTAAATGGGAAACCACGCCCAACCACCAAACCACCGATTCGGCTCCAATCCACCAAGTAGTCGGAAGCGGATAGTTGGTTGGGGCCCCAGCAAGACGAGTCGGAAAATGTGTGAGCCCTGCGCTGGGATTAGTGTTATGCCCCACTTACCAGGAAAACCCGATCTATTTGTCCAAAAGGTCACCTATGTTCGAGTACCGAGAAGCCGCAAGTGACCCACAAGCGCCGGATAGGACACGGAGCACCCAAAAAACGGAGAATTGTTTTCCGCATATCCCAGACCTCCAATAGACCCTTTTCTGCCTTTGGGGATGGAATTCTGTGGGATTCTTGAGAGTTTTGGGGTTCCAATTTGCTCGGGTTGAGGATTTCTTTGGGAGGGAAGTCCGAAATTCCCCCCTCAAGAACCAGCGCTTCAAATCCCACCAATCCAAACCATCAGGACAATAAGACTGGCCTCATTATTTAAGTCACCCCCTAAGTGGTGGGTCAAAGGGAAACAACCCCATTTTCTGACTTTGATAACCCCCAGAAACCGTCAAAATAATGACCCCAGTATAAGGAGAAACTAGGCTCGGAGCTGAGGATCGACGACAAACAGCCAACCTCTCTTGATCAAGGCCGACACGAGGTGCCCTATAGCCAACTCCAAGGATTCTGGCTTCACACAAGACTCTCAGGGAGCAACTCCCAGCCGGCATCTCCAATCTGGAACGTTTGCAAACCAGGACTGGCCATACTCGCCCTTCGCAATTGGGCAGGAGCTAGAGACCAAGGCAAAAACACAGTTCATAGGAGGAATGGATCAGCCGAGAAGAGTCCAAACTGTTTGTGTGCTTCCCAAAAAGGCATTGAGTCCCGGAACCCAGGGAGCGAAACTTAATGTTTTTCGCAGGCCCAACAAAACCGCTGCGCTCGGCCTACCGGCCTACCCAATCAGGCCAGAACAACTCACCGCTTGCGAGGCTGACAGCTTTTGGACTGAATCTCTGACTCGGATCCAAGTACCACTTCTGCTCCAATTCAAAGCGCCACGGGTCATCTTTCCCAATCAGCCCCCAAATGGGTCCCTAAACATGTATCCTCATAACAAGTCACGACCACATCTTTACCAATCACCCCATGGCGAGCCAACTCCGGACTCAGCCTTTGTCATCCACCAGGAACTTGTTCACACTGCCTCAGAAGTCTTCGGACGGACAAGCTGGCCCGCATGAACTTGGAACCCCCTCAGCCAGGTGGAACGCGATAAAACATGGTGCCTCATTCTCCCCGTGCAAGCAGTGCAGCTTTGCCCGCGAAAAATCCGCAGTTCTTCCTACACTGCGGCGCAAATGCCGGTGATCCCCAGGAATGGAGGCTCTCTGTTGAGACCAACATGCCTGTTGAGAGGCAAACAAGCCTCTGCGCCAACATTTTGGCCCACCGACCATTGACTTGTCATGAATCGGGTGTGCCATTTAACGGGAAACCAAGCTGCTTGCTAAAACTGGGCGGTGTCCCTCAAATGGCGACCATCACTTTGGGCGCTGGTTGGTTTCTGAGCAAATGACAAATAAGCAATCCCCTATGCTTCCTGCGCCCCGGAGCACCTGGTGTCAAAGGAGAGGTTCGATTGGCCCATGGCTTTCATGTGGTTTCCCGACTCAAGAACCAGCCCAAGAGCTACGACTCAAAAAGGACGAGCCACCCGCGTGCGGAGCGTTAGAGGGACGTTGGGGTCTCGGCAACTTCATCGAGAATGCCCACCGGAACCCATGAAAGGAGTGCCGGGGAGTGCCGGGGAGTCTGGGAGGCTAAGCATTGAACCCCGAGGGCGATGGATGGGGGGGGGCTAGACCTGGTGAAGCCGAGGATAAGCCGAGGATCAGCTCGCCCCACTCCTTTGCAGGTCCATCATAAACTAGGTCCTCCAGTAGAGAGGGTTACAATAAGTTGGTACCATTCTTTTTCTGTTGTCTATTTTAGTAAGGGATTCCTCCCAACCAAAAAAAGGGGTGAGAAAGGGCACCTAGCTGGGGGACGTAGTAAAAGCACAGAATCACCCCCACGTCCCACGTCCCATGAAGCATTTCTCACCCTCACGTCCTAGATGGCCCTGGTAAATGAAAAAAAACCCTCCAAACTAGGAATCGCCCTCTATTTTTCATTTGCAAACCAACCAAAAAGGACACCTATGCCCACGGGTCCCACACGTCCCACTCAGGTTCCACAGGTCCCGTCCGCCAGCCGCGCCTTCGAAGGCGTAGCAGGAGGCCTGCAGCAGCTGCACCAGCTGCTGCGTGCGGCCGCCGTCCTCCTCCGCCCGCCCGGGGTCCAGACCTCCCATGACTCCGCGAGGCGAGGCGATGTCGCCCAGTCAGCCCGAGGAAAAGAGAGACAAAGATGGGCCCTAGGGTTGAACTTGATGGACAAAATCCTGCATCACCTAAGAAGCCGGGAATGATGAATCCCTTGTAAATACCAACCAAGAATTGCTCCCCATGGCTTCAAAGTGGTGCAGGATTTCGTCCATCCACGTAGGTGTGCTTGTGGTAAAATAGACTTTTCCCTGGTTAAACATTTGAGACAGCATCTGCAACATACTGCCGGACGAAATCCGTCGCAGCACGAAATGAAACCAGAGGAAAACTCCATTGTTCGTTGGTATTTAAAGGGGAATCGAATCAGTCCAAGGTTTCTGAGGCGGTGCGAAATGGATTTTGTCCATCCACGGCATTTCCCTGGGTTCAACCGTTTCAATTTCGTATCAAAAGAATGGCTGGCCAGGACCAATTTAGATGATGGCAATCCTGAACGGTAAACAATGGAACAGTGCTGGTGACATAGAACCCAACCATTGTTTCAATGGTAGTTTGATTCCCAGGGATTTGACGTGGGGGTGATCAAACGACACCATTTGCAGGAAAAGAAACTCCTTTTGGGAAATAGACACAATTTTGATGGGTGCCGTATGTTGATTTGGGGAGTAAAATCCCCATGTAGATTGACATGTGAAGGGTTGATCAATATTCCAGTTCGGGCCTCCAAGTGAACCTTGCTTGTTGGTCATCCCATGCACAGGACCTTTTGATCAACTCCCGTATGTCTTTGTTGAGACTCTGTTAGGGCTGCGGGATTCTAGCGCCTGTTCACCCAAACCACCCCGAAAAGCACTTTTGACCACAGAAACACCCACACGGGTGCGTTCAAAACCTCATACCCCTCTTTTTTGGGTAGTGAACAACTGGGAAACGGGCCCATTTCTTTTGACTGTCTGGAAATTTCTTAAAATCAGCAACTTGTACCTGCATCTCTTGAAAGTTAATAATTCCCACTCCAAAAAGAAAAAAGTACTTTCTTCCATGCTGGAGTGATAATTTTCACTCCGTGTTAAAATGCCCGTTCGGGTAGTTCCGACTGCTCAGGCATCCGTTCGGACCCGTTCGGAACCCGTTCGAAACCCGATCGAAACCCGTTCGAACCCGTTCGAACCCGTTCGGACCCGTTCGGACCCGTTCGGACCCGTTCGGACCCGTTCGGAGGTACGTAAAAAATACGCCAACATTACGCAATAAGCCTTTGATCATTTATGTGCAGTGCTGATTTATGAACACTTCGATGGTAGTGAAAATATCCGTTCAAGAGTAGAAATACCCGTTCGAAAGTGGAAATACCCGTGTCCTCAGGCCAAAAAGTACTTTTTCAGTTTTGGAGTAGGAATTCTTAACTTCCAGGAGATCCAGGTAGCTACCACTTGGTGTGAGTCACGGTACGAGGCCAGTTCGGGAAACCAAACAGCAACTCAATTCGAGGGTTCTTGACAACCATAAGGGTGTTTCTCAAGGCCTATAACAATTAACAATTGTTTCATTTAATTGTTTCTCAAGGTTTATTACCTTTATAAAAACTTACCTTTTAACTGATTCTTGACAATTACCCGCCAATTAAAAGGCTTATATAACAACTTTTGGCTTGGTAAAGGCGAACCAGGAAACCATTGCCATAGGGGGTAAATGACTATAAGGTTTCGTTTAATTGGGACTCTTTGGTGGACATCAAATTCGGTGGGGATTCACATCTATCAACCACTGTGTTGAGGGCATTCCAACACAATCATAGCCTGACCCTCAAACTTCCCCCTAACAATGGGTTTGCTGCCACATCAATGTTGGTTCTCACCCCGCGCTTGATGGTAGTTTGAGGGTCCATGATGAGACATCTGCCCGGCTCTCGCAAGTCCCCGGCCGCGCCTCGGATGGAGAGGAAGATCACAGAGACTCGGCGCATCTCGGGTTCCAAGCCCAAAATCAGAGACTCCGATTGCTGCGACAGCAACCTGGCAGAGGGTTCCACGGGGCCTTCCTTGTTCCCTTGAAAGAGGACCAGCTGGGCTCTTTCTTTTTTGAAACACATGTTGCCCGACCATTTTTTCCAAACCGAAGCTAACGGGAACCGGGTGAATGGAAGATACAGCCACCATGGCCACTGTGTAATTAAAGGATATCCTGGGTCCCCCTGGGGTGGCTTGTATGCCTTAGGATTTGGCGAACCCAAAACAGGTTGGGGTTGCAAACCAGGGTCTCCTCGAACACGAGAGGACTGGGATGCGTGCAGTTCCCGAAAGAAAGCAAGGTGCCCCAGCAAAATTTCAGCTTCCTTCTTGGTGGTTTGGAGCCTGGTTACGTTTCCCATTTACCCTCAAGAACCAGGGCTTCAAATCCAAAAACCAGCGATCACCATCAACTAAACTTTGGTTACTGAAAACACAAGTTGCTTTGTGGGAAACCAGCCTTCTCCGAAAACAAAAAACACTTCAACAGTCAGGACCGGTGGATTTCGCGCCCAGGTCGGGCCATTAAATCCGACATGGGCTTAACGCCCCATGCCCCGCCCCGCACTGGATGTTTGCGGGGTTTGCCCAAAAGGAAGCCCTTGACAGATTCAAAAGCTGCCATCCGGGCTACTAAAGGAAGCTTGTCCAAACCAGGAACCCCCCTGTGAGGTTCCATGCGGATGGGAGGACATCCCAAATGAAAAACCCAAGCGAAACCATTTAAAACCCGACCATTAGGAGGCGCCTCAAAGGGATGCTTTATCTTACCACATGTTGTCTTGATTACATGTTATTGGGGCACCAAATAAACAGGAAGAGGCTAGGATCCTTCTTGACAAACCTCCGCAAAAACCACAAAAGCAAACTAGGAAAAGGGGCGTGCAAAGCCATCTAGGAAATGTCTCCAAGCATAAAAACGAGAGATGCAAGGTTGAACCAAAACTTGCTGGTGCTCAGCAGGGAATGAGACATGGCCATGACCCTATCCATCCAACGTGTGGTTTCCCTTCAGGTGACCAAAGCCTGGGATCCTTCCCGAGCAGCAAGAAAACCAGGAAACGGCCTAAAGGACCTGGACTCAGGGCAGTGATGTCGCATGCATCTCTGGAGTTGTGCCCTACTTGGTCTAGGGTTAAGGATTAGGGTCTATGGTTTAGGGTTTATGGGTTAGGAAGTATGATTTGTGGTTTGAGGTTAAGGCTTAGGGTTTGACAATTTGATGGTTTAGAGTTTAGGGGGATGGTCATGTTTTCTCGGAGGAACCTTTGCAATGGTCTGAATTGTTTTGGGGGTCGGCCCGCAAACCTCAAATGAAAGGGTGTTGCAGTATTCAAATCGGGCTTCATCCATCCCAACTGGTGCAGAATGTCATCCACCCACAGCACCGTAAAAATCCAGCCACCCTCCCACCAATTGGAACCTGACACTTTGGGGTCCTGGAAGACCATTTTCCTTGTAAAGTGACCGGGTCCCGAACGTCAGGTTCCATGTAAAAAAGGTGGGAGGGTAAGTCAAATCTCAACATGGCATCAAGACAAACAAAATGACTCCCAACAACAACGATCCGCCCAAGAAAGAATCGCCCCTTCCCCCCGCAAAACAAAACGAACAACGAGACCCAACAAAAACGAGCCGCTCCCCCCACGCCACCCCCCCCCCCTCCCCCCCCCAAAAAAAAACACACACACACACACACAACCGCCCGCAAAAAATCACACAACAACAAACGACCAAACGCAAAACAGAACAAACAACTCGCCGTCCCCACCCCCCCCCACCCCCCCCCCCAAAGGACCCAAAAAAAGCCGGTGCCTCTTGGCAGCCTGTGGCACGTAGCGCTGCACCACCAAGCCGTCCAGGTTCGGCCGGCGCTTGGGGTTCCGCAGCTCCTCGCCATCGGCTTCGTTTCGTGAGGAAAAAAAAACCGCCCCCTTAGGGGGACACACCAGCTGAAGAAACACATGTGCCGGTAAAACCTGATGATGATGCTGTGTTTTCTTCTCATTTTTTTTGGGGGGGGGGGTTGCAAGGGACAAAATGGCAACACCACCAGTTGATGCTGGCTTCTTTTGTGTGGGTTTGCAAGGGAAACAAATGGCGAAACAAATGGCAACAAAAAAAACACCATTCTTGGGGGGGTCCGGGGGTCCCCGAAAAAAAAAGAAAAAAAAAGAAAAAAAACACTTTCACATGGGATCGGTGGCGTTTCCCCAGGCCAAAGGGCAAACAGCTCGGAATCGAACCCCGGGACATAAGTTGCACGTGGAAAAAATCCCTGCGATGCCAAACCGAGATATCCCCATGACGATGCAACCACTCTGAAGAAAATACCCTTGGATCTTGGTACAGCCGTGAACATTGGAGCGGCGGCCAAGTATAGGTTTCAGCCATGAAAACTGGTGCGAGACTCCTTGCAACGATTTTGTCCATCGGTTGTGCCGCGTTTTTTGTTTGGGGCTCTTAGCGTTTCTGTGGAGTTGGTACATGAATGAAGGCGCTTTCGGGGGCATGGGGTTCAACCCACGAGCTAGCTTCCATACATGTCGAAATAATCATCTCCAAAGCCCGTTAGAAACTCTTGGGAAAGTGGTGTTTGACAAAATGGGGAATCAACCCCTAGACTAGTAGGAAAGCCATTCTCAGTGAATTTTGTTTCCCTTGCGGGTAACCCTTCGCTATGTTCATGATGTTGAAAGGGTTCCTTTGGTTGCCTATACAAATAAATGGATCCACTGGGATGGTTGTGACCGAACTTTTTAGGGCCATTTTTTCTTGCCTGCCTGCGAGTTCAACATCCAAGGTGCTCTTTTGGCCATGTCAATTCCACGGATGGGCAGAGATGTTTGGTAGACACATGTTGGTGGTCCTCCCAAAATAATGGTAAAGTTCAGGAGAAACTGACCCTACACTGGTTCAATCTATGTACCAAACTGAAACCAGAAACCTATCTTATGGTTGAAGGTTGTCGGGAGTCTTTGTAGGGGGAAACCAACAAAATCCAGGGATGAGGTTTCATTGATGCAAGGGAAGCAAACAGAAACACAACCAGTAGGCAAGTAAACTCACTTCCTGACTGGACGGGCCAAAAAACACTCCAAACCGTTGGTTTACCACTAAAAACAAGTCTTCCAACAGAAAGAATCAAGTCCAGGAACTCAGCAACCTGGTGCCATTTGCGAGTCCCTTGCTGCGAAAGCCCAACACAAGATCAATCCAAATGCAACTTGTGCAGTTCTTTTTCCTGGTCATCCCGAAAGTAATTTCTAAAATGTCAAGAACTAAAATGCTTCTCTTCGGTGATGACCCCAGTTTTAACCCGGGCTGTCCAAATGAGACCCCGGTTGTTGGTTTGACCCTATTTGTTTCCCCCTTGAGGTGAAACACCGGCAGTAAAATAATGATTAAATTTAGACGATGCAACTCCTTAAGCAATGGTGACAAAAGCTTAGTTGCTGTTGACCCCTCTGCAGAAGTCAACAACTGCTTGTGGGTTTAATGGAAACCCCAATGGAATCCCCAAAAGGTGAAAGTCTAAAGATCCAACCCAAGTTCAATCAAAAAAAAACAAGCATTTATTTCAGAAAAATGAATCCATCCATGAGTTCATGTCACATGGTCACACCCAAACATGGGACCATTTAAGGTTGCAAGTCGTACCAAAACAGCCATACACATGGCTTGATCCTTTCTTTGGGAGGCCTTTGGGACCCAACAAAAAGCTGGAAATTGGACCCTCTCATTGCGGTTGGCGATAAGTTTGGTTCTCCCTTCCTTACCTTCCTGTCGCTTTCTTGGTGGTTTCTCTGGGTTCTGTCAGTTTGCCTCTGAGTTTACTTGCGTGTGTCTTCAACTGGTTTGTTTGATTTCTTTGGCTCTTCATTGAAGTTCTCTTGGGTTGTGCTTAACTTCCCTCCACACTGCATTGCTTTGAGCTTGCCTTGAGTCTTACTTGGGTTTTCTTTGTTCTCCACCTCTGGATTTATTTAGATCTCCTTTCAGTTGTGGGTCTCTATTCGTCTTCTTTGGATTGTTGGTTTCCTTGGGTGTTTGATTTATTGTTATTCCTTGCTGTACTTTTTTCCGTTCTTTGGTCACTTCCAATCAAGTGGATGGACCAAAAAGGCTCCCAAACTGTATGTTGACCACTAAAATTGTCCACCCCCCGAAAGTTCAAAGTCTAGAAACTCAGGAAGCGAGTTTCATTGCTTTTCATGCATTTGACCAAGTCCCCCGGAAAACATAAAAGCATACTTTCAGTAGTGATAGATGCCCTACACCAACCGGGGTAAACATCCCAATTGTTTTCTTTGCAAATGGGGCGTTTTCTTTCAGTGGTCCTTCACCTGGGCTTCCATTTGGTTGAGCCCCCTGGAACAAAAAAAGACCAGTAGTGATAAGTCCTTTTTAAACCCAACAAGGGAAAACAACAAAAAACACCGAAGAAGAGAACATAATTCAGCAAATGGAAGTTGGGCTTAGCACAAACCAAGCCAAAACCAACGGGTGTTTTGATCCAGTCGCCTTGCCCGGGGGTTGGCTTTTGGGCACCAGCAGCGCGTAGTCCGAGCTTGGCAGCGCCTCCGAGAAGGCCCTTGGGTGTGCCTTTGAAACCCAGATGGCCGTGGCTCCAAAACGTTTTGGGATCCCATTTTGGTTGGTAGGTGAATTCACCTACCCATTTTAGGCTACCTATTTTAGTGGTTGGATTGGTTGATGTTCACTGGGGGGAAGGGATTTTGGCCCATGGCCCTCAAAAGTAAAGAGCTAGGGCACACTGGGAAACCGCAGGTTTTAGTCTTTGGTTCCATCTAGCAAGGCGCCGATTTTTGGTACGTGTGTTTGAGCCACAGCCAAATATCCCCTTGCTGGCTTGATAGCCAGAGTCCCTGAACCATCCAACCGGTGTTTTTTCTAGGGCATCATATGGACTAGACATTGGCCTTCAAAAAAAAAAGGGACACCAAACAGCCCGTTGTTTTGGGTCTACTGCGAATGCTTCCTTAAGGTACATCATTACCACACAAAGATTGAGTCTGCAGAATTCCGCGCGTGCTGGGAAACCCGGTTGATTCACACGCCGCAGGTTGATTACTTTCTCTAGGTAGAGGTTAGAATAAGGGTGTCCTTTTTTCTGTGGCGATTTTAGTAGGGGAACCCTCCCCCCCAAAAAGGGTAAAAGGACACTACTGGGGGACCTAGTTCTGGAACTAAGGCATCCTCAAGTCAGGGACCTTCATGCGTGAGGTTAGATTGATGTGGACACCAACACCATGTTGAATGAGTCCGCTTTTTGGTTGAGCCTCCCGTTCTGGGTTCCTTCCGGAACAAAAAATGCAAGGCTCTTGGATACTATCTAGGGGAAAAAGCATGGGAGGGCCCGCTTTGGAGGATTGCGTGAAAGGGCTTGGACCAGCTTGGATGTATTTGTTTGGGATCATAACTTCCTAAGCAAATTGTCAATATCGGGTTGTATTGGGTGACTATCAGCTGGTTCCGAAGAACTTCTAACGGACACCTGATCTTTTGAAGTCTTTCAGCAAGAGCCATGTATCCAAGATGGCCATGTATCCTTCAAGCAACCTTGTCGAACGGCTGAAAACTCTGCAATATCCCCCCCTACCACAGGGGCAATTCCACTGATCTAGCTTTGCATAAAAGGGAAAATCGGAAAATGTCCAACAAATGGACAATTCCAGGAGTGGGGGTGAGGATTGCGCCATAAATTCCAGGGGTGGGGTGAGGATTGCGCCATACCTTCCTTAGAACCTATAAGACTTTGAGCCCCCCACCACAGGACCCGGACTCCGTTTTCTCCCCGAGAGATCCGGTGCCTGGAAGCCGAAGAAGCTGGAACCTGGGCAGCAAGTTGCAACCAGTCTGAGACGAAGACAAACCAACGCTACACATCACCGCGCTACTCGCTCAAAGGGTGGATGGGGTTTTGTTCCGGCCAAGGGAAATTTAGGGATTCCTCCCCAACATATTTATATCCATTGTTCTTTATAATAATCAAGAACTGAATGACCTAGAAAAAGGGAACGCTGGAGGGGTTCACCATATTCAGGGGTGAACCAAGCAAAAAGGCGGCTGCTGAACAACTGGGAAAAGGCCGAACATTGGGGTGGTCGCTGTTACCTCCAGTGTCCCTCTCGAGTCCTCCAGTAGAGAGGTTAGAATAAGGGTACCCATTTGCTTTTTCTGTAGTCTATTTTAGTAGGGGAACCCTCCCCCAAAGGACACTACTGGGGGGCCTAGCCATAGAGAGGGGTCCTTACACCGACATAGATCCAACTGGCAAGACCGGTTGCGGCCCAAGCCCTACTGTGCATGGTTGCGAAATCCAATTCACACCACCGTTCAGAAACCCTGGAATGATTCCATTCCCCTGCAAATACCAACAAACAAGGTTGTCAAACATGGTTTCAAAGTGGTGCAGGGTTTTGTAAATCCACAGTAGTGATAAGAAAGGTATTGGACAACAACCCTGCCATCTGTCATTATGTCATGCGCTCAAGAATGGAACAACCCTTGCCCACACAGCATGATCCCCTTTTGCAAGGGCGGCAAGTGCACCAAACCATGTGCAACAAAGCCTTGCGGTTCAACCCGACGAAGCAACAACTTTTCGTAATACCTGTCCCTTGTTTGGCGGTGCACAGGTGCGTGCATTGTGAACAACGAACGGGGCAAATTGCGACACTTCATCCCCAAATAATCGCTCCTTGTGTCATAAATTCATCTGCACAAATGACAGCCATTCCCAAGCCGGACGTGATACAGTACTGCAGAATTCATCCGCAAAATCATATGCAGTCATGATTTGTGCGGTTGTACTGTTGGCAAACAGCCATATCAGGCTATAGCCCCCATCATCCAAAAATGATATCCTGTTTCTGGGAAACTCTCACACAAAAGTGTCCATCCGCAAAAACACATCACAAGCTTCATCCAAAGTGAAATATGCATTTTCAATCAACACCAAAACCGTCACAAGCTTCATCAAAACATTTCCCATATGTTCCATCCAAAAAGGAGTCCCCGCCCCGTTTTGCAGGACATTCCCGGGCCGCTCGTTTGCCACGGCTCCGTAACTCACTTCCTGAGTGGACTGGCCAAACAAGCTCCCAAACTGTTTGTTTGCCACTAAAATAGTCCAAACCCCAAAAAAAAACGAGTGTTCGGCCTCCGCAGGTTGTAAGGTGTTTGTCCTTTCTCGCAGGCCGAGGCGCCCTGGAGGAGCTCGCGCACGGAGGGGCTCACCACCGTTTCTCCGGGCTTGGCGAGGGGCTCCGCAATGGCCACCTGACGTCAAGGCGCAACCGATTCCCTCCAAACAAAAGATAGCCCTCGACCCTAGACCCTAGACCCTAAATCCTAGACCCTAGACCTGGACCCCAGACCTGTCACTCCAATAGCAGTGCTATAGCATGTCTCAAAAGGGGGGGGGGATAAGCGGGGGGGTTATGCTTTCTTAAAAGAAGGCTCAACCGATTCTCTCCAAAAAAGATACCAACAGCGCATCACACTGGTTGCGCGTCCATGGTCCGCATTAAGCCACAGGAATCCCGCAAAGGCAAGCTCAATAGAAAACGGCTTCCGACCGATAGGCCAGGTCGGTCAACAAAAGCAGCCATAAACACTTAGTGGCTCGTTTGCTTTCTGCTCCCCTGCTTAAAAGTGAATAACTTTTTGTGGTTTAATACGGAACACCCATGAGTTGGCAAAAAGTTAAAGTCCTAACATCCAAGCAAAATGCACCAAAGAAAAGGAAGGCCCAAGGAGACCCAACTTGGGTGACAATCCTTACAAAACGGTTGTGAAATATGAACCCTCCTTGTTTTAATGGGCTGAACAGGGCCCAGTGATTCCATGGTATAGTGGAACCCTCTAAGGTGGGTTCCTTTCCCCTTTAACCACAAACAGGGGGTACCCTCAAAAAAACACACCCATGTCCTTGTTTAGGAGGTAACCAAGTGAGCCCTGTCAAAATCAAAAGGAAAATGGTTACTGACTCTTGGTAACTGGGATCCACTGGGCACAATAACCTTGGGGGCCTTGGGGGAGCAAACTTTGCTTTCCAGGGCAGCAAATACCTCCTTCTTAAACTACGGGGATTGACATCATAACCTAAAGCAGTGGTGGTTTGGAGGCCGCACCCCTAACTGGAAATCATATTTTTGCCTCCCCCAGTTCCATTTACCAAACATACACAGGCCCTCCCGGTACATGAATTGAAGGAAGGGGGTGCACTTTTTCGAGGGATGTGTGCTTTAGGGTAAACGAAAGCCAAAGGAACTCAGTGGCTCCATTTCGCCAAAGTATAGGGCATTCTCCACTTGGTTGCTGTTGACCCCTCTGCAAAAGTTTAGCTTTTTGTGGGTCCAACGGAATATCCTCTGTTTCCCAAAAAAGTTAAAGTCCAAAGAAGCACAAAAGCAATAAAGTATAGACAACAAAATGAGAGAATAGATGAACATAGCAAGCTCAGATTCTGCTTCATATTCAGTCCACCCTTAAAATTAAGATCGTTTTGGAAGAGACCGCATACGATTCCTAGTAGGGGAAGGAGCATCCCTAGCAACCCCAAGTAAGCAGGTTTATTTATCCAGAAAACTCGCAAACACGAAACATTTTGGGCAAGGTTCTTCAAGGGCGTCCCAGTGTCCGTTCTTTAGTCACGAAGCGCTACTCTTTTCCCGGCAATCATTGAAGCACGTAGACCAGAGGCCTTTTCACAAGGGTTGCAGTTTTCCCGGATCCTTCTGTCCACCTCCAAGATTTTGCAAGAAACCTATATATCTATACATGACACCCCCTGGAGTACTCAGGCAGACTGGGCCATGATTGCTGTAAAGAAAAATGCATGTCCTCTTTAAAATGATGCTCCAAAAATGCACGTGTTCTTGACTTAGTTTCTGGATGTGCTAGAACGTACTAGATTAACCCAAGTATGCATTGAATATTCTGAAAGAGTGGTCTGAGAATCGGCAATCGTCAATCCAGGATGTGCTAGCACATCCTGGGTTGCACTAAGTATCCATGCCAGAATTTAAGTCAAACAGATTAGGAGGACACCAGTGCATTTATCTTCAGCTTCAATCCATGATGCTCAACTTAAACTTTTTTTGGGGGGCTTAAGGGCTGGCCAGAATGGAAGATTCTAAAAGAAATCTGGGGGATCTTCAATTTTCAATCCGGGGAAACACGTGTGCAAAGCTTTGAAGCGTTTGGAGGGGTCTTGAGGGTGGGCCAGGATTGAGAAGACTCCAAAAAATATATGAGGCATCTCGAATATGCTTTGTTGGATCCAGGACAACACGACCTGAGCAAATGCTGAAAACACCATGTTTTGCAGCATTGTGGCATGAACGTTTCAAAGTCCGTGGCGTAACAACAGGACCTTCATGGTGGCCGTATCTTCCCACCTCCTCCAGTGGTTGACCTGCAGCACAGAACTCCCATCGGTCCAGCAGCCCACCTGCGAGCCGTGCAAGCGAGCCGTGCAAGCTCTGAGCGAGCTACACCGCTTGGCGAAGCGGCCGTTGGGACCGGAAAAACGGACCATGGTGGTGTTCTCAAGGCAAAGGCGAAAAAAGTTCGGCTTTGTGCAACTAAGCTGTCCGATCATTCTCCAAAGAAACCCCAACTTCAGTGGGGCCAACTCCTTGTCTGGCTCAATCAGCAACGCTTTGGACCATTTGGAAGGGGGCCTGTGAGTTGGCTATCTTGAGTTTGCAAGCCAGCCCTTTCAAAATCACCCCAAAAGGACACTCGTTGTAACTCGGCCCATGTTCATAACCGCCAACTCCAAGCCAAAAGGTGATGCTGACAACACCACCATACAAAGTGAAAACCTCCAAATCCATTTCGCGCCAAATGAGAAACTACGGTTGAAGCCAATGTTTCTTGGCTTTTACGTTGGGGAGTCAGCCAAAACCCAGGGTTTCTGAACGGAAGCGGATTCCTCAATCCAGGGAGTGTCCCGCCTTCAAATCCACACTTTGCATGACATCGGACAAACTTGCTGGTGGTCAGCAGGCAATGAGGGAGTGAACCTAGGGATTCCCCTAAAGGAAACTACAAGGGATGGTTTATAGGGGTCATTCCACTTTTCATTCCCTGCCTATCGCACAGGCAAGCAAAAACTTCGTACGTCGGGAATAGCTGCGGTACATGTCGCAATGGTCTTCTGCCGCAGGTCGATTGTGATTGCATTTCGTTACCTGGCACTTTCAATGTCAGGTGCAAAGGTTTGCTTTAAGCATAGGGCTGCCATGCTTTGCTTTCGTCTTGCGATTTGTTTGAGCTGATGACATGCTCTCCATTGGACAATGCTGGTAGGTATGTCTGGAAGGGCAGTGCTGCAAAACAAGATGGAACTGAGCCGCCAGGCCCAACGTTCCCTGATGTCAGAGCATTTGACCAAACCATTCGACGGAATTTCACATTCCTCTTGGGCCGGATGTGAATTTTAAGAAGCCGCGCCCAAAACACTTGTTTGTTGCTTGTTAAGAAAGCACTTTTTTTGTCGCTGGCTTGAAGGGGGACCAACAGGACCATAGGTGGCCTTTTGGCAAAATAGATGGCCCTGGTAAATGGCACAAAACCCATCTAAACCAGTGACACCCATCTATTTTTCACCAGGCTCACCCATCAAGGACGCTACCTACAGGACACCAGCCATTTGGGGGGCGAAGCCTCGCGCCTAGCTGCAGAAGCTTCAGCGGTCCAAAGCCGACCCCGATGTGCAGCGTAAGGCGGATGTCCGGCATCGGGGTCTGCCCAAAGGACTGCCTGGCGCATGCGGTCGCACGCCAGCGGGGGGTTTGGGAGGTTCGGGGGGGGGGGGGGGCGGGGGGGAGGTTGGAGGTTGGGGGGGGCTTGGGGGAGGTTGAGGGGGGGGGGGGCTTGGGGGAGGTTGGGGGGGGTGGTTTGGGGGGGGGGTTGGGGGTGGCCGCAAAGGCTCGCCACCCCAGTGGAATCCGAGGATTTGGATCTATGGATTTTGGCTTGCCTGTTGGTTTCCCTCACCAATGGGAAAAAAGAACAGTGGAATCCACTGGACCCTGGCAAAAGGTAACCAAACTAACTTGCGCCGCCCGGGGAAAAAACCAGGAAAGTAGCGAGGGGTTACCTGCTACAAGGGAGACCGCGGCATGGGCGCGGAACAAAAACACGCCGCTCGCGGTTTGGTTCGCCTGTTCGCGGGTTTGGTTCCCCGCCGCCGAGCCATCAGAAGAGAACCAATCCCATTGAAGAGAGGAACCTGGAGATTCATTTTCTCCGGTCGAATCGGATTCGGGACCCACAAACGAAGACTTCTGACAAAAGGACAGCTCGAACTTCACGGGAAAGAAGCAGTCCTTGGGGAAAAAGCTGGTTGGACTTGAGTGTTTCTGTGAGGCTACCCTTTGCTAGCAGCCTGTGAAGAGCAAAAAACACAACCGCATTTGTTTTTTCTTCAATTTTCACACATGTGTCTTCTTTTAGACCATCGAAAGGGTGGTTTCCTATGGGTTTTCCTTTAAAAGCCAGCAAACAACGAGGACAAAGAACGACACACCCACGTAGCTTGCGGGGTGACCCCCGGTCCAAGCGGCGCTCCGCGCTGAACCTCCTCGCAGCAGCAGCAGGCGCTGAACACGGCCGCGCGCCGCGCCTCTGGTGTATGGGTTGCCGAAGCATAGCTTGCGTTTTCGCCCCCTGGAACAAACGAGCAAATCTGTCCGTAGTGACATCGATTCACTCTAAAACTAGGGGAAGTCAAACATATTCATTTAAAGAAATGGAAGGAAGGTGGCTCAATAAACCTGGGGGGTGTGCCTTCAAATGGGTGGTCAAATTCAGCCTTTTTTTGGACCGATGTTTTGTTCTGTCCTTTCTATTTAGCGATCGGCAGCCACTTTGGGGTTACCCTATCCTTGACCCGCTTCCCTTCGGGCTCCCTTTGACTTCCCAGATTACTTTGGTCTATTTTGGGGACTTGATCAGATGGACCCTGAACCTTCCAACCAGAAAAGAGTAGCCTCAAAAATGGACCACCCCCAAATGAAACCTTGGGCATGTTTCACCATGTGAAGGAACCTAACCACCAGAATCTGACCCCAAACAAAAACTGACGAGTATCCTTCGGGCAAAGCGCCTCTCGCGTTTTGGTCCATGTGCGACTTCGGGCTGATGGGCCAGGGCAAGCGATGCTCGAAAAAGCCTTGCCCCTACTCCAAATTTAATACCTACTTTTCGGGGTATGACATCAACTGACCATGACGATCACAATGCCTGAAAAGCTGGAATAGCAAGTGGGTCAGGTTGGATTTGAGGTTCAGTTTGTGTGAATGGCAAGGTTGCTTGCTGCAGCAAACCCATCTCATGTAAGGCAGGTGTGTGCTTGTTTTGCACGATGTGAAGACCAAGCTCAGGCGGCCATCCCCTTGCCATGTTTCAGGGGGTCGAAGCAGCGCCTCGTCACTCTCATCACCTGCGCGTGAGAAGGCAAAAAAGGGGTGTATCTTATTTTTGCTTGGTTGATTTTGGGAACACTAACTAAGCGGAACAGCAACCCAGAAAAGCTTGCCCCCGCTCGGAACCCCCTGAAATTCTCGGATGCCACCTCTTAGCTGCTCCTATCCGCCCATCGAGACACTCATGCTCCTGGTGCAGCGCTAAAAAATGCGCAAGATCCAGCAGGATTTGGGATTTTGGACATGGGGAAAAGGGACAACGCAGTTGTTGGAGGACATAACTAGCTGTCCGAGAGATACGGGATGCTCGGTCAAAACGGCCTGCCCTAAAGCACCTACAAGGCCACCTTATTCTATGTATTTACAATGTGTTGCCGATTCCATCACCCGGGCGAACGTGACAAATTGCCCTTTGTCCACCTGTGATGTTGCACGAAGTACCACACAAGCCACGTTGACAAACGTGCTTTTGCCAGCATGCAACCACAAACAAAAATAGGCAGTCATCCCCCCACCGAGCACTGTCGTGGAAATTGCACGGCTCGTTTCTCACCACTCTGATCTTAAATGGCAATCAACACCTGGTACTTATTGGGTCCACCCTAAACCATGCTATTCGGATGAATCGCTGGCACTGCCCCTAACCTTCCCTTGCCCGAAGCGGTTTTCGATTGTGACTTTTGTGACTCAGATTCGCCCGAGAAAGGCAATAAACGACCGGGCATCTGCTCAATGGCGCGGGACGAAGGTTCATCTTGGTAATAACCACATCATCCTTGTGAGTAACAATCACTGGGCTCCCCTCAGATCCCCCGCTAAAAGCTTAACTTTTTAGTGGGTTAAATGGAAACTGCCACTAAACACTAAAAGGCTAAAAAGCTAAGGGGATGGGCTGGGAGCCACCAAGATCAGTCAGCATTCCCAACACATGTTGCAAATTGCAACCAGGAAATGAGTGGGAAATCCACAAAACCAAGCCACGTGACTGATTGTAGCTCACATGGAACTCGAGAGCTGTGCTTGTTACTCACGGTGAGCTCGCCACTGGGCGAGAAAGGAATCCAACCCCCGGGCAAAAAGTGAATTGACACTTTGCAACTCCGATCGAGTGGATTGGCCGAGAAACATAACCAAACTTTTGTGCCCACTAAAGTGGTCAAAGCCCAAACAGTGACTAAAGTCCAGGAACTCAGCGAGGGAGTTGCTGGCTTAAAGGGAACATGGAGTAAAGCCAAAGATGCAAAAAGTTGAAACGGCGGCTGAAAATGGGTATACAACCCACAAACAAATACGAACACGCTTATATACATGTATTTTTAGAAGAAAACAATAAAAAACAACAACCTGAAAGGGTGTTTTACACCCCCCCCGACATAGCTAACACAAGGGCTGACTTGATTCTCTTGTTCAATACCTTCCAACCCCATTGAAATTAGGCCCTTGCGGTACTGCAGTTGCCAATCAGTCACCATTGCCACGGTAAAAACCACAAGGATAGAGGACTACCCGGCCACAAACCAAACTCAGTTCTAAGCTTTCATGGGCCAACCACCAACCTCCCAAAACACCCACTGACCACAGAAACCTCGCTTTCCGAGTTGGCAAAAAAAGTCCACACTGAGTTGCAAAAACCACTAAAATGGCCGCTGCCCCCCAAAAAAAGTCGAGACACCGGAGGCGCCAAACAAACGTATTGCAGGGATCGACCTGACTCTTTTCCCTTCGCCCGCACCTGGCGCCACGCGCCACAGGATGGTCAGCGCATCCCCGCTGAACTTCAGCACATCGCCCCCGTGGCCTGGAGAAACGGCCGCCCGGTGACCCCGGCAAGGATCCGAATGGTCAGCGCCAAGGATCCCCCGCGAAAAGTGAAGAGCCTTTCAGTGGGTTAAAATGGAAACCACTAAACACTCAGCTAAAAGTGAATAACCTTTTAGTGGGTGAAACATGGAAACCACTAAAAGTATAAAAGGATCTAAAAAGCTAAGGATTAGTGGGTGAAAAATGGAAACCCCTAAAAGTCTAAAAGGATCTAAAAAGCTAAGTTGAACCTGATGGCTAGCCAGTCAGGTCGTGGAGGAACGGACATCGTAGAAAACTAGCCTAGGTCAAGGGAAACTTCAGGGTATGGAGGTTATATATATACCACTTATAGAATGGTACTTGCTGCGTTACGAGCTTATGTTGTTAAAGCATAAACCCATGCCTGGAAATGCCCTTGATAAGGGACCTGGGGTTGAACTCTTTTAGGTTCAAAGGGACTACTTTTGTTTGAGGCCTCAAGTCCACCAAGACGTGAGTACAGGGTGTTCTACTGGAAATTGGCCAAGTGCCCAAACACCAAGACTTCCTGGACACAATCGAAATAGGACTGCCTAGGTCCTCCAGTAGAGAGGTTAGAATAAGGGTGCCGTCTATTTTAGTAGGGGAACCCTCCCCCAAAGAAGGGTACAAGGGCACTACTGGGGGACCTAGGTGCTAACAAAGTGGGATTCCCATCCCCTGTGACTACTTAGCCATCAGTGAGATCCCCTTGGCGGTATCACAGAAAATGGCCGTAAAACCCAATTTGCAGCAACCATGTCCCCATTGGTTCCAGGGCTGATTGTGTCCGAAAAAAACGAAGAAGAAAAAAGAAGGGGAAAAACAAGAGGAGGATTCTTTTGTAAAATAAACAAACACCAGGGAAGAAGTTGTGTTTTTGCGAGATACAAAAAGGGCTGAACAGAATGGGGTCTCCATCCCTGGAGCAAAGCGTCACTCAATGAAGTGCGAACATTCCAGGGTCTCTGTACATGCGCTGTACATCCAAGTGGTTGTCTCGCTTTCGGGGTTCCGGAACCTCCAAAACGGCTGGTGTCCTTTGGTGTTCCTTTAAAACCCATCCCAAAAGCGGGGCACCCTGAAATAAGAAACAAACACAACGGTCTGAAGTTGGGGGCACCCTAAAATTGGGTGCGGCACTAAAATTTGGTGGGGCACCTTAAAAGAAAGCAAGCACGCCTATCTGAACCTATCTGCACGGGTTGGCCAGGCCAAAGGCTTTCGGCCGAAGGGCGAGTGATGATGTCGATGAGAGCCCCGAAGAAGCCGTTCAAACAGCCGCCCAGCTCCTGCGCCTCAGAGGATGGGCTTCCGTTTCCCCATCCGATTCTCCGAAAACCCACGCAAATGAGTCACAATCAAAGCCTGGTGCAAAAATGGTCGTAATCCCAGAACTATGCTTCAAGAATTAGAAAGGCGGCCGCAACGATTTCCGGCTGGGACTGTCCCGTACTAACCTTCATCTACCCGAGTTTTGATTGTGGCTCAAATGCCAACCAACCAGTATGGTTCAACCATGCCCTCAAATTCAGCGACAAGGAAAATCATGGTTGGGTAAAATATAACCACCATTCTTTACCGTTCATTCAGGATCAACACAATGGTTGGGTTAATATAACTACCGTACTTTACCGTTCAAGAATGTCATCCAAATCCAAATTGCGTTTTCTTGGGTCATTATTGTAATGGGCCTAGACAGCGCCGCTGAGAGGCTTCCTCTTAGCCAAGTGGCGATGTCCTTAAAAAGTTGGACCCGCCAAGCACAGGTGGTTGGACATGAATCCCCACCGAATTCTGATGTAAAGGTCCTGGATGAAAATTGACAAGTTCCAGGTTTTGAGACACGTCCCAATCAGGGAAGGTTTTGTCAGCTGCCAGCTGCTTGTTGAAGTTCAGGACAAACACCCATGTTCGTCCCCATTTGTTCCTGGTCTCACCTGGTCATGGAGGTGATCCCGTCGGGACTGCCATTGATCATGGACAAGGAAAGTGGGAAAATCCTGTGAACAATTTGTTTTGCTGTTGACAACCGAGGCAACAACCTTGCAAGCAATGACAAAATGCCTAGCACCTCTGAAAAGACCCGCGCTTTGCAGCAGCTCAGAGGAAATATGTGCCCAGGGTGCATGAAGAAAACACTGCGAGGAACAGGCGGGAGTTGTCTATCAGGGCATCCCCCGAATTTAGACGGGGCGGGGGGGTCCCCCAATTCCATGTTTCTAGTTCTCCCTACAAACAGTCATGAAGCTGCAAGTGGACAATTTGACGAACATGTCTGTGGCTTCCTGTTCTCCTAGCCTAGCCAGCAAGGGCCGAAGCATAATCATAGTGACACTAAAACATGCGCCTTGCCAACATGCTGAGTTTCTTAGTTAGTTGAATGAAACAGATTTCCGGCTGAAGAGTGATACGTGTCCCTGGCTTGAGGCGCAATGCTGCTGGATCGTCTGTCATAACATCTTTCGGCCGAGAGCACGCACAGTCCCCAACCGTTTCTAGCTCCTCCAGTAGAGAAGTTAGAATAAGGGTACCCTTTTTTCTGTAGTCGATTTCAGAGTAGGGGAACCCTCTCCCAAAAAAGGGTAAAAGGGCACCTAGCTGGGGGACCTAGCTTTTCTCATGTCATGGGAGCTGTGCGTTCCACATGGCTCGCTCACTTTCTGAATATCCGGCTGGGTTAGGGTTGGGATCACTTTAAGGGGGTGGGGGGGGATACTGGGATTTCCCTTTGCGCGAGGGTGTGCGACCCCACAACCAATCCCAAACCAGACCAAGAATTGCATAACTACGCCCTGAAGCAGCCCGAAAGCTACTGCAATAACCAGGCCGCCAACCTTGCGCAGATCAGGTCCAAGCCAACCCAAACCGACTCAAAGTCAACCTCAAACCCTCCCAACAGCATCCTGGATATCAGCCCTTTACCAAGCCTAAATGAACCCAACACAAACCCAAGACCCGCCCTGAGCAACTCTGAACTGATCAAAGCCAATGGGCAGCCCTAGTCCGAGCGAAGCCGGCCATGCTGGGGATGCGGCCGCTTAATACGCAGCCCTGACACCAAGTGACCGAGGATGCTGGGGATGGGGCAGCCCAGCCGACCAACCAACCAACCGACCGACCGACCGACCAACCAACCCCCCAACCGGGGCTAAGCCCAAGCCGGGGCTAGTAAAAAAAAAAAACACCGGTTCCCCTAAATGAATGCACGCACATGATTGTCCGTAGCGATTGGAACCTATCTGCTAGAACCTGCTGAATTAGTTCACTTCCTGAGTGGTTGCCTCTATATAAACTGGTCGAAACCCAAAACGTGGCAGTCGATTCAGCTCCCATAAGAAATACCTCCCCTCCCTCCAAACCACTTGCTCCCTGAGCTCGAAATCCCTCGCTCTCGCTCTCGCTCGGCGAATTCCGAATTAATGAATACGACACATGAATCCGCATGTCCGCCAAACGAAAAATGGGGCTCCGCCCCGTTTTCTCCTTCGTGCCCCAAAACCGCGCCTCACCTCGTTCTTGCACACCTCCCCCAGCCTCTCCCACCCGAACCCACCTCCCACCTCCCTCGCCCTCGCGACCTCCGAAGACTTCATTCTCCGAGGCGCGCCGTGGGGCTGCTTGGCCAAGGCCTCCGTCAAGGCCGTGAAGCCCGAGGCGTCCGCGAAGACCACCGCCGCCTGGAAGTGGCCCTGGCCGAAGGGCGAGGAGCCGAGGAGCCGAAGGCGGGGGAGGTGCGCGGAGGGGGAAGGGCTCATGGGCTGGCGCGGGGCAGGCGAGTTTTGTTTTTTTGTTTAAGCGGGTGGCGAAGAAGGGGGGGAGGAGATTGACAAACAGGCGTTTTCTCTGGAAAGGGGTTTGGCGGAAGAAAAGAACAACACACAGCACTTACGTACCACTTCCCAACCTGCAACTGCTTTTTCAAACCCATGTCCAAAGCCCCAACTTGATACGGCAACCAACAAGCAGTGGAGTTGGGACCCGGTTGCTGCTAAATTTGCCGTTTGATACAGAATATGGACACATTTTTAACAACCGCCATCCTATCAAAATGGCAAGCGTTCGAATAAGTCCTTGGGTCAAGACCCGAAGCCGGGAAGGGTCAAACAAGCCCATCCAAGCCTTATGGAATCAGCAGGGCTACCCAGACTAACATGGAAGCTCCAGACATCTTTGGCAGACTTGGTTCCATGTACAGAGGCCAACTGGGGGAGCTTCATCTTCTGAGTGTTGGCGTAGCAACCAGGCATGGTCGATTTGTTTTCTCCTGTTTCATTTCTCCGGTTTTTGGTATAGTATTCCTATCTGAATCCAAGTCCATGGGGCTCCCATGGGTGTGGGTCAAACATGTTCTATCTAAAATTGATAAGTCTAAGCATGGACTAAAACCAGCGGTCCCCTGACGATTTAGCCTTAGCCCGTATACATATCTCCTCCTTTGAACATCGCTCTACATGGAAACTCACTTCAGATTGGCCTCAAAGGTGTTCAAAAGCGCCCTTGAAGGGGAAATTTGGTCTTGTTTTGTTTGAGAATACCCTCTTCATCCTTGTTTGAGACGACCCCGTAAGATTCTTTTGAGGGAACGGTAACCCCCCTTTGTTGCGGTTCTTAAAAAAAGACCGAAAGGAACCCACCATATGTGTTTCCCAAACAAACAAAGCAAACCATTATGTTGTTTCCTAAACAAACAAAACAAACTATATCGAGAACCCTAGTTCGCCAACCGACAAACCGGAACCCCAAGCGAAGCGGTTGAGCATTTGCTCAGGTCGTGTTGTCCTGGATCAAGATGCCTCATAAACCTTTAGAACCTGCTCAATCCTGGCCCACCCTCAAGACCCCTCCAAATTGAACATTGACCTTGCCATCTTGCGATCTCGCCTTGCTGGGGTTGTACTCTCCGCGCTTGCCCATCGCCTGAGGAAAGTCCTCCTTGCTAATGATGCCTGGCCCGAATGGGACTTCCACCCCCCAAAGGTCAAAAGGTACTTTTTGAAATAACTTTCAGGGCTGTGGAGGGTGCCATGACTGCTTTTATCACTTAGGGATTTCCAACCAGTAAGGTCAGACTTTCAGGGCTGTGGAGGGGTTCAACCCGTGCCGTGACTACTTTATCACTTAGGGATTCTCTTAGCCAACCACAGCCCCCAAGCATTCAGCACAGAGAAATCCTGCTTCTCAGAATGCCAGCGAAAACTGGGTTGTGACAAGGACATGTGGTTGAACGTCATGACGGTTTACCCTGAAACATGTCACAGTGCATTTTGATAACCTGAATACCCGTAAATTGGTGTGCAAAACATCATCCTTCATACTGCGAAAGTGATGGTGGATATTTGCTCACATTGGGTGTCTGCACAAGAAGGACGAGGACCTCTAAAAGTGCGTAATGTGGGCGTGTGTGTGTGTGTGTGTGTGTGTGTGTGTGTGTGTGTGTGTGTGTGTGTGTGTCTGTGTGTCTGTGTGTCTGTGTGTCTGTGTGTCTGTGTGTCTGTGTGTCTGTGTGTCTGTGTGTCTGTGTGTCTGTGTGTCTGTGTGTCTGTGTGTCTGTGTGTCTGTGTGTCTGTGTGTCTGTGTGTCTGTGTGTCTGTGTGTCCGTGTGTCCGTGTGTCTGTGTGTCTGTGTGTCTGTGTGTGTGTGTTGTGTGTGTGTGTGTCTGTGTGCGTTTTCTACGGGTACACCCCAGCGGCTTTCCTGTCAACACCAACCACGACCCAAAACACATAGTTTTCCTCTAGACACACGCATCAAACATCCATGGGTGTGCCGTGATACTTCTGCCACTTCATTGTTTGCTATGGGCCCCGAATTTCCTATGCATCTTCTATGCCCAGATTGTAGTGGTATGTATGGCTACCTTTTTCACTCAAACACTGCAACATAGCAACCAAAATGGCCTCCTAGTGCAAAGCAAATCGTGGTGCGAAAATATTAAACAGCACGCTGAATGGCAAAGACATGTGGCCTGCACTCTTTCCTCTTGCTGTACTCTTGAGCAGCCAGAGTAGTTGTTGGGGAATCAGCTGGAAAAAGGAGCAGACGTCAAAAATGGACAAGCTTCCCTCTATTGCGCAAAGCAAGAAACTTAATCACTACCTTTGTTGAGAGGGTCCCTCGTCTTCGCCTGTTGAAATCCATGCGCGGGTACATCAAAAATGGGTGCTTACTGAAACAAAACCTAACAACATGGCTGGTGTCTTGATTGATTCTCTTTCACGCACCCACCTCCAGAAGTATGTACGTATATACGTAAAAGAAGTGCACACACATACGTTCGTTCGTTCGTTCGTACGTACGTACGTACGTGTATGTATGTATGTATGTATGTCTGTCTGTCTGTCTGTCTGTCTGTCTGTCTGTCTGTCTGTCTGTATGTATGTATGTATGTATGTATGTATGTATGTATGTGTGTGTGTGTCTGTATGTCTGTCTGTCTGTCTCTCTGTCTGTCTGTCTGTCTGTCTGTCTGTCTGTCTGTCTGTCTGTCTGTATGTATACATGTATGTATGTATGTATGTATGTATGTATGTATGTATGTATGTATGTATGTATGTATGTATGTATGTGTGTGTGTCTGTCTGTATGTCTGTCTGTCTGTCTGTCTGTCTGTCTGTCTGTCTGTCTGTCTGTCTGTCTGTCTGTCTGTCTGTCTGTCTGTCTGTCTGTCTGTATACATGTATGTATGTATGTATGTATGTATGTATGTATGCATGCATGCATGCATGCATGTATGTATGTATGTATGTATGTGTGTATGTGTGTATGTGAATATGTAAATGCATATACGTAAAGTATATATTTCATATGCAAGAATGTATCAATGTATTGCATGTGTGTATGTACACTCTTTATGTGCCTACCATTGCGTCCTTGAGGGGACGCCGTCGGGGAACTGTATCCTGGCGCCTGGCGCTTGAGCATTGTCGGGAGGTTGGGGGGATGATGCTGGGTGTAAATTGAAAGTTGAAGACTTAAAACTAACTAAACGGCTGAGGCGCTCAGTCCGGATTCTCGAAGCTGCAGCGATGCAAGAACACGCAAGCGAGGTGGTGAACGGCGTTCTTGGCATCATCCTGTTTTCGACTGGTTGGCCATATTATGCGGTGGCAGGCAGGAATGCGCTGATGCTTCATGATTGTTTTTGATGCATGCTTCTGTTTTCTAAACTTCCCCGGGGTTCCACATGTTTAGCAGCAAATTGTGCGACCGGCAGGGTTGCCCAACTCTCGTGGCAACCTTAACAGAGACGCACAGTTTTTGAAGTGAAGTAAGGAAGCGGAGGGAGGTGACTGCTACGCTGCCTGGGGCAGGAGCCAGAAACCTGCTGAAGCCTACCCACGCAGCACTGGTCGAATCGAAAAATCGGATCGAGCCGAATCGCATCGGCCATCCATGCACGAAACACTAAAAGGCTAAAAAGCTAGGGGACCGGATGGCTGGGCCACCAAGCATCATGAGATGGGTTTTTTGGCGGGTAGGAGGGCCCAGGTCCAAGGCATCCCTGGCCTTGCTCGATGGCATCGGAAACCGTGTGAGACAAATATTGCAGAAGCGAGTTCTGCAGCAGTTGAGGTCCTCGAATCACGGACCTGGCATGATGAATCGATGCTTTTTCTTTGCATGTTTGGGAATTTATTGTGGGATGACCCTGAGTATCCCGAAAATAGGATATGCATGGTTGGGTAAAGAGATAATTAACGGGGGTGTTTTTTTTTCCCGGGGACCCCGGCAAAATGGCTTCAATTTTCCTGTTGGTTTCCCTTTAAAAACTAACCAAGAAGGGGTTCCCCCAAGACAAGACGGGCCCAAATAGGTTGTGGGAACAACACGTGCCACTCACTCCTTCCTCTCTCAGGGAAGCCATCCCACGTCCCCTGGAAAAATATAACATATGTCCAGTAGTGACAGACTCCCTTTAAAGCCAACATCTCACTGCTGAGACTTCCCCGCCCCGTCCCCGAGACTTCCAACCCCCACCCCTCCCCCCCCAAACCAACAGGGAACAGGGGTCCCCCCTCCTCCCCCCCCCCCCCTTCCCCTCTACTCGCAACATCTCGTAACCAAATGGAAGATCATCCGATGGCACCGCGACGCAACGCAGCCTCTTCTCTTGGGGTTGGGGTGGGAATGGTCCCCCGTCCGCATAAGGACACAATTAGAAAGGGATGTTTATATATATATATATATATGTATGGCTGTGGTTCAAAACCAATGGTACCGTTTTGGAGTAGGTGTACGGAATTTTGACCATAGCCATATAGATAAACATAGATACATGCACCACAAATCTCCTCGGGGAGTGTGTTTTGTGGCATGGCCTCTTGGTCTCCTTACCAAGCTTCCAGGACGAGCCCCTGGAGAACTTGACGCGTTGACCAATCGCCCTTGCTCGGGCCATCCCCGCCGGAAAAACGCGGAACTCCCCGTTGCCTGTTCAATGATGTGTTTTGATCGGTGGGTGTCCAATTCCTTCTCGAGGAGGTTCAGACCACTTTTGGAGGGGTTCCCACCCCCAGTATGAACGGGAGGGGGGTTATTGAACATGATCAACATTACATTGTATCAGGCCCTTGTTTTAAGGGCATCCCCACCCGCTGCTGAGACAGGGCTCAGATTTCCCCTTTCAAAAAGCATCATGTCAAGCAAAAGGAAATCAGCTGAGCTATGTGTGGAGCAGGATGTTTCATACTGTGGATGGACGAACTCCTGCAAAACCTAAGAAACCCTGGAATGATGATTCCCCTGTAAATACCAACAAACCATGGTTTCGCATGGTTTCAAAGTGGTGCGAACGGATTTTGTCCATCCACAGTAAGTCCCAGGTGTGGTGCCCAATTCCGGTTCGTCCAGTCACGTCTGCCTGCGAGTCGGCGTTAGCACCGGGGGAGCCGAGGAACTCTCGCTCTCCGGCAGTTGGTTCTCCACCATTCTGCCTCGCTGGCTCGGCTCGCTCGGCTCGCTCGCGGCCATCGATCGGTCAACCACTTTGGTGTCACACGAAGGGTTAAAACTGGGTGAAAGTTGGCACCTCTCAAACCAGTAGAATAGGACATAGAAAACTGCGCACAAGCGTGAAGAAGCAGGTGGCATATCAATGCTGAACCTATTTTGGCGGGCCCCCAATCACCTTGGTGCCTTCTCATCAACTAACATGAGCGCCCGAAACCTATTGGTTACCCATTGATTCACACGGGCCTTACCTGTTACCCCCCCCCAAACTCGGAACTCATATGCTGCGACCCGAAAGGAGTTCGGCCAGATTTTGGCCCATGAATGGGCTCCGAATTGGTTTCCGAGGTTCGGTTGCCAACTTGATTCCTTGGGGGGGAGGAACAGCCAAAACCAGTGCCCTATGGAACAGATGGGTTCCGTCGCCAGACTCCCTATTGGTCATTTTTGGATGTGGTTCTACTACCTGAAAAGGCCAACGCAGGTGAGCTCCACATCGCCGGAGCCCCTATTTGGCCATGGCTTGACACCCCCCAAAATGCGCAGCTTTCAGCATTTAGTTTCTCCAGGGTATCCGGCACCCATGCAGAGGATTGGGACAGAAACCAAAAGCCATCATCGCCACTCCGAAAGGTTTGGAAGGAACCTTGTTAGAAGGGGTTCGAATTAAAAGGTTTGAGTTCAGAACCTTTCTGGGGGTGGAGGGGTCCGCTGTTGTCTCTAACGATTGCTAGGGGGCCCCCAGACCCAATATGGGCTAGTAGCGACTACGGCCTTTTTCGCCCCCAAAATGCGTCTCACAACAACGGTCAACCTTGAAGCAGATCCATTCCGGGAATGAGCTCGTTGCTGCCGTTCTTCTTGGGGGGGGGGGGGACTCATGGCCTGAGAAGCGAACAGATCTAAGGGTTTTTTGTATTACGCCCTGGGATTACGCAGACTGGGAACTGACCCCATTTAGGCATATCTCCGGGATAAAATCATGCTATGTTGGACCATGTTTGGCCATTTCTCCCAGGGTGCAATACAACAACCCTTAGAAAAAACGAAAAGTCTCCGAGACACCGGTGGCCGTCTGCACCTGCTTCTCCGCCACAAAGGCATAATACCTCACGCCCGGCTTCTGCGGCTTCCTGGTAAATGGACAGGTAGACTAACACCCGCGTAACCCCAGTTGCTTAATTTTGAGCCACACCCATTTTGAACTTGGCTTCCGTTTGGCTTTCCAAAACAAAACAACATATTTGCTCGGGGGAAGAAAGACAAGAACGGATCGTTTCCCTATTTTTCTGTGGCTTCCCTTTGGCCTTCGAGCACATTTTCTTGGCGTCGGCTTCTCATGTTGCTGGCAGAATACCTCCCCCCCTTCCCCCTTTGGCCTTCCAGAACACAAAAGACAGCTGCGCCCCTGGGAAATCAACGGACGTTTCCCTACGCAAACATTGCACCATTCACCAACCTGCATGGTTTTGAGCAATACCCCCCCCCCATCTTTAATGGTAGCTTCAGGGTTCAGGAGCGCTATCCCTTTAGGTTGAAGTTGTCCAACTTTATGGACATAAAACACAGCCTCATCCGAAACATAGACAAAAGAACCGCGGAATGAGGCAAGGGGGATGGAAGGTGTAGATGAGAGTTTTTTTAAGTTTTTTTGCGGGACCATTGGGCACTAGCACTTACCCTTGTTTGTCTTAGTGATATCCACTGACCATGGGAAGGTCACTCCTTCTTGACCTCTGATCCAAGGGCCCCTTACCCACCCGAGAACACCCGTGGGAAGGTGAGCAATGTCCAGAGCCAGGGCTAGGTGTCAACATGGTGCCCGTTCCTCTTGGTCTCCCTTTCAGCTAAGGTGAAATGGATACCCGAAGAAACAAACACACGCACCTACAATTGAGCCGTGCCAAATACTCTTGTGTAAAAAGCGGTCCTATAAACTTGCTTTCGCGGACCCTTTCGCGATGCTTTCGCGACCCCATGTTTTGCTTTCGCGGGCTTTGGTTTCTTTAGAATTGCTTTCGCGACGCTTCCGCGGCGGACCGTCAAACAGCATGCAGGCTTTCGCGGGTCTTTCGCGGCGGGACCTTCTTTGGTTACTTTCGCGATAAGCTTTCGCAAGCTTTCGCGGCCTGCGTTTTGGCTTTCGCGGGGATTCTATAGGACACCCCCCTTTACTACTTTGTATTGTCAGGGTTTTTGGCGCTGCTCAATTGGTTGCTGTTGACCCCTCTGCAAAACATGAAAACTTCTGGTGGGTATAAAATCCACGCTATCTCCACCAAACAGTTAAAGTCCAAAGATCTGTTACCAAATAGCCATCAAACAGTACCCATGCTCCTGGGGAGACGAATTCATTCATGCCTGGATAGCCAAGAGTTGCAATCGCTTTGTTCAGTCACTGTTGCTGGTGTTTTGGATGGTAGAGTGCATGTAAAAAAGCGATCGCAACTGCAGGTGTTGCTGGTTTTTAGGATGGTAAAGTGCATGGGAAACAAGCGATCGCGACTGGCGATCCAAGTGAAAACCAGGTCGTGTTGCCACCTTTGGTGGAAAAATGATCGACCCCCTTGTCGAGGGGGTCGCCCATTTTCTCACCAAAGGTGGCAGAAAGACCCAAGCCGCTGCCGGTGGTTCCCCAGGTCATCGCCCAGTTGTCGCCACCAAAAAATCGCTGCCTCCACATGTCCGCGATGTCATCCAAGTCATCGGGCTCTTCTGGGACGAAGCTGGACCTCGGCTTTTCTTAAAAAAAACCAGCGTCCACAGGCTTCCAGGTGGGTGGCTTGTGTCTTTTTAGGGTATCCCCCAAAAATTGCGGTTTTTGTTGGTTTCTTTTTGAAACCAACAATTGTGTACCCTCAAAAAAGCTTGGCGCGCCCAGATCTGAAGCTTGCCCAAAAACCCTGGCACACGGGTAGAAATTTGGTTGGCAAAGGAAACCCACACCAATTGGGTTCGCATCGCCTGGTGGCCAGCAGATGTGACTCACTATATAATTTACCTGAATTAAGACATGCCGCAAGGAATCTTCATAGGCCTGGGACACCGATCCCTTGGCTCGCCAGCTGCCAATTTACCATGGACAACTTCTGGGCCACTTGGGGCAAGGCTCGGTGTCAGAAAAGCAAGAAACAACTTTCTCGGGGGAATCCCCCAAAAATGGCCTCGGTTTCCTTTTGGCTTCGCTTGAAACAAACCCCAAAAAAGGGTACCCACACAAAAATAAAAAACAGACACATATGTCGGAAGTCTGGACACGCGTCCTCTGGATTTTGCGGGTTCCCCCAGATAAGCGTGCCTTCTCAAGGGCTGGCATGTTGGTTTGTCAGCCTTGGCTCTGGCCTGATACTTTTAGGCATTACCAGTTCAGAGGCATCACCAGCATCAAAGGCATAACCAGCATCAGCAGCAGCACAGGCATCACCAGCAGCCATGGATGCGGATTTGCACGTCACACATCGCCAAACAAAACAGACTCATATTTTTTCCGGGCCTTCTCCGGATTTTGCGGGCCTTCTCCGGTTTTGCGGGCCTTCTCCGGTTTTGCGGGCCTTCTCCGGGTTTGCGTGCTCCCCCAACCTCTGCGTGCTCGCTCATTTTTATTTTTATTTTTCAAAAAATAAAAAGTTGAGAAGGCACTGTCCACTTGGGAAAAGCCTATGGCCAAAAATGAGGTACCTTACAGTAAAAACACACATCGGCTTTTCCCCGGGGTATCGTGCCTTCTCAGTTTTTTTTTTTTTTTTTTTTTTTTTCCGGGCGGTTCCCCCCAGCCGGTTCTGCGTCGCCCTGATCGGATCCCCTGTTATTTCTTGGGGATCCTAGCTGGTTTTTGACCACAGGGAAAACAACAGGGTTCCATTTCCAGTCCCAGGGGCCCAGATTGCTTGTGAAACAGCGCCTAAAGAGAAAGAGGCTTCAGTGCGTTGAACCTTCGTGTGAGGGGGGGACAGCTGGGAAAGCAATCATCAAGTAAATTTATGTCTGGGTGTAGCGCCCTTTAGAGCGGTTCCAAGAACTCGAATATGCGGTGAACATCCCATGGCCGCAATCCTGTTGCAGCCTTTTGGTGGAAGCTCCACCAAAATTCCTGTTTTGCTCTAAACTTCTAGGCTGACGGGCCTTTGACGATCCGTGCAAAATGAATTTGCCGATGTCAAGTCTCGGAATGTTGACACGCTGAGAAAAGCCGTAGGCTGCGTGCCCGCACTCGACTCTTGGTCGTGTCGCTGGTACGCAATACTAGTCTAGCCTCTCTTCTGTAACGCATTTTTACCGGCAACTCGCTGCACAAAAGGCAACAACTTGTTGCACGATGCAGGGAAACCTACCATGTCACGGACCATGTCGTTACAGTGAACTCCAGGTAGCTCCGAAAGGCTCCCTCTTTAAGAGCAAATCTGGGATACCTTGAGCTCCGAGTCCGGCTCCCTTCCAACCAGCCAGACTTGAAGTCTCTTAGTCTTAGATAGCATGCCGACTGCTTAAAGGCGCAACCAGTCGACTCTGGACAGTGAGGCAAATGGCACGGTTGCACCATCTGTTCAATCCACGAACCGTGGATGGCTGTTGAAATCCCAAGATGTCCGTGATCAAACAAGTACCATTCCCGTGTCAATTGCGTTTGGGACCATTCAGAGCGATGGGCATGTGGCACCCCACGTCCAATTGACGGATGTTGCCTTTGGCCTTGGCCTGTCAATAACCGAACATTCGCTCCTGAGCCGCATTCTAAAGCTAAGTTGCAGAAATGCACGCATCAAAGACTTCCCCCACTCTGCCCAGACCAAACTCCCAAGAAATGTGACAGTTTAAGCCTTGTTTAGAGCTTATTAACCCTAATTCAACCTTGAGCTTTGTCTTATCCTTAAAGGATAAATTCCCTGGCTCCGGTGGTACCACCTTGGAATGCAAGATCCCTGGATGCTCACATTCCTCTCGTTGGCTTGCAGGCTGGTCTAATCTATAACCTATAACCTATAACCTATCACCTATCACCTATCACCTATCACCTATAACCTATAACCTATAACCTAATCGATCTATCTATCTATCTATCTATCTCATCTAATCAAATCTAATCTATCTATGTTTTCATCTAATCTAGTCTACCCGTCAATCTACCTACGTGTTCCCTTAAACATCTGTTCTAAGCTCCAAGAATCCGAAGACCTGGTGACCTGGATCTGATCTACCCCACAACACCGCATCACCTGGCGTAGCTTTGGGGCAATTTCCAGGGCAGTTGTCTAGGAGATGACTCCAGCTGTTGTTTGCAACCGTGCTTTTCAAAAACCGACCGCTGTTTCCCTCCAGGATTGTTGATGGTTTCCTGAAAAGAATCGGATCCCTGGAAAGAATGGACATGGACGCTTCCCCATGTAAGTTGGGTCCAGGTACTGATTCCACTGGGCCCCTGAGTCCGTTGAGGCTCCCCACATCTTCGAGTATGTCCGCGACTTCCGCCGGCCCCTGGGCACCTGAGATGAGGGCCGGAGACCTTCGCCTTGAAGGTATCCGCTTTCGCAGTTGCCCGGGCTGGGAACCAGAATCCAGGTGAGCACTTTTTGGGCCATGACGAAAGATGGACCAAGTCAAAGAAACCAAACGGAGTCGGAAAACGACAAAAGTTGGAAACCGATAAAAGGTCGAAAGGTTTGCTTCGGGCAAGTGAGAAGAATAACTTTCCCTTTGCAGCCCTCTCTTCAAGTGGCATTCGTGGCGGCAAGAAGCCGCCTGTGCCAATGTCGACCACGGATTCACCGTGCTGAATAGGTCGGGCCCTAAAAGGCAACTGGGGGGGCGTCATTCATCCGGGGGCATCATTCGATCTTTGTTTGCAAATAAACACGTAGATTAAGCATCCATATTTTGATGGCTTAATCATTATCCGTCATTAGTACGGAAATATGTTTTCCTATTTCTTGCAAACACGAAAAACCCGCTGCGCTGCCCTGCACCTGGGCATCTGCCTCTGTCGGGCTTTGTGCCAGCGAGGGCGGCGGTGTTGGCGGCGGCGGTGCAAGCGGAGCCGCCTCGCGAGGCTTGGGCGAGCAGCCGAAACACTCACTTCCTGAATGGATGGGCCAAACAAGTCCAAACTGTTTGTTTAACAGTCCAGGAAATCAGGAAGTAAGAACATGGGTGTACGATGTTTGAGGTTTGCCTGTCTCGGGTTGAGGAAGCTTACTTCTTTTTCTTTCTTGGGGGGGTCCTGTTGTGACGCACATCTGCGTGACCAAACCATGTCAAGACCCCTTCCAACACGTCCAAATTGGCTGGTTCCCGTCACATATCAAGTCCCTTTCGGGAAAATCGGGCTTGAGTTTCTTTGGATTCCCTTTAAACGCCATCCTAGGTCCTCCAGTAGAGAGGTTAGAATAAGGGTACCCTTTTCTGTAGTCTATTTTAGCAGGGGAACCCTCCCCAAAACAAGGGTAAAAGGGCACTACTGGGGGACCTAGCATCCACAAGGGGGCCAAGCCTCCGACCATCAGACCTTCCCTGCCGTTCACCCCACCTCCGCTCTGAGGAAGCCATCAAAGCAGCTGCAACGCATGGCTGGCGAACCATCGTTCCGGTGGCCGAAGCCGTTGACGGGTTTGATACCGGTCTGGTTTTCAATAGGGAGTCTGTAAACATCAAATAAAGAACCATTCAATTGTGGTTTCCTTTTGGGTGGTCAAACAATACAGGCTTTGTTGCACCCAGCTCTGGATCATTATTGGGGGTAAAAGAGAAAAGTGAGAGCCGGCCGTTTTTACGGGTAGAGAAGATCGTCGTGTTAAGCTCCAGTCGCTAACACTGCCTTGGGCTAGACTCGAGCAAATGATTTGAACAGAAATCTTCGGGAAAATCGAACCCATTCTTCGGACAAGAAAACAACAATAACTGACTTCTGCCGCAAACTGGCCAGAAAGCGGTTTGTGTTCAGTCGCTGCGCTCTTGAATGGCTGGAGGATGCATTTCTTTGGAACTCAACGCGAGTCTCGCGATTCCTCCGAGAACCGCACCGGTTGGCGGTTGGCTTTTTGGCGATCGGGTAAGTCGTAAAATTGCTGCATCCCTTGCAAACAAGAGTGCCCTCAACACAAGGCACAGCCATCATATCTTATCTTACGAGGTGGTGAGTCAACATCAAACCCTCGCCTGTGGTTTTCCCAAAAACAAATCCCCACAAAACTGTAAACAAGTAGGGACGATGTCCGTATTGGTCGGGACTGTCCCGTACCCCTCCACATAAATCAGGTGAGCAGCACAAATCGGCGATGCAACCTCCCCCCCCCTATGGGGCCTTCTGCACAAAACACAAGTCATACATAGGCAAAGATCGCTTAGTGGGCACCCTTCACAGGCAAGCTTGTTCTATCTTATTTTTTGAAGCAATCAGACTCTCCCCCCCCCCCGGCAAAATGGGATGGGTGCCCTGAAAAGACATCCACATCCTCTCCTCGACCCAATGGAACCAAACAACACCTTTCGAAAAGCATTTTGTGCTGTCGCCAGTATCAAGATATACGTAGGACAAATGTGTTAGGTAATTGCGTTAATACAAGTTGTCGTAGTGGTCGTTTTCATTTGTGTTTTGGGGTTGTCTTTTTCTTGGGGTACCTTTAATGGACGCCGAAGCCGTTTTGGGGCCCTGTCCGATTCCTAAAGAAAGACACACACTTGTCGCTCTTTGGCAGGGCGGAAAACAGCAGTTCAACATGCAAACGCCAGATCGTTCAGGACTTTCCATGAGGAAACCTACGTCCATCTAGCGCCTTGCCTGCCGAAACCGCATCAAAGCAGTGGTTGTCTCTCGTGATTCCACTTCCTTATACAGTAGGTAACCAAGCACCGTTTCAAAACCAAAAGGAACACGGCGAAGGGTTACCTACTGTAGGGGTAACTGGGATTCATTGAGTTTTATGTGAACAGGATTTGATGAGCCATGAGGGGTTGGATGTGTTTGAAGAATTCTCAAAAATGCTGGGTGTGTCCCAAAACATGGCCCTCCCTTGTGGTGGGTGTTTCAAGGGGCACCACATTTCAAAAACGCCGATTCCCACTATCCCAATCACGTAAAGCACATCAGAATTACCCGCCCCCAAACCACGGCGGGGGGTATTAACATAATTACTTATGACTTCTAACATGGCAATGCAAGACTATGTCTTTACAGGCTCCGAACGGCTTCCTCTGGCTCCGAGCAAATTTGAAGACCAGGCCCCAGCTCCAAGTTTAATTCGCTCCCTTCCAATCAGCTAGTATGTTGCACAACGATGATAAACATATGCAAGTGAAAATGGAACTCACACAGGGGGGTCCCGTAAACGATTCCTCGGACCATGATGTTGGCTCCTCTAAAAATGGAAGTTCTTCTTGGGTTTCATCCACGAGGGCTCCCGACGTGACTCCTTTAAATGCACACTTGAAATTGGCAACCAGAAGGTGCTACTTAAAACCAGAAAGAGGGGCATATAGGGACCTGGGGTAGATTCTCCACCTGCACATTACCCCGCCAGTTAAAGCACCCAAAGAGGAAAGTGGATTGACGAAACCCATTTCGCACCCTTCAGCAACCCTGGTTTCTCATGATTCCCCTGTAAGTTACCAACACACCTTGGGTTTTCCAATCTGCAAACTTTTTTGGTCCTTTTTGAGGTTTTCCCTGTCACCAACGTCAGGGTGTCATTCCACGGCAGCTCTCTTCGTGCGAAGGGAGCCCCGGGAAGCGGAAGCGCCTTCTGGTGCAGCGGGAGCACCACGCCCTCATTGGGAGAACCGGAGAGACGGAGAGACGGGGACACATGGAGAGAGAGAGAGAGAGAGAGCAAGAGAAAGACATGAGCAACTAAGAGACAGAAACAAGCCCAGAAATGACCAAACAACCCAACAAACAAGAGAGAAAGAGAGAGAAAGAGAGGAAGAGAAGGACAGATAGCGAGAGAGAGAGAGAGAGAAACAAGCACCCTCTAACGACTGTGTTGAAAAGCATTCGTTGGGGGAGGGTGCTGGAAGAGAGAGACAGAGAGCACGGCAGTTCATTGCAGCAAACGGTAATTATGCCCAAAGTATGTCAGCTCTTTATTGAGTGTGTGTTTGAGATCGTGCTTTTGAGAGGGTACCCTTGTTGTTGTTGATTATTTAATTTATTATATTAATAATATAAAATAGCGGATATAATTATAAAACCTTACCTTAAAGAAATTATCCTATAACCCTTATTATCCACAAACACGATTTATAAACTTTACCGAACCAATCCAACCAATATAATAAAATAATATTACCTCATTTTACTACAATTAAATTCATAATAATAATATATATACCCATGAGTCTTGTGTAGTTTGCCCACCCCAGAAAAATTGTTGAAACCCAATGACCATGTTAGACAGCCGAACTCGGACTCACCTCGACCCAAAACAATTGGGGCAAACCGGAAAAACTTCATCTGTGATTCCGGGAGCCGGAAGCAATCAGGAGGCAAGGAATGGCTAGAGCCACCGTCAGATTCTGTTCCCCCAAGACATGGGACAAACTACAGAATCCCCTGGTGACTCGGAAAAAAAGACTTCCCGCTTCACGAGCGAGAAGACATTGCTGCTTAGAAGTACCTAAGGCCGGAAACCAGACTATAAGTTGGGAACTCCGCGAAGAATCAAAGGGCACGGCTTCTGAGAGGCGCGACTCTTTAAGGGGTGAAGTGCTCTGTGTTTCGTGGGATCACCCCCTTGAAAGAAATGCCCAACCCATGCTTAAAATACGGCTTCTTCCAATCTATCTGCCTCGCGAGGTGCCTGGTGACTTGAGGCAAGTTGTGGCATCAAATCAAAGATCAACCTGTGCTCCAATGGCAACCAAGAAAGCAGCATAGCAAACTCCAATTCAAGTTCAACATTGCTGGTGGGCTCTCAGAACAGCCATGAAACAACAGCATGATTTATCATGCTTAATATCGAATGATCACGAATCAAACGTCTACACATGAGGCTTGCTTATGTTATGATCGGAGAAGAAAAAACACTTATCCCCCCCCCTTCTTGGTAAGTTACTGGTCCATTGACCAGAATCCAAACCACCAGATAGGGGTACTGTGCCCACCCACTCCCCGCCACAAGGGACCGTCCATTGACCATCCTGTCCTCGTCCTCTACCTGGCTGTTCCCCGCTGCAGGTCGAAATCGCGCCACCACCCCAATCTTGAAGTCCTGGCTCGGGTCTGTGCCGTGTCTGAGGCTCGAAAGGCCGTGGTGAAGGTGGGTTTAAAGGGAAACCAAAGCTTGGTTGCTTTTGACCCCTTTGCAAAAAGTGAATAGCCTTTTGTGGGTCCAACTCGGAAAATCCACAAGGTTTCCCAAATGCTAAAGTCCCAAGATCCAACCAAATGGCCATAAAGAAAAGGAACGCCAAAATCCAAGTTGTCAAAAAACAACAAGTTCCAGGCCGAAGAGCCCTTTCGGGAACAAAGAGAGGTTCCACTTGATTACCAAAAGGTAACAAGGTAGGCTGAAACCCTAGGAGTTATTTTCACAAACAAAAGCAGTACATATGGATGTACGAAATCCAGCACCGGTTGGGATGGACGAAACCCTAGACACTAGGATAAACAACCCGCCGACTGCGCCCGCAGTCGTGGTGTTTGTCCATAGTCTGCTCAGTATTCCTCGGGCTGCACGAGAATCAAGGTGGCAGTTGCCCAACATGGATCCTTGGTAAATGGGGGCTCAACGACAAACACCTGCGCAACCAGCTCTTGCCTGATTCCATTTACCTGCATAGCAGGTAACCGAGGGCTTGCTATCTTTTGAAAGCCAAAAGGACCATTGCAAAGAGTTACCTACCATAGCGATTGCCCTACAATCCACTGGTTATTGGTTAGCATCCAACTCACGGCTCAACGACAAACACCTGCGCAACCAGCTCTTGCCTGATTCCATTTACCTGCATAGCAGGTAACCGAGGGCTTGCTATCTTTTGAAAGCCAAAAGGACCATTGCAAAGAGTTACCTACCATAGCGATTGCCCTACAATCCACTGGTTATTGGTTAGCATCCAACTCACCCTGTACCATCTTTCAGCCAAGCGAACGCCTGAAACAACACAACTCGTAGAGTTCGCCGATTCGGTCGGTTTGCCCCTAAGGGCTCGCACCAAAGCTGAAATGGAGTTCGGCTGCCCAAACCTCGAAATCAGAGGAGCCCTTAACAACCTTGAGTCAAGGCAGAACCCACCAGGTATGTCCACCTCTTGCTTTCTCTTAGCAAACTCACCAAACAACTCACTTTTCCGATGGAGTGGATTGGCCGAAAAGTAACCTACAACTAGCGGTTTGCTTAACACCAAAATGGCCCAACCCCGAAAAGTGACTAAAGTCCATGAACCCAGGGAGTGAGGGAATGGGGATGACCCCTGTAAACCATCCCTTGTGGTTTCCTATCCCTAGGTTCATTCCAAGAAGCCGTGATTCCGTACTCTGAAAACCAGCGAGGTGGACAGCTGCACTCGCACATGGCAAGCAACACACTGGCTGACCTTTGCACCAACGAAACGAAGAGTAACTAGACACATCCCTTCCCCCTTTTGGGGGGGGGACCCGGGGACCATAGTCACTGGACCATGTATATATATATATATGCATATCCATTTATTATATACCCATGTATCACGAGCACGGGCGTGATTTAATAGTGCTCCGTTTCTGAATGTGAACACCTCAGGTTGCTGTGGCTGGTCTTGTTACTGGCCATTCCCGTCGGCCCATCACCGGCCTCGTCCTTCCTCCTTGATATCGCAGGCGTTTCGTGGAGAAAAAAGGGGTCTTGCTGTCACTGGATTTCCCCGAGTCAAAAGTTGATCGGTTTGCTGGGGGCCTCCAACACATTGCCACCTTTGGAGGTCCAAAGGGAAAATTGAGGGATCCCTGTCTGTCTCAACCCTTTTTACCCTTCCAATCATGGTACCGGGTAGCCTTCCCGAAACCTTGTCAGCTTCTATTCGAGAGGGTAGATGGGTCAAAAGGCAAAATAAAAGCAAATCAACCACCAGTCCTTTGGAGAAACCCCCAGATTACACCATGCAAGCATCACCCCGAAGGGATCACGGACTTCGAAAGGGTGGATTCTCGTGAGATCTATCGGAGTGGTTCGGGGATTTGGGGTACATGGTGGCCTTTTTCGCCTTTTGAATGCCCCAACAAAAACATCTACCGCACAAACCTTCCAAATGCTTGGTGGACATGAATCCAACCACCGGTTTCCGATCGCCTCGGAATTTTAACAGTTGACACCCCCTTTCATGGTTGGTGGGAGCCATAAATCCCCGAACTCTGATGTCCGTTTCGGGCCCCCAACAAAGAACAAACAATAGTCATGCACCCCGCAAATGCATTGCCACGGCTTCCTTTTGGCTTCCCATTACATATATAATAACCGACAGGTCCTCTAGAAGCTACTTGGATGAGATTTCGGTGTTTCTTCGCAGCTGTCTCGCAGCTTTCTCCGGTTGGTTTTCCTAAGGCAGGCAGCTTGGTTCAAGGGCTCGAGTTTCAGGTTGGTCTGGGAAGGAAAGCCACCTCAATTCAAAAGGCCAAAAACCCTAGCTTGATCATACCCAGGTCATCTCTCTCCTGTGAAACCTGCGGCAAGGGTTTTCTAGGTGCTTCCCTAAATGCTTTCGTAAGGATGCAACTGGCCAACAGGCGAGCCTCTATCACAACAATCCTATACGGGGATGTCTTTTTTAGGGGATGCCCCCCCAAAAAAAGGACGTGTTTCCCTTTTCAAACCAGTTAAAACAGGTTTAAACCGCGTTTCCCCCTTTTCACTTTCTTCAAACCAGTTCAAACAAAAAAGGGGTTAACCCTCCCCAAAAAGGACACACCCATATGTCAAAGGTCTTCCATGGAACGTCTTGTGATTAGCCCTCGGCCATAGGAAGCAAGCCGAGCCGCCCGGAAAATCTATGGCTTTGTCTCATGGGGGAACCCCAAATGGGTGGTGTCCCCAACCTTTTTCGGGGGACGAAGCTCCATACGTCCAGTGTCAATACCTCAACAGTTTCACATGTGCTTGATGACACATGTCTTCAACCCCTTGCTGACTTTTCGCAGATGAGACATCATGAAACCAAATGAGCAGCACCGAAACACCATTGACTCTTGGTTCCACTACCATGCTTATACAGACTTATATAGGCCTCTAACCCCCATGAAAAGCAGCAGAACCACGAACTAAGCTGGGCCTTTCAAAAACTTGAATGAGGACATGTGCTAGATCCTGACATCCCGGAACAGGTACTCGCGTTCGTCAGGCTTCAGCCTCTTAGCTTGATCTCCCTTGCTGTCAGTTACCCCATCTACCCATGCGGTTAGGGGCTCCAAGCCATGTACCCCTTGGCCACCGCTTTGCGGGCCTATGCGGCCGTTTTTACTTTAAAGGCAGCAGAGGTACTCCAGTACAACAGTCCCTGACCTTAGGCAACTCAGTGACCAACTCTTGACAAAGTAGAAAGCCCCGATCGAAAAGCTTGGCGCGCACCCTTCCTCCGAAGCAAACACGTATCCTTTTGTGGAGCAACTCGCTGTGATTGGAAGTATGGATAAACATGAGTCGTCTTTTTTAAGGGACCCCCCAAAAAAAACTGGCCAGTCCTAGTCTGGCCAGGAGAGTTCAGGGGTAAACGTTCCAGACAATTGGGTGTCTTTTTGTGAGGTCGCGCCCCCTTTTTTTTGCGTTTCCCAAAGGAACCCCTCCCCCATTCTTGGGGTCCGATCCCAAAAAAGACGAAATGAGATCTCTAGAGCAGCTTCCAACAGGGCATCTCGATGCAAAGCAAAGGTGTTCTTCTGGTGCTTGCGTTCGGTCGACAAACGCTAACGTGTTTACCAGCCACTGCCATTCCCGTACGATGACATACACTTGGGGTTGATCAAAATGATTGGCCCTCCAATGACCATGGGTAACTTTTCCCACGTGGTTGGCATATCCTATTATTCTTGCGTGTTTTCCAACCAATGGTCATGTTATGTACAGGACCTTTTGATCAACCCCCACTTAGGGTTGTCAAAGGCAACCAAAAGGAACGCCCATTTTCTGTGGTACTGTACTCAGTCTTGCCCCCCCCCCTGACCCCCCTCTGCGAAAGGATGCAATGGTGCGTTCGATTCAGGTCCTTTCAACCCGTCGACCCAACAAAACGCAGCCAAGTGTCTCACTCCCCTCAGCGCGCCATGCAGAGGAAGCATGACCCACAACCCAGGAATAGGCCCAGGAATCGGTTCTCCATTGTGGCTGAATTCAGCAACAGGTTCTCAGTATGCCTTGGGGTACTGCAAACAAACGGAAGGAACCTGAACGATCCAATTGAGGAGTGTCCTTTTCGGGAAACCCTCCTTTCGATCCAAAAACAGGCAGGCAAGCATTCTTTGTTTGCGAGAAGGGTCCACAAAGGAACAATGAGTGGTCTGATTGTTCCCTTCCTATCTCACAAACGACCAAACCATGTGACCTCCTCATGTTTTCGGACCTCTCAAAACCAAGGCGACAGCCTCAACGTGTCCTCAAACGACCCCGAGTTCTGTGAGTCTATGGTTGGTCCAAATTAGTCAGTGGTCCTAGCTGTAGTCTCTAGATGTACTCCACCAGCTCCAGGGTGTGTGGGCCCCGCGGGTGGCAGCAAAGTTGTCACTTCGCACTTGCCAAGTGATGGACACCCTTTGCTTTTGGTTGCATTCAGAGATAATCACACCCCAACGAAACGAAACAAATGTTATTGCCTGATTTGTGGTCCACATATTGGGTGTCTTTATGTTTGGGAAGCCCGAATTTGATGGCTTCCTCTGGTAGATTCTACTGAGGAACGCAAAAGGTATCCATTCGGAAACGGAAATGGATATGCGACAAGGAATGTATGATTACCAAGAACGTCTATCCGACTTACCAAAAACCACGGGCTTGAGAATTCGTGAAATAAGGGGCTGGCAGCAAACGGGGTCAGCGCATGGCCCTTTTCGCCACTTTGAGGCGGCCAGTCTCAAGATGTTGCAACAACCAAGCCATTGGACATTTTGCTTGGATCGCCTTGGTACCATAGGTGTCCTTTTAGGGCAAATAGATGGGTTTCCCTGGTAGATGAGAAAAAACAAAAAACAACACCAGGTAAATCAGGAATCGAAACCCATCAATTTTTCGACCAAAACAACCAAAAAGGACACCTATGCTTGGTACATGTTGCTCCGTTTACAGAAACCTCAAACAACGCCAAGTCTGCACGTGGAAAAAACATACCTTGGCTCTCCCACTCAAGCACCTACCACATGCCTGGACAAAGGCACCCCCGTTTTGGTACAAGTAGATGCCACAATTCCCGTGTGGGTACTGTAACTCAAGGGGATGACTTTGCACACTAAGCCGCAATGGGAGAATCCACGTTCAGCCAACTGTAGCTGGGCTGCCCTCAGATCCCCCTGCTGAATGTCTAACCTTTCGTGGGTTAAATGGAAACTCCCCACTAACCCAACTAAAAACACCTAAGAACTATGTCTGGGAACCACCAAAGTAGTTGATCTAGGGCACTTTTCTCTGAACAAAAACACGCAAACAGTCAAGCCGCTCGAGGTCTGGGTCGCTAAAGAACCTGAGCAATCAGCCGTATCAATCAGCCGAAGCCAAGATTCTCATGAAAAACGCAGCCCCCAGGGCGTCCCCTTCTGTAAACTTTTGGGGCCGCACCTTTTCTGCTTGAGTCCCGTTTTGGACCTGGTTCCCCCCTCCCAAAGCGCCGCAAAGCGCCCCAGTGCACTTAGCAAGCCAAGACAAAGCCCATAAACTGAAGCATGCAGCTTAAGCATCCAAGCCTTCCATGCCGAAAGTATGTGCAACAAAACATCCTTTCGCCCACTTGTGAAGGTCCGTGGCTTTCGCTACCAGAATTCCCCCTCCCAGTGTTCGAGGCCGAAGCTTCTTTCAAAGACAAGGCGAAAAGCTCCTGGCGGCATGCACGGGTGGCTGGATTTTTTGTGGGGGACCCAAGTTTTACCCGATAGTTGTTGGTGTAGAGGGAAATCAAAAGGAAAACCGAAACCATTTGTGGGATTTCAAGCATTCCAACTTTACCTGCAGCCTCCATTGATACATTAGTGTTGGCTCTAGATATTTCAGCTTTTGGCAATCTGTTCTAAAATAAATGTATGACCCAACAAGCATCGCTCAAGTTGTCAGCAATAATGCGCCCGTCGGAACCCATTCCCTGCACCATGTTTTGGATTTTCGCTCGTTTGCACTATTGTATTTGTTGTGCCGATGTGCGGTTGTTTTTTTGTTCTTTGTCTGCGCTCGTTTCGTTGATGACTGTCCCAAACTCGCCTCTGTGAAAGAACATGAACCTACCGAACTTCATTTCTGCTCGAAGCCAAAAAATGCTCGAAAACAATTGTGGAGGAGAAAACGCTAGAACGTGTCAATTTGTGTATCGAACCAGGGGGGAGGCATGAATTTTGCTACGTTGGAGGCTCCGTGTATGTGCATTATTTTGTCCATGCACAGTATGACCCCAGTTACGAACCCCTAGTTTGTGGGCGCATGAATCTGGAAAGTCAACTAAATAAAGTGTCCAATCTGGTCATGGGTTCGCATATGAACCATCAGCCTTTGCATCGCAGTGCTCAACTTTCAGGGTATGTCTCACGTACAAAAACAAACACAAAAACTACACAACTACCCATTCGCGGACAAAAGGGACACAAGGAAAATGGTATTGCCTCAGGTAGAGACGGTATGCCACGCTTTGACTAAAGCCAAGCTTCAATTCTTTGAAGAGCCAAAGGCTTTCCGCGCCAGCCCGAATGATCGGCCCGCCCGAGTTCAATCTAATCCAAGCCAGAAGAACACCTGCAAGCTCATGGTTGATATTGCAGCTTCCTTCGGGGTATGGGTAAAAATGTCATTGGTTCCATTTAGCAGAACAACCCGTCTTGGGGTTACCGTATCTTTGACAACCACACCCATGTTGACACCGGATTAAACCGCTTCCCCTAGTGATCCGGATGCGATCTTAATTGGACGCCCGATTCTCATCAACCAGGGGTGGAGTTTATCCGGTGTCAAAATGTACTGGGATAAGAACTGCTTCCTCACGCCAAGTGTAAGTTTGTGACACATCTGGAGCACCGAGACAGACAGACAAACAGACAGACAAGCCAACCAAGAACTGACCACACAAACAACAAACAAGCAAACAAACAGTCAGCCAGACAAACAAAGAACGAGGCAAACAAACAAACAAACTCACAAATAATCAAGAAAAACAAAATCAAGAAGATAATTAACGAACTAAATAAGCAACCAACAAATAAAATATGCTAAATATTAATAATAACAGTAATGATAATAATGATAATAATAAACAAAGAAAGAGGGACATAAATAAGGAAAGAAAGAAGACAAGAAAGCAAAGAAGAAAGAAAGAAAGAAAGAAAGAAAGAAAGAAAGAAAAAAAGAAAGAAAGAAAGAAAGAAAGAAAGAAAGAAAGAAACAAACAAAACAAAAAAACTAACGAAATAATGAAATAAAGCAGGAAAGAAAGACACACATGAAGAACTAGGAAGAGCAAGAAAGACAGACAGACAGGAAAACAGAGACAAACAAGCACAAACAAACTAAACAACCCAAAAAACAAACAAACAAACAAACAAACAAAGAACGAAGTAAACAAAGCGGCCCCGGGTCTATCCAAAGACAGCCCCCCGCTTTCGGCATGTTGCAACATGTTGACTACGATTCCAAGCCACGCACAACAATGAGAACAAATTCGGGTGATATTCTCAATCACTCCCAGGTCACCCGCAAACCTCTGATATACCGTTTACCTTTCCTCCCAAACTATGCGTTAAGCGACAAACCCAAGGATTCCTTCTCCTAAGGGATGCCGCGCCATTTGATTGTCAAAATAGACTTAAGACATGGGGTTGCGTGTGTCCGTGTCCCTTTTAAACGAACCTGAAAGAGTACACTCAAAACACAGTGACACCCAAGTTTATGTTTTTCTGTTTGGGTCTGGCAGTTCAACACATTCGAGGGGCCTGGTGTGTTCGAAAGGACCATAGGCAAAACCTTAAAGCGGTTCTCAACATGACACCCGCTGGAGGGAGCCCATACAAGACCCACAGGTTCCAGAAATCCACAAGACTTTGTCTTAAAGAAAACAAGACGGGGTCCGCTGTCCCTTTGGCTCCCCTTCAAAACAAAGCCTTCCAAAAAAAGGTTTGTCTCAAAATGCGAGACTCGTGCCAATATGATCTGTTTCTATTGGGTTTCTCGTATAAAAAAAGAAAAAAAAAAAAAAAAAAAAACAAGGAGAAACAAACTATAAATGGGGACGCCCAACTTCCCACCGGAACAAGCAGAAACCATAAGGACACCATGGATGGCCTGCGGGAAACCGTTGAGGGGCAACTTCTATTCTCAGTCGACCTTTAGAGACTTTCTGGCAGGGGTCACAGGGTTTGCCCGAGTCAAAAGTTGACCACTTTCAAGGGAAACGGCTTGGAACCCGTGACTAAAAATGGTCTAAACGGTCAGATCAGGTCGATTCGCTTTGGGCAAGGGAGCACTTCCATTTGCTTAAGCCCCGTGAAAAAACATAAGTAGTGGTAGATTCCCTTCAAAACCAACAGGGCAAAAAAAGAAAAGAAAGAAACACATTTCAGCAAGTGGAAGAGTCTTGGAAGCAACAAAAACCCACGAAACACCTCGATCGACTCCTGGAAGAGGGCACGCCAGTCGGGCGCCACGGGGCAGTTGCGCCCATATTCAGGCGGCGGCACATAGACCTGGCGTAACTTGGGAACTGTCGCAAGCGAAGCTTGGTGCATACCTCAGGCATATTGCTCCAATGACGCTGCAGGTAGAACACTTAGTCCTAAGTCCCAAGCAAGAGGATCCCAGAATGTTGACCCCAGAGTAATATACCCCTGGTGAATTGATAGGGGGTGTGCTCTTTTAATGAGGGTTCAGAGCACTTTTGGAGGGGAACACCCCTGGCTTGGTCATTGCTTTGAGGTTCACCCCTGCAAACTATGCATCGAGGGGGTCGCTTTTGGTTGGCTGGGGCTTTGCGGGGTGAAGAGGGTGGGGCGGGCCGTGTCGGCTGGGAAATTGGCCGGGGGGGGGGGGGGGGATGGGGGTTGAATGATTAAAGGGATTGTTGACGCTGAAGGGGTTGAACTACCCCAAATCTGCCCTTAACCTACCCACCAAACCCACGCTAAACCAACCCAACCCCCCCCAACCCCAAACCAACCTTAGCACCCAGCCTAAAGCATCCCAAAGACACTTGAAGGGGGTGAAAGGGTTGCGGCCCTTCTTACGTTGACCCGCTCAATGGAAATTGCCGAGTTCTCAGTTTTGGGGTGTCCTCGCCAGGTGCAACCGGGCGCTGCTTTTTGGGAGAGGGCGTGGTTCCTTGCCCTTTTGGGATGGTTTTAACTTCAAACCGAAAAAGCACACAACCCATTTGAGACCAACCCGAGATGATAAACCATCAAATGGGGTTGGAGGTGCTTTGGGGAACCCAGATGGCCCACTTGACAGATCCTTATCCCAGTCACTGGTTTTTCAAATGGGGCTGGTCGAGGCTCCAGAAAATGCAGACGCCAACACAAACAAGAAGACCCCAAACTAGTCTGATCAGCTGTCCTGGTTTTGTCAAATCGTCGCAGGGCTGCTGATCAATGAGAACCTCAAGCGACCGAATGTGTTCTTTGTTTAAGCCAGGAAACGCTGCCAAAACAAGAAAGTCACCATGGATGGCGAGACCAACATGTCGGGCATGGGTGCGTCTTCTTCTTCTTCAGGGTACCCTTTTTGGAGTTGCTGAAAAAGGGGGTGCGAGACTTGCCAAAAGCGAGCCACAATTCGGAGGCATCTCCTATCCACTTCAAGAGTAAATTGGCAATAAACAAGTCCACACTTCTTGTGTACCGCTAAATTGGTCTTACAAAAGCTAAGTCCAGGAATTCGGAGGGGTTGCCCAATTTTGAGACCAACCCCACGCATCGGGTTTCCCTCAATTTGTGGTTTGGAGGTGTTTCGGGGGTGGTTTCCCTTTTACCCTCCACCAACTGAACCAGCGATTGATGGTTTGCAGGGGTTGGAGGTTTGGCGACTAAGGCGGGATTTCCCATTTACGAGTTCAAAATGTCCAAACCACCAATCCAAACCACCAAAGGGATACCCTCCCATCAATTTTCACAAATTAACATGGAACCTGCCGTTCGGGACCTGGTCCCTTCAAAAGGAAAATGGTCAAAACCAGGACCCCCCCCCCCGAACGTCGGGTTCCGTGTTAGTTGGGAGCTACCTGAACGTCTCTCACGCCTCACGCTCCTCGGCCAAACGCTGGCAGAGGAAGTACCAATAGCCTGCGGCCGGAAGCCAACCGGTTGCAAAAAAAACGGTAGACAATTTGAGAACATCATGTCTTCTGACTCTGCTTCTTTTTTTCCTCTACGACAATAATTATGGGTATCCCCCGTTCAAGGTTTAACTTTTAGTGCGTTGCAGTCCACTCCGTAAACTGACTCGCAATCCACGAATCAGACTAACCATTGGGGATTCTGCTTCGAACAAGCTAGTGATTCCAACTGCGAACATCATTTACATGGCTATGAATTTTAACGGGGGATCCCTGTGCAAAATGGTTGGTGGACATAAATCCCCACCGATGTCTGATGTCCACCAGTTCGGGTCCCTAAGTAAAATTCGTACCCAACATGCTCCGATTCCCATTTCGTATATAATGCCAAATGATTTGGGCCAATTTACCAATTTGCGTCTGTAGAAGAAGAAGAAAAACGAAAACGTGGCATTTGCCAAATGTAGCTTATCTCTTTCTATTGCTTACTCTTTTCCTTTCTCTTACCATTATCTTCCGACTCCATCCAACAGGATATAGAGACATTTGCACATGTAGCGGGTGGTCATTTTATGCAAAAGCAAAAGCAGCTTTTATGGTTTGGGCAGAGACCTCGGAGCTTGGAGCTGCCGTTTATGGCCAAGGGGAGTCAGAGCAAAGTGTGGCACATGGACACCGAGTTGCGCATCTGGATCCTTCAATTGAGCCGGGGGCCCAAAACAGATTTGCATTTTGGTTCTATCAAGACAGTCATACATATATATATATATATAATATACACATACGTTTACGCGTGTGCGGCTGTAACCGGCCGGGCGGATGCGCGAATGAGCCCCCCTCCTCCCGCCTTGGCCTCCCTGACCGGAATGGCCTCGCGGGAAAAGGCGGGGGTTCTCCCGGTGAACGCCACTTTTCCGGCGTGGAGTTACGATCATGTCCTTGCAGAACTGCGATTAGCTCCTTAGCTGCCTCTTTAAGAGCAAACTTGGCCTTACCCCCAGCTTCAGAACGGCTCCCTTACCACCAGCTAGAAGTTATCCTTATTTCAGTGGGCTTTCATGCTTCGCTTGGACCAAAGTTCCACTTCTAAGGAGAAACTCCAGGTGTCGGGGCTGGGACCAAACTCACATGGCTTTGTGTGTGTGTGTGTGATATTTTGAGAGCACCCGTTTCACCTTGGTTTAAAGAGAAACCACAAGGTTCAAGGAATAAAACCATTTTGGGTCCCCCATGTTGACGCATGCCCATATCTCTTGACTGAAACCCAGCGACACAAGCCAAGTTGCGTGACACGGCTGACCATTTTGGCTAGGAACCCACGAGGGGGGAAAGGTTGCTATTCAATTGGGGCATCATCAAATCCTCTCCCCCTCTCTCTCTCTCTCTATCTTGGCGTCAGTCTTCCCAATGCTTTTCTGAGACCAAAAAGACGAAGCGTTTGACGAAAAACGCCATTGAGAGGTGTTGGCGCAAGAGTGTTTCCGTGGCAAGGCAAGCATTATCGGGTAAAGACCGCCGCCGCAGGGTTAGGGCATTGTAAGCCAGCCCACGAATAAGGCCAAGCAGGGCATAAGGCCTAACCGCTTTTTCTAGGATCAGTTAGCCAATTGCGAGTCTGCCTTATTGAAGGTACCTGGGCCTGAAACTACCGTTACATGGATGTGGCCCCATAGTTTTGGGGGCAATATCCAATTTTGCGTGGATGTTTGGGGGCAACGCAGCGCTCAGGTGCCTCATCTCTCGTGGCAACTGCTCCTCTTGCCCGAGATCCGAATCTTGCTGGAAAAGGACCAACTGTGTCTTTGCGCGGCATATTCTAGGGAGGCTTCCCTAGTTGGTTTGGGCGGAAACCGAACCTGAATCATAATCTTGGCTGGGACTGTCCGCTACTACCCTTCATCTACCCTCATTGTGAGTGTGGCGATGACCTTTTTTCTAGACCCATTTGGGTGTCTTTTTGAGGGTACCCTCTTTGAGGTTGGTTTAAAGGGAAGCAAACAGGAAATCTGCCATTCTGCCCCCCCCAAAAAGAAAACTGTGTTTTTCTTGTTTAAACGCTTTTAAACAAAAGAAAAAACAACATGCCCATGTCCACCGACTCCGCGGGGGAAAAAAACAACAACAACCGAGGCTCTTCAAACCGCGCCTGAGACCGCGTGGCGCAGCGCGGGGCCTTAAGGAGCGCAAACCGATCCAGCCACTTTTGGGTCACTTCACGTCAGGCATTTGAGCACGAAGCAACGCTGGGCATCCAAAAAGCAAACCTTGGGGAACCTTGACGTACAGCAAATCTGGGCAGGGAAAATGGTTGGATGACCATTCCAGATATGCATGGAATGCAAAATAGGGTCGGTGGAGCTAGGGCTTACCTTTGTGATCGATTTTCTGCGTGGAGGGCTTTAAGCTTGGCTCGGAGCCCTTCTTGAAAGCAGACGGATTTGTTTGGTGTCTGTGTGTGTGTGATTGTCTTTTTGAGTTGATGCCCCTATTTTGGGGGTGGGTTTAAAGGGAAACCAAAAAACAAGTACCCATTTTGGGGGTCAAATGCTCAACTGCAAGGAAGCCTTCTCCAGCCAAATCGAAGATGGCTCGCGCCCAGGTCACCGAAGAAGATCCCGCGTCCTTCTCAGAAGAAACAGGGACCAAGTCACTTCCAAATGGGTGTGGGTCAAAAATAGCTATAATACCCAGAATGCAACCCTGGTAAATGAAAACCTGCGGTGGTGGTTAATTTTGACCCACACCCAAGTAACCAATCCAAACTTGTTGTTTCAGCCACTACTGTGGGTGGATGAAACCCATTTCGCACCACTTTGAAACCAATGAAGGCCTTATTGTTTGTTGCAATTTGAAATTACAGGCGGGATCGAATCAGAGTTTCCGAACGGTGGTGCGTAAATGGATTGACTTCGCACCCATTCACAGTATGGTTTTCCAAGGCCTCCCGGTTTTGGATGCCGTATACCGGTCACCTGGCTCGCTCAAGGCATCGTAGATCCGAGAAGTTTCAAGCCCAGTCCGTCTTCGGGCTTTGATGGGCATAGGCTGCCACCTGGGGATTGAGCAAACAGGCCACATCTTTATATTGGATGACCAGTGGCTGGAAAACCAACAAGAATGTTTCATATGTCAACCTCATGGGAAAATGTTACCCATGGTCAAACTGGGGGCCCTAAATGGAATATTGATCAACCCCCACATGTTCTCCTCCGAATGCCAGCCACAGTGCCAATCCATGAACTGGTATACGTCGCCTTTCCGGGTAAATAATGCCTTCCGAAGGGGCTGCGCAGTTCCATCTTTCTTAGTATGAGCGGAAAGGTCTTTGTATGAATTGCGTGTTTGTGTTGTTCGAACAAACACATGTGGTCCCCTCTTTGAAGGATATGTTAAAATACCATGTCCTTACAGAACTGCTGGTAGCTCCTTAGCTCCTATATACCCCAGCTCCCAGTCCGGCTCCCTTCCAACCACTGGTACGTCCTGGGCCCTGGGTTCTTGCACCCGAGCGCTTTTGTCATGATTTCATGTCCCACGCGTACCCCTCTCTTTATACTCCAGCCACAGGACCTTTCTCGGTGAAGCTCGCTCTCGCCCTTGAAACTCGCTTTGGGGCCCTGACAAAGCTGGGCAGCAGCAGCCCTCTGCTTCCTGGGGAGGGATCGCTCGTGTGTGCGTGTCCATGTGGCTGTGGGTGGTTCAGTGTGGTTGTGTGTGTGTGCGTGTTTGTTTTTGCCTCTTTTTGTGTTGCCACCCCTTTGGGGTTTGTTTGAAGGGACGAAAAGCGACCTTTTCTGGGTGTATGTAATGTACACACACCACATACCCATAATAAGTGTGTTTCCTAAAACCTTACATGTCCCTTTTCAACATCATGTCGCAACCTCAACTCAATCAACATTGGCCCAAAACGCAATGTTTAAACTGGCCTGTAAGAATCCCTGAATCGGGAAATCCTTCTGGTTGTTTCTACCAAAGGGAAACAACCCAGTTTGACGTCCGCTGGTTTTGGGGCACACGTTTGCTGGCGCCAAGTCAATACGAACCGTCATCTATCGTAGATAAAGTACACGACATTGGGCACGCTCTTCACCGTGTCCTTAGGGAACGGAGGCTACTCACCAACACAGCCGACCTTTTGGAAATATGGATGGCCCTGATACATGGGGCGTAAAACCCACCTAAAAGGGATGATTCTAATGTCAGTTGGCTAGAAGTGCAGGGTCTGAAGGGTAGGTTCCATTGCAATATTCCAGAAAGGGCTAGTGTTCACCAGAAACACCAACGCATTTTCGGGTGATCCCCCTTCAAAACAAAACAAGGTGTCCCGGTGCTTTTCAGACAGGCCTCATCCGCACCATTCGTGGAACCACGCCGCATCACGCCGCTCCCTCTCGGACCCCTCTTGGCCCGCCGACCAATCGCAAAAGGCGAGGATGTTCAAAGGATGCAGCTCCTAGAAGAATTTGGCCAACCAGCAATGCAAATTCTGAAAAGTGGGCCTGTTTTGGGCTTTTTTTTTGTAGGGACCATCCCCTGTTGGCTTTCTTTTGGGACATTTAAACAGAGATTGTAGGGACCATGCCTTGTTGGCTTTCTCTTGGGACGGTTGAACAAAATGATATTGGCGTTTCTCAGTTTTGCTTCTCTCAAAGTGTGTTTGTGCGGTTTTGCGGTTTTCGTTTTTCTCCCCAAGCCTTTGGCTTGGCATCTGAAGAAGTTTCTTTGTGATCTGCAAAAGGAATCCAACAATCACATCACAAGTTCAACTACAGTACCGTGTCATGGTATTGGCATTGTAGTTGTCAAGATTCATCATTGCACACTACGTGTTTCAGTGCCACTTCACCGCCACGTGTCAGCCTTTGGTGCACATCATGCTCATGGGGATTATGCCCAACCTACAAGGTGCTTGCCTAAGGAACTTGAATTGATTCGACATTCGCGGCTTGTTTAGCACCCAGTCAAGTAAGTAAACAAGTCACAAATTATGATTCCTCATGGATTTTCTTGTAGCTGCCGCCATTTGACGTCGTTTGGGTCTACAATGGTCGTGAAGCTGTCGGCCCCACTTCCACCACGGGTGAACTGAACGAAAGCCACCTCACCCTGGGATGACACTCCGATGACACCTAGGCCTAAGCTGCAAAGGCCACACGCTCACGTACGCCTCTGCTCCATTCGTGCCGGTGATGCGGCGGGCAAGCGTGTTGCGTGTGGCCCGCCTTTGTCCGAAGGTGCTCGCAGTCGCACTGTGCCCCGCAGTGATTGCTCAATGAGGTCGGCTCCGGCTGGCGATTGCTCCCGGGTCTCCGAGGGGGTACCCTTTTGGCTTGGTTTTGAGAGGACACTGAAAGGAACACAACCAGTTTGTGGGTCCCCTAAAAAAAACATACACGTAAAGCAGGATCGCTGGGGACACTGCTTCCTGACAAGCGGAATCCCAGGAAGTGCACGAAATTGGATTTGGAAGACTAGCATCATCTTACAAATGCCAGTTTCCCAGTGCCAGCATTGGAGAGAGACGAACTTGGCCTACAAAAAAAAGGTTCCCAGAAAATAGCATGTTCGGAGTATGTGTCCTACTCTCAGATGCCCAGAGGACTCAGGAAAAAGGGCTAACCCTTTGGGGTCATAACTAAAAAAAGACAAAAAAAAAAACCTCAAAGGTCATTTCAGGTCGATTCGCTTGGGGCAAGTGAGTATTTAGTCCTACGAAAAGTTTTGGATAAGGGACCTTCATGGAGCATGTTTTGCCCTTCAGCCTAGGATGCCGACTTTAACTCGACCCAGCTCCAAACTGGGGTTCGTTTTCGAGGGTGGCGGCTAACCCAACCACAAGCCTCTAAAAACATCCAAACGCCTCCAAGGAGCCATCTCCAACAGCCTCCACTCTTCCAACTGGCCTCATGATTGAGAGTCGCCTTGATTCGCCTTGCTGGTAGGCCCCAACTTTTGACTTTGATAGCCCGTAGACAAACAAAAGGACTGGAGGGAGGCATAACTTTGATATCTTTTAGGCGACCTACTTTGGTCTAAACTAGACAATTAACCCCTCCAGTAGAGAGGTTAGAATAAGGGTACCCTTTCCCCCAAAACAAAAAAAATGGCACTACTGGGGGACCTAGACAAGCAAGTTCTCCGTCAAATAAAATGACCGCAAATGGGTTCGAAGAAACCGCCTCCTTTCGCATGCTACGCACGTACTTCTCCGTTCGTACAAGCCTTCCAGCACCCCTTTACCCGAACCCGTTCAGCGGGCTACCTGATCAAAGTAATGGACCGAGAAAAAAAAAGGAAACAAACAAACTAATTTCCCAGCAAATAAGTCAAACTTGGGTGGCCCTACATTATGTATATATATATAACATAACATAACATAATATAAACTGGTTCTGACAAACTTTCTCTGATCAAATTCATGGCCCACCAAAAAAACGGCACACAGAAACTCGCAGATTCTTTTTTGACTCTCCTTCCTATTCAGGTCTACCTAAAACGATTTTTGGGCTTGGAGACCCCTTGGAACCCTTCCAAACGCCTCGCTGGAGTGGCCGTGGCCCATCGCCTCGGCGCCGGAGTCGGATTTTCGCTCGGCGTTGTTTTTAGGTTGCCTGGGTGGGTGGGTGGGTGGGTGGGTTGCTGGGTGTGTTTGTGCCAAAATAGAGGCACCCCCCCCCCCAAAAAGAAGAAGTGGTTTTCATGTGTTGTCCCTTCAATCTAATTGTGCTGGACACGGTCCAGATGCGAACGGGTGGTTCTTACAAATTTCTTCAAGCGCATGTAGCTTCGGTTGCGGAGGACCGTGGCTCGACCCGAAGGATGGCTCTTCAAAGATGGAGTTCGGTTTTCCTGTTGGTTTCCCTTCAAGAACGGTCCAAGGGTACCCTCCAAAGAAGACGAGCCGACCATTTGGCGTAATTTTCCTTGTTGGAATCCGGGTGAGTGCACGTGAGGCAGCAAATGCTATTGAAGCTCCCCCCTTTGCGACCCGTTTGAAGGGGAGATTGGCTTGCCGGCCTGACACGTGTCCTTGGCTTCCCTTCACCCACCAAACATCACAACTTCCAAATGTGTCCTTCATAGACATTCACTAGAATTCAAAAAAAAAAACGCAATCATACAACTTCCGAAAAATCACAAATACAAGAGGTTCTTCATTGAAACTCTCTTCATCAGGAGTCAGGAGGGACTTTGGCGAGTCCGCCCAGGTCCCGAACCCCACATGGGCCAGTGACTTCGAACCTCACATGAGCAGTTCCCCAAATCCGGCTTTGGGTTCCGCGGCCTTTACCGAGGGCACCCCTTTTTTGGGTGGGTTTCAAGGACACCAAAAGGAAAACCGCCTTTTTTGGGGCAGGTCATCCCTTTTTTTTGGTTCGGCCCGCAAATGACCCTGGGTAATTCTTCCCACTCAGTGGGACACATCATTCTTTTTAGTGGTTCTCCCTTAAATGGTCATCGCATGCTTTACGGACCTTTTAAGAAACCCCCAAGACCCAGCTCAAACACCGCCCTCTCGGCTCGTCACCAAGCTCGCTGGAAGAAGCGATTGACCCTGGCCGCGGGCCCAGCGTGGAGGGTCGAGGAGATTCCATTTGAAAAGTATGAAATGCATCCCCGGAAAATGGGTATAGTTGGTAACCCGTCGCTATGGCTTTTGCTTTCAAAGGGTGGTTCCCTTGCCAGGTAAATGGATCTGCCATCGTTCTGATTGAACATGAATGAACATTCTGAAGAAGTACTGCGGATGGACGAAATTATGCACCACCGTTCAGAAACCTTGGAATGGTATGATTCCCCTGTACATACCAACAAAAGTTGCGGTTTCAACCATGGTAGCTCATTTCGTGGCGCGCGTTGCACGGATTTCGCCACCATCCACAAATGCTGTACCATGGCGACCAAGAGGCCATGACCTTCCAATGCCTCCCCAATGCCTCCCCTTCCCCTTGTATGTTTAAGGCTTCCTTATCTTGACACATAACCAGATATAGCAAACGGGGAGAACCGCCGTACCCTATCTCAATCTTCACGAGAGCCTCCAATTGTGGAAGTTCACTATGATATGAGTGGCTATTCTTTCGAGGCTACCCTCGTTTGGCCTATATTAAAGGGACACCAAGGAACCAGAATTATGTCGGACCCCCTAAGAAAGATATCAAACAATCGTAAGCTGCAAGTTCTGACACAGCCAAACAAAGGAACAATCCAACAAACGCACAACCAAACAAGAAACCGATTAAAGACAGAAAGCAACAAATAAAGAAAGAAAGCAAGCAAACACCGAAAAAAGAAAGCAATAAATAAAGAAAGACAGAAATAAATACAAATGAATACACGAAGTACACACGAGATAAAGAAAGAAAGAAAGAACGACAGAAATACATAAATAAATAAATAAAGAAAGAAAGAAAGAAAGAAAGAAAGAAATCAATCAAACAATAATGCAGGACAGAAAGGAAGGAACAAAGCAATAACAAAATAAATAAATAAATAAATAAAGAAACAAAGAAAGAAGGACAGCATGAACTAGAAACATAATCAATAAATAAAGAGAAAATAAATAAAGAAGCACAAGGACATAAGTAAGTCAAAAAATCAAAAACAACCAAATAGCAGGCCTAAAAAAGAAGACAGAAAGAAAGAAAGAAAGAAAGAAAGAAAGAAAGAAAGAAAGAAAGAAAGAAAGAAAGAAAGAAAGAAAGAACGAACAAAACAACACAATACTAACTCAATAGAAACCAGACCGACTAAAAAGGGAAGAAAGAAGAAAATGGAAAGTAAAGGAAAAACAATAAATGAACAAAAACAAAATGGCAACATGTCACACACACACACATAAATACCAAGACAGGAATCGAGGTTGTTTAAATGGGGAACAAAGACCTCCACTTCTGTTCCGGAATGCTTCTCTAGCAAAATCAGAGACCCCACAACCACCCCTCAAGGAATCCAAGAGTTAAGGTCTTTATTGAGGCCAAATAAGGTCAAATAAGGTTCATTGACCCTTCGGGAAGGGCTTGTGGGTCCAAAACAGTGGCTGAAAGGGAAACCCTCACGAGCTTTTCTTCACTGAAACGCCGTTACAAAAGCAACGCCCCGCACCCCCGCCTGGTGCCAAGCGACTCTGGCTGTGACGCTGAGCCGGCGGCAAAAGCAGATCGGTTGGGACTGCAAACCGCCTGGATGAACCCCTAACGCTGTTGTTTCCATTAGCTTCCCCTTTGAGCTGGTATCTAAAGTAGGCACATCATTAATATACCCCCTCTGATTAAAGTTGCCTGACTGTTCCAGGCGACCGCCGGCCAATACTACTCTCCAGGCACCCACAAGGTTTGGCCAAAAGACCACCCCCCAGAATATACCTGTGGCACCTCCCAGAACCCTTCTGATTTAAGATCTCCCTTTCCTGCCAAAAATCCAAACAAACAAAACAAATCAATACTTTTGTCAATTCCAAGGCTATTGACAATACGTTTGCCAATACGAACCCCTTTCACAGTCTGAAGGGTTGCTGTTCCAGACACATAATAATAAAAAGGCTCGCACCTGCAAGGCTAGGTGGCCCCCCCTGAATCATACGAACCCGCTTTGATTAATCCTGATCTTGGCCAAGCGAAGGTTCACAAACCGGAGAGGACTGGCCGGGTCTGGATTCATCTGAGGCTAGGGGGACTGCCCAAAATCCGCAAGGGGGGGGGGGGGGGTGGGGGGTGGGGCTGGGGGGTGGGGGGGTGTTATTAATCATGTGCCTCCACGAAAGGGAAACCAAACGGAGACCAATCCCATTTGAGAATCTTGGGACCTCAAAACGAGCCTTTTTAAGGTTGCGCCTTCCGGCAACGGGGCCCCAAGTCTCTGCCAACATGGCGGTGGAAAATACCCAAAACACCAAAACGGGTTTTACCATCCCCATTCTTTGTCCAAACAGGGGTTCCTTCGTATCGCAAGAAAGTGAACCTGGGTTAAGTTCAAGTTTGATTCCCGTAAGGTCGATCAAGTTTTGCCGGAAAAATGGAAGCGCCAATTGTTTCCGAAAAGTCCGGACGGGGCGATTTGGTCACACCAAAGACCCATGACCGCAACTATGCCCACAGCGACAAGTATTTTTCTTGATGGCCACGAAAGGGCACTAGCATCCAGTAAGGCATCCCAAAACCCAACCACCACTTCAACTAAGTACATTACTAAACTTGATTGCTCTTGACCCCTCTGCAAACAGTTTAACTTGTTGTGGGTTCAATGAAAAACTCTTGACTTCCAACAAAGTTAAAGTGTTAAAATACACCGAAAGGCAATCAACAGAAAGGTCTCTTAATCGGTTCACACAACTTTTCTTGGTAGAGAAAGGATCGATGTCTCTCCTGAAGCAAACGATGGCTTCCGGCTTTAAATGGCTTGGCGGTGCCATTAGACGGGACCTGCGATAGCTCCAAATGCGCAAGCAACTTGGGGTTGAATATCTTTCAAATCTATATAGTCTTCAACGGTTTGCGAATCCGCGCACAAGTTTTCCACGCAACCAAGCCCTCGAGTTCTTTGGCACCTGCTTCTTGCAAGCGCGGAGGGAGGTAGAAAAAGAAACGGCTCAGCCTTGGAGTCTCTCTGCGCTGGTTTCTCTTTGGCGTCCCTTGAAAATCAAATTGAGACTCCTGTGCATTCAACTTGTGCACCTCAGAGGGATTCCCCGACCAACTCTCAGTGAAACACTTTCCGGTCGCTCAGGGCATTCTTGTACCAAAAAGACAAAGTAATACAAAACAAAAAAGAGAACGCTGGGGCCCTCCTCCAGCACAAAACAAACAGAAACACACAATGCCACTGCTGGCCATCCTGGGATCCATCTTGGGTGTGCCATCCGCAGATGAATCCCACTTTGGTCCACCATGATCCATGCCACTCCAGGCAAATCTTGGGCTTTGCAAATCCCAGCCCCAACCTTCCCCCCAGGTCCTTCGGCGTCTCACGCCGCGCGGCGCGTGCTCCAGGAGAGCGCGATGCGCGCGAGGTCTTCGAGGCCCATGGAGGGCGCCGCGATCTCCGGGACCTCCTGGCGATCGATCGACCGAGCGCGACCTGTGGGCGCTTCGGTCCATCGACCCGTGACGAGCTCCGCGGGCGAAATGGGCACTCCATCCTGGTTGATTTGGAGGGGACTCGGGATGGGAACTCCTAGGTCCTCCAGTAGAGATGTTAGAATGAGGGTACCAACTTTTTTCTGTAGCCTATTTTGGTAGGGGAACCCTCCCTCAAAAAGGGATAAAAGGGCACTACTGGAAGACCTAGCCTCCAAAAGAAAGGAACACAAATAGTTGACTGGGTGTCTGGTCTCGGGTACCGTTGGTGACCTCCCATTCGAATCGGTGGAAAAATTGGCCGGCAAGGCATGCAAACCAGCTGATACCCTACAAAATACAAGTTGGTCCAGCTGATCCCCTTCAAAAGTTGCTCCCGCATCGCGATAGTTGGCAGAGCTACCACTCTGATTTGCCTTTTGACTGGCAAATGTAGAAACGTGTGATTTTGCAAAAGTCTAGCCAGACCCTCCCCATTCTCTTCAGGCATCCTTCTCTTAAAAACATCCGCCAATCCCCTGGGAAAATGTGCGGTTTTAAAAGGACCGATGGGTGAAGAAAATGGAGGATCAACTCTTTGGATCAAATCTTAGGAAAGGGTCAAACGTGTTGGGACGCTCCCTTTCTCGTAGTTTCCTGCAGAAGTGCCCCTAAAAATTACCCTTCCAGTTCTCGTTTAGTACTCTAATAGGATCCGCCAAACGTGTATCACGGCTTCCCGGAAGGTCCTACTGACTTGCACCGATGTAAGAGGACCCAGAAAAAAGGGTGGAGTACATGTGCCACATCTTGAGGTCCTATGGACGCGTTTGTGAGGCTTCCAATTCGGTGTTGTATCATCCAGTGCTTCCAGTTGCCACAATGGTAGGTAACCGATCGGTATGGCTACCTCTAGGATTTGCACCATGGTGTCCCTTGGCTACAAAACTCCCTTCCCTTGGAAGCACCGGGTCAGTGAAAAAGATGCATGGGGAAATGGTGTGAGTTTTAATGAGGGGCGCTCTGGACATCAAAATTCGGTGGGGATTTCTGTCAACCATGGGAGGCCAACCGGCTTAGCTTGCTGCACTCACCTGAAGGAATCGGCATGAGCTCGCTACCCCTAAAGCTCATGTGCAAGCGGTGGATGGGTCTTTAAGGAGCCCCGAGGTGTTTCAAACGATAAAGCGCAGAATGCGTTTTCGACCCCGGAATAAAAACCGGTTCTACTTCAAAATCAACCAGGGGTGTATCGATCTGGCGTTCCCATTAATGGGAAACCACGGGATGACAGGTGCTTCCAAAAATCCTTACCAAGCATCCAAGTTGTGAAGTCCCTTTGGTGGAAGATGGTGGAAGCCTGGTTGCTTCCTGAAATAGAGAACCAATCCCTCCTTGTGATGTCCCTTCGAAACTGGCGATTGCCAGGGTCGTCGCAGAAATGACAGGATAGGACCCCCCCTGTTAAGGCAACATGCCTAGATTTGATGGGTTTCTTTACAACCCTTGGTACAGGCTTGCAAAAAGCTGACTGAATTTTGTAGTCTCCGCACCCAAACATGAACAGAACCAAACAAACAACTAAAAACCCAAAACCTTGCCAACGACAGTGCAGATGTGGTTTCCTTGCGCTAACCCTTCGCCCGACTCGACTCCAGCCTCAGGCACTTCCTCGGGAGCCTGCGAAAGCTTGAGCGGCGGAAATCGGCCGCTTTAGCAAGCAAGTGGGGTCAAATCCTTGGGATTGAGTGAAACCAAATCCAAGTGAATGAAAAGAAACCCTGGTTCATAATTAGCTGGATACCCTGCCCTCACTCACGCACACGCTCACACGCTCCGCAGGGCAGCCGTCCAAGTCCCAAGTGCCTTGGTGCTAAGCACAGTTAGCAGAAGCAGGAAGCCTGCATCACTAACATCGCCGCACTCCAGAATTGGATACCCTTGCATCCACAAACATGACCTCGCGTTTCGGGGTCCTGGTTCCATTTTACTTTAAAAGGGACTCTCTGGTGGGTTGGGTGTGTTCCTGGGCAACGTGGACAGGAGGGTATATGCAATTCGGGTGGGGGGGGGGGGCAAAAATAGCGGTTTCCTGTTTTTTTTCATCTCAAAACCAACCCTGAGAATGGGTTCGCCGCAAAAAGACACCACACCCAAATGGGTTCGTCCTATGCAGAGGCAGGATCGCTCCGCGCTCATCACAAGACCCGTTCGCAAACTCCTCTCACTTTCAACAGCCTCTAGGCGCATCAAATCTTGGCCCAACCCCTGTTGGCTCCTCCAGTGAGGTCAGAATAAGGGTACCCGACTTTTTTCCTGTAGTTTTTTTAGTTCCCCAAAAAACAGAGAGAATAAGGGTACCAACTTTTTGCCTGTAGCTTTTTTTAGTGGACTCCCCCAAAAACAAGGGTTAAAAAGGGCACTGGGGGACCTAGCCTGGGTACTGTGGATGGTTTTGAAATCCTTTTCGCAGCACCGTTCAGAAACCCTGGAATGGTCTGAATACCCTGCACATACCAACAAACAATAGTTTCAACTATGGTTTCAAAGAGGTGCGAACGGGTTTCGTCCAACAGTACGTTGCAGATGCTGTCTCATATTCTGGTCAACCTTAAAACATAATACATTTTCTGAGGCCCCGAAATCTGAAAGCGCTGGTGAACAGGCACTCGAGGTTGCGATTGGGCTCCAGACCGTTTTTCGGAATCCCCGCGGTAAAAACATATGCTCAGGCAAGAATGCCGGAGCCATTACATCAGCCAACCTACTCTTGGCTGTCCTCAGATCCCCGCTGATGACTTTTTTTGTGGGTTTGCTGAAAGCTACCGCTAATCCCTACAAAGATGGCAACCACCAAAACCTGTACTGCGACAGCAAGAATGAGGTCGGGGGTTGAAACCAAGTTACCCCCTCCATGCGGCAATCACAGAGTGTGTCATCATTTAGCTCCTCGATTACCTTCAGCCCCTGGCAGATCAGGTCCCATGTTCCCCATGTTGCGGAGGCGTCACCTTTTTGGAGGGAAGGTCCACCCCAAAAATGATCTGGTCCTGCTTTCTGCCGTGGATGCACCCCAAACAAGTCCAAACTTCCTGCTAAAAGCCCGAACTTGTTTTCCCAAGATGACCCAAGTGTCCAGGAACTCGCACGCTGGGCACATTAGAGTAGATGAAAGTATAGGCAAAACCAAGCAACTGCACTCGAAACGCCACGAAAAACCCACGTAGAGCCCGGGAGTGAGCCGCGTTTTGCTCGGCTTGCAACGGGTTGAAGACCAGCTCGTTGCCGCGAACGCGAACCCCGTGCTGCGTGCCGCGCGCGCGCGCGCTTGCGCGCCTCGTTCTTCAGGGCACTCTTCAGCTCTTGCGGCTCCGTGAGCTCTTTTGCCTCTGAAAACTGGGCTGGGACTGGGAGACTGGGGGACTGGGACAAGGGACTGGCACTGGGACTCTGAGGGACTGGGGCTCTGAGGGACTGGGATTAAACAGTGTCTCAGAATCGGGGAGCCAAAGATCGGAATCCCGGTCCCTGGGCACCTTGGATTTGCGGCCTTGGAAACGGGCGGGCCACAAGCAAGGGTGCGTGTGCAGACTGATCCCTAGGGTTTCTTGGCCCCAGTAAAAGACAGGCCCAAGGGGACCCAATTTGGATGACAATCCTTGGGTAAGCAATGGTGGTTATTTGAACCCAGGGTGATTGTTACTCTCTACACCCGAAAGAAGACCTTAACCCTGCGGTTCCCTCTGGGAAAAGCAACAACCTGGGCTTGAGTCTACCTTTGGGAGGTCCAATTCGGACAACGCAATGTTAGCCCACATTTGGGGTACGCAGAAATACCATGTTCAGAGTGTTTCATATCGAGCCAACCTCAAAATCCAGAATAGCTGGGGAGGATGCCCCAGCAATGTGGAGTGACTTTCTTTTGTTCCTTGCGACCCCTTGCTGAAAGTTGACTCTTGACATCGGATATGAATATGTCATAGATCCGTCTAAACGCCACAAGTTGAGTAGACTCTTCCACTTGCTTGAGCGACCTTGAAAACAAAAAACAAACATACACATATTTCCAATAGCGATGGATTCCCTTTGACACCAACAGGGGAAACAACAAACAACAACATTTTGGCGAGTGGAAGGAAGGCTACTCTGGGAACCGCCGAGTGCTTCACTTTATCCGATGGTTTCGGCTTTTGCCTCCAGAACCAACCTGGGTGGCTCGTCCTTTGTGCAGGGGAACCCCCCAACCAAAAAGGGGAGAGAAGGGCACTACTGGGGGAAATAGAAAAAAACATGCTCCAGCTCGTGTTGCCGCTTCGCTCCAGTCGGTACCCAAACCGACTGAGTCCCGTTCCCCCCACTCGACGCCAAGACCCGTACCAACAGCTGGCCAAGGATACCCAGCTCCTCCTCACACCGCTGCTCCTGCGCCGATTCCCGCGAGCTTCGGACGCGAAATGGCGGGCGCGAAACGGACGGCAACAAGGGGACCGTTTAGACCCGCGACATCCCAATGCATATGGAAAAGGTTGGGCCACCAGACCGCTGGAACATACCCCTGAAGCATAAGCCAAAAACAAGAGCAAATCAGGCGTAAATGAGCCCCAAAATCAGGCGTAACTGTCATGTTTCTTGGGGGCCAGTGGGGGAAGTCTGTGAATTTTGATGGAGTGAGCGCCCGCCCGCCCGCCCGTCCAAGCATGGCATGCGATATTGAAGACCATCCAGGTGCACGTTGAGCTCCAAAACGGGGGTTCTTTTGCCACCAAGCCAATGTGGTTGAATGAACCCAGGGGTCACGGTCAAAAACCAGTTGGATGGTTTTTGTAAAAGTCAGTCCCTCAGGTTCCCTATTCTGTTTTCCCATTCGACTCCCTGCAGTGCCTGCCGCTCACTTCTGTTCTGGGGCCGACATTTGGTTGAGCCCCTTATCTACCCCAAAACCTGTTTTGCTTACCCGTTTTTTCGTGTACAGCCCCTAACCTCCAAGCCCACAAAAAACATCTCGAGCATCGCCTTTTGAAATTTCTGCAGAGTATACCCTCGCTTGAGTCATAATCAAAACTCGGTATAAAAATGGTCTACCCAGAGTCATATTGACAAGGCGGATATCCGCGCCCATTTATGGCAAGGGGCTTCTCCCTTACCCTCCATCTACCCGAATTGGTTTTGAGCCAGTGACTCGCTTGCCCCAAGGGCCTGGAAATAACAACTAGGTCCTCCAGTACAGAGGTTGGAATAAGGGTACCCTTTTTTCTGTAGTCTATTTTTGTAGGGGAACCCTCCCCTAAAAAAGGGGAGAGAAGGGCACTACTGGGGCGGAAACTTGATCAAATACGGTCCAAATCAGGCAAAAGGTGTGGGCAAGCGGGCACCCAGCGGCCGAAGAGGAGTATTGTTCAACGTTCACCCTTTCAAACAAGGACAACTCAATGGGGTAAAAAGCAGCTAGTCTTTCCACCAACAACTGGCCGAAGAGGAGTATCTTTCAACTTTCACCCAACCACATATGGAGGTAAAGCAGGGTTTTTCCACCAACAACCTAGTTGTCCAACCGGGTCTTTGGAAGGCTTGGTTCCCTGTCGCGAATCAGAATCTCGCAGAACCTTCTCCGAGGCTCCTGTCGCGAGGTGATGAGTCAATGCCCGCAGTTGTGCAGTCTCTCTTCGCGGATTGAGACATGGGTGGCTCGTCTTTGACGGTTGCGGGGGGGACCCCTTTTCGGTTGGCTTAAAATTGGAAACAAAAGGGAAATCGTTGCGCCATTTTGAGGGGTCCGATTCCTTGACATGCATACCCCAAATTCGCCATTTTGAGGGTCCGATTCCTTTAAACAAAAGAGACATACCCGAACTGCTTGAAGTGTTTTTTTGGGGGGGTTCGCGGATGCACAAAATACAACTTCGTAGGCAAAAAAGGCCCCTTTCGCGAAGACAGATCCTCTCTGCCGAACCCTTTTGGCGGCCTAGGAAAAAGGCCAACATGCTGAATCATGCTTGATATGTCCTGCCGAGTACTTTCATTTACAACGTCGCACACTTTTGTGAGCTTGTTAGGGGAGTCTGGACAGCTCGAAAGTATACCCTGTCCATGGAACCCGCCAGTGTCCCGTTTAAAGGAAGGATCGTCCTTGAAAAACACACTGGTACCCCAAATAGGGGTCATTAATTTAATTAAAGGGAAGCCCTCCATAGTGGTGCGAAAGGGAAACAAAAGAAGCATATGTTGATGGAAACCCCTTCAAAACCAGTGTGTAACAAAGGCCTTGCTTTGGGGAATCAGGAAAAGACTACCCCGATTCGCAACTTCCACCGAAAGAGCTCTCCTCCACGTAGCACTCTCGCATGATGCGCTCCAGTAGGCGGATCTCCAGGACGTTGCTAGAGACCACCTCTTCGGATCCGTAGACCAAGAGAAAATACCCTGAAACTCACTTCCCGACGAGTTCATTGGCCCCAAAAAAGTCCCCAAACTGTCGGTGTACCACTAAAATGGTCCAAACCCAAAAAGTTTAAACTTCTGGCAGGGAGTGAGCAGTGTTTTTTGAATAGCAGGCAATTCAGACCCATTTTGGGCCAATTCATAGCTGGCTACAACAATGATTAAGCCATCATTGGTGGTCAATCACCCATACGCTAGGGTCTCATACCCTGGGTTTAAACATGGATCCGTTTGTACATTGAGCCGTTGATACAACAAGCTCGTCCCTGAAAGACGAGGCTCCCTAGAATGCGCCTTTTGAGCACCATCCCGCCACAAGAACACTAACCTAGAACTGGCCTGAAAGGTGATGTTTGAAACCACCAAACGAAGAAACATAGGGAACCGTGAATGGGCGAGTTCCCCTATTTTGAGACGCACCCAAATAAGGAATCTTCATTGCGGTTCAAGTCGCAAGGTTGGGCTTCAGCCTCCGAAGCTTCACCGACCTGAAATGAGGAGTCAAGTGGGAAAATCATCCGCGGTGAGCTTGGTTCGCCCCCAGTGAGTTGCTTAAAATTTGCTCGGGTTCCTCTCTGGCTATTTGCTGCCCCCGAACAGGAAGGAGCCCCCCAAGCAGCCATGGTAGTGCCTTTTCATGTTCCCGAACTTCCCCTTTTCCGCATTTTGGCACAATTTGAGGGTGTCGTTTTTAGGGGACCCCCCATCCCCCCAAAAAAGAGAAGAAACAGTTGTAGGCTTCCTGTTGGTTTTCCTCAAACACCAAAAAAAAAGTACCCTCACAAAAACCACACCCATGCACCCCAATCTTTCTTGGCCCTTAGGTATGATCCCGCCCTCGCCTCGCCGTCGGAGAGCGTCTCATCGGCGCCTCTTTCCGGAAAGTGCCGAAACGGGACGGGAAGCTCCCCGCATTCCCCAGGGGCAACTCCAGGGTGTCTGTGCGTGCTGTGTGCGGGTACCCTTTTTGAAGGGAGACCAAAAGAAAACACTAACCAGTTGGGGTCCTCTTTATTTTGACACGGTGTGTGTTTTTTTTGTTTGAGGGTTGCTTTTTCAGGGGTTTTGTTGGCTCCATGATGACAAACCCATTCAAGGGGAAGAAAGCCAGGCAGCCAGCTCACGAAGCCTGAACACGTGTGTATTTGTTCAAGGGCGCGCTTTTGGCGGTTGGTTGGAAGGGAAACCTAAAGCAAAACCCAAGCCCATCTTCGGCTTCACGCTGTTTTGACACATGCCCAGTAAACCGAAAGGCTGAACTTAGAACTCATGTTTAGTGGGGAAGCACCAAACAAAAGGGGAAGGGAAAAGGTGCTGCACAACTGGGCGCCGTCCATTGCAATCAACACGAGGACTTTGAAGATCCAGCAACTGTGGCAGTGGACAAAGTTAATTTCTCCCCTACAGTTTAATACAGGGTTGTGGGAAATGGAATCCACTTCTGTGATACAACAAAAAGGGCTTCCCAAAGACTAACACCCATATACAGGGGGAGAACATATTTTGCATCACAGAAGTGGGAATAAACCCCGAGTGATTCCACAACCCTGGTTTAATATCACTGCATGGTTTATACAAGAATTCCAAGACCTGAAGTAAGGGATCCCCAAGTACCCAAGTACAGGAGCTTTGGTGAGCTTGCCATAAGCTCCTTGGGGACTCGTTCGTAGAGGAAGCTCCTTGTGGGCGACTCAAAATTTGGGGTCCAGAAAACTGGGCTGCCCTCAGATCCCCCGCGAAAAGCTCAACTTTTAGTGGTTTAAATGGCAACTACCACTAAACACTACAAGGCTAAGCAGCTCCGGGGATGGCTAGGAACCACCAAGAAACGCATAACAGAACCAACCTTCGACCCGTTCTCCAACGAAAACCCCTCGCTGCTCCGGACTTCCGGAAGCCCTTATTCCGGTACGACACTTGGTTGCTGGAATCCACGGCCCCTCTACAAAAACTGAACAACGTTTGGTGGGTTCCATGGAGAATCCACGGCCTTCAAAAAAAAGTCAAAAAGATCCAACCCTATAGCCATCAAGTCAAGACCAAGTAGGCAGAGGGTAGATTGATGCGAATCATATATCTAGTTGTATATTTTTCGCCCCTTGTGGGTGTGGCTCAAAATTATAAAGCTAGGGTTACGCAGGTGTTAGTCTTGGTTCCATTTGCCAAGGGTACCATGTTGGCACGTGTTTTTGAGCCACAGCCTTGTTCTAGTTTGTCTCTGAATGGTTGGGTGATGTTGGGTGCCTGGGGAAACAAACTAGCTTACCGGCAGAGTTGGGCCGTCCGGCCCTTTGCTCAAACCTGCTTAAATCACTGTAATGTCAAGAACCATTGCTGATGAATGCCTGGTCGACCCATTAACTTTGGGTTTCACTAAGATGGTTGTGTTTGCGATGGGCCTATAGTTCCGCCAGGTACACCCTACCAAAATGGCCCATTGGGCCATCTTGGTTTCCCAAGGCTGTCCATTTCTTTACGCAAATTCGCCACCAACCCTTTCCGCCCAGCCTGGCTCCGATTGCCTGCGGTTGCGAAACCCGGACCCGCGCGAGCATCCCTACGAAACAAGGACCTAGCAGCTTTCTACCCATAAACCCGGGATGTTCCAGATTTAGCACCCTAAAACTCCTAGGGCTTGGCAGGAAGAACCCGGCATTCCCCGTACCACACCCGAGTGGCTTTAGGCAAGTGGCTTTGCAGCGTTTCACAAGTTACTCGCAACGGTGCCACCTCAGGTCTCGCGAGCGCCGAACTCCTCTCGGGTCTCGCGAGCGCCAATAAGGGCGCAAGTCGCTATGGATCCGTCAAAAGCGGTTCTTCTTAGGTACTTCCACAAAACGTGCCAACTCAAAATCACGTCAGCTCACGTCCCAACTGTACCGAGGGGACTTTGGATATGGTTGAACAAGCCGTTGTTGGGTGGCCTACATCTCCTTCCCTTGCACCACCACCCTCAGCTGCTCTGGCGCGGGTTCTTGACGCGGCAGCCGCTCCGGAGGCGCCAAACAAATGAAGCAGAACAGGGTTGTGGGACATGGAATCCACTTCTGTGATACAACAAAAAGGGCTTCCCAAAGACTAACACCCCATATAAAGGGGGAGAAAATATTTTGTATCACAGAAATGGGAATAAACCCCTTGATTCCACAACTCTGAAACAGAATGATGATCTGCAACCTCTCCAGATGCGGCTGGGACCTCGAACCATGTTCATGATCTCGCAGGCCTGCTCTTTACCGGCGGTTTTTGCGCCGAAGTCCAGTCACTCAAGCAGATCAGCTTGAGCCCCCAGCACTGGGTGCAATCGCAAAGCATCAAAATCCCCCCTGTTGAGGATCCCAAACAGTTTGTTCAGGGCGTGGATGGCCCTTTCCAGCGCCCTGCACCAGCGCTGTCTGTGCTCTCCAGGCCGGTTTTGCTCCAGTTGGCTAAAGTCAGCCGATAAGTCACTTCTCAGCCGCTCGGCCAAGCCACCGTCAGGGCTCCTCCAATACTCGAAGCCATCTATGCGATCACAAAAGAGCACATCAAACATCTGTTCAAACAACTCCAGGGATGTCTCACATGTACAACTGGAGGCAATCCGCAGCGCAAGGATGCTTAGCAAGAATCCAGGCAGCGACTGAAGCCTCCCTTTCCTCTCATGAATGCACAAGGCCTTCAATACCCTCACCGCATTTCGTGACTTCCTGCAACACCGCAGCTGCTCGCATTTGATGCGAGCTTCTTCGCGGGATTTGCAGCGGGTGAAGTGCGGAAAGTCGTGATCGTTGAAGCCACAGTCTCTGAACATGTTCACACAAACCACGTCCATGTCGAAGCAATCCGGGCTGCCTAACTTCTGCAAGCGATACAAGCGATACGCCTTCCTCTTCTGTACGCTTCTTTCCATGGTGAACTCGGCTTCTTCAAGTTTCATGGTCAGAATGCGGCATAATAATTCGCGTTCTCGTATCGCCAGCCTTTGCGGGGTGTGGATCCAAATGTCGTAGTCAGAGACTTTACTCAAGGCTGTGCCGTGACCATGCGAGCCAGCGAGCTGAATACGTCCATTAAACAGCTGAGCTGTGTCACGGAGAATAGCTGACAGTTCTGCTGCCGCCGGCAGATGCGCAGACCCCGAACGATCTGCCAACCTGTCCAATTGCTCCGATGTAAACGTGAAGGGCAAACAGGAAGGCACCAACATCAGCAAGGTCAGGCAAAGGATTCTTCTGGGGGCGTGTTTGAAGCATTTCGCGAACACCTGCCTCAAGCTGGCAGTTGTGTCACTCGCCAACATGCTCCTTGTAGCCGAGCGGCTGGTTTGACAGGCTTCTCGCACCTGATGGTGCAAGCTGCGATAGCGACGATGAGACGGTCAGCTTTGGACACCAAAAACAGCACGTGTCAGCCACCATTGCCACTGGAGTGCGCTCGAACCGAGCCGACTTTTCGCGACGAACACGGGCCACTTGGTTTGAGTAAAACCGACGCAATGTTGCCATGTGTGTGTGTGTCCTTTTCTCAGGGGACCCCTTTGAAACCAACCAAGAAGGGGGTCCCCTAGCAAACAACCAATTCACAGCCCTACAAATTTGAGCAAATGTATGCAGCCTTCGAGCCGCATTGTAGATCCTCGACACATCAGATACAAAAATAATTAATGTGGCCCTTTTGGCCACCAAACCTATAGACCCCTTTGGCCCCTCGTCGGATTATATACCCTCCCCAGCCTCCCCCCCCCCCAAAGAAAAACAAAAACACACTGGGCCCCTTCGGCGGATTGTGTCCGAATGTGAGGAAAACACAAGAAACTGACAAGACTTCCTACTTGTTGCTTCAATGACCAATCAAGGGTTGCCATCAAAAAGGGGTATATACGCGTGTGTGTGTGTGTCTCTAGCGTAGGTTCCCTTTGAATTCCACATTAACCCTACCCTCGAACAACACGCACAACACGCACAACGCGCACACACACACACACACACACACACACACACACACACACACACCGAGAGACACAATCACAAACACCAACACACATACACACAACACACAACACGCCATACACCACAAACACACATGTGTATACATATTTATAGTTGTGTATGTATATATATATACATAAATGAATTATACATATATATCTGGGTAAATTATGATGTTTCACCAGCCTGAAATAAGGTGGTGGGAAGGATATTCCCCACATAAACCACCATTTCGGGTGAGGTCGTGTCAGGTCGCCCTAATTCACCCATATATATATAATATAAACAACCTTCTGCCAACACATCCCCAGGCTATGAGAACCCGCCGCCCATCGGATTCCCGGCCATCCGATTCCCCCCCGCCAGCTGTCCAACTGCCGCTGCCGAGCTTCCTGAGGCCGGAGGCGCATGAGGTGACCCGGAAGATCCTGCCCTGGGAACCATCAGAATCTGGCAAACCATTTGGGGCTTGGGGAGCAAGGCAGCGTTTTCCTGAACAGGTCCGCCGGTCCAAACTAAAGAAACAGCGTAGGGTTACTGTTCATTGGAAGCCCTGTGGACATCAAATTTAAGCGATCAGTGCGTGTTGGAATCCCTGTGCATAAGCGATTTGTCACTCTTAGTGCCTAAATCTGCGCCGTCCACGATACAACAGCCCTAGTTTCAAGCTCACTACCGACGCATTCTGGATGAGCCCAGGTGACACCAGCCCCAGATTCAAGCATAGCAGCAAAAAACGACAGTTGTTTCGATGCGCTGAAAGTTACTCAACTGCTCTTGCACTGCGGTCTCTGCTACATTCCGGCTCACGCAGGTCACAACATACCCAGAGTTCAGAATGGCAGCAAAAACACCATTGTCAGTTGCTTGAATCCGCTGGACGTTCCTGAGCTGCTCTTGCACCTGGCTGCTGTCTCCGCCATAGCTTGCACGACCCCAGGTGACAACAGCACCAGATTCAAGAATAGTAGCAAAAGCGCTTTGAGTTGCTTGGATGTCCTGGACGTTTCTCAGCTGCTCTTGCGCCTGGCTGCTGTCTCCGCCGCAATTGGGATCACCCCATGTCACAACATACCCAGATTCAAGAATAGTAGCAAAAGCACCGTAACTTGCTTGCATGTTCCGGACTGCTGCTGTCTCCGCCGTATTCCGGATCACTCCAGGTCACACTATGGCCAGAGTGAAGAATGCAGCAAAAGCATCTTGGACTTTCCTGAGCTGCTCTTGCACGTGGCTGCTGTCTCCGCCATAGCTTGCACGACCCCAAGAAACAACATGCCCAGATTCAAGAACAGCAGCAAAAGCAGCGCCAGTTGCTTGTATTTGTTGCACGTTTCTCAGCTGCTCTTGCGCCTGGCTGCTGTCTGCGCCGAAAGATGAATAACCCCAGGTCACAACATACCCAGATTCAAGAATAGCAGCAAAAGCACCGTCAGTTGCTTGGATGTGTTGGACATTTCTTAGCTGCTCTTGCACCTGGCCGCTGTCTCCGCCATATTTTGGATCACCCCAGGTCACAACACACCCAGAGTCAAGAATGGCAGCAAAAGCACCGTTGGCAGTTGCTTGAATCCGCTGGACGTTGTTTAGCTGCTCCTTCACCTGGCTGCAGTCTCCGCCATATCTTGGATCACCCCAGGTCACAACACACCCAGAATCAAGAATGGCAGCAAAAGCACCAATCGCAGTTGCTTGGATCTGCTGGACGTTCTTGAGCTGTTCTTGCACCTGGCTGCTGTCCCCGCCGTAATCTGCATCACCCCAGGTCACAACATGCCCAGATTCAAGAATAGCAGCAAAAGCACCAGTCGCAGTTGCTTGGATCTGCTGGACGTTCTTGAGCTGTTCTTGCACATGGCTGCTGTCCCCGCCGTAATCTGCATCACCCCAGGTCACAACATGCCCAGATTCAAGAATAGCAGCAAAAGCACCGTCAGTTGCTTGGATATTTTGGACATTTCTTAGCTGCTCTTTCACCTGGCTGCTGTCCCCGCCGTAGCCTGCATTACCCCAGGTCACAACATGCCCAGATTCAAGAATAGCAGCAAAAGCACCTTCAGTTGCTTGGATGTGTTGGACATTTCTTAGCTGCTCTTGCACCTGGCCGCTCTCTCCGCCATATTTTGGATCACCCCAGGTCACAACACACCCAGAATCAAGAATGGCAGCAAAAGCACCGTTCGCAGTTGCTTGAATCCGCTGGACGTTCTTTAGCTGCTCTTTCACCTTTCCGCTGTGCTCGCAGTGACCCAGATTCAAGAATAGCAGCAAAAGCACCATTGGCAGTTGCTTGGATGTTTTTGACGTTTCCCAGCTGCTGTTTTACCTGGCTGCTGTCTCCGCCATAATCTGGATCACCCCAGGTCACACCTTCGCCCTGGTGGCCACAGAAAGCAAACGCCCTTCTAGTGGCGGCCAGCTTGCGAAGCTGCACAACCGCAGCCACCACGTCCCCATCTCGCAACCCGGCCTCACTCAGCGTAGCCGTCGGATCAAGATGCTGGCCGTTCGCAATGAGCTTCAAAGGGTGCTGGAAGTGTTGCTGCGCTGCAGCCTTCAGCTCACTGACGGGCGCTGCCGGTGAGACTTCTACGGAGAAGCCATCTCCGCTGGGCAAGTGGACATCCACCTTCATGGCGTACCGGGTGTGCCAAAGCACGCCTGTGACACAAAATGTTTTACGTCGAACAAGCCCCACCCAAGAAAATTGCCAACTCAAAGGCTCGGAAGACACGTTGCTTGAAATGGTTGCTTGAAGACGTCCAGGCCCTGACTTCTGCCTGCCACTCCACGACCAAAAGAGTCCAACCCTGGCTAGCAAAGAGTGTCTAGTGGGTGTTGCGAACGCAAACCAGTCAACCACTACGTGCTGTTGACCCCTGGTCAATCTACGCTGTAGTTGCTGCCAATTGCAAAGTGCAAACTCAAGGAAATGTCAGATCCTAGGGCAGAGCGGCAGGAACTGGCAATGAAAGGCGCGAGCTTGACAGTAGAAGCACGAGGCACTAGACCCTCACAAGGTGTTGCTACTCCACTGCCTTGCCAGCATGTCACTAAACAGCCTCGGCGGTGTGCCAGGGGATAGCCGGACATGCGGCGCGGCAAGCCCTTCTCAAGTAGCACTACACAAAGCAAAATGACCTCCGCGGAAAACGTGAATAGGGCAGCAAGCCAGACACAAGGTGATCGACCAGTAGTCGCCGAGCTTTTCCAGCACGAAGACAAAACTCAAGCCTGACGCTTTGCACTGCTGCCCTGGCTTTGGCTTCGGAGTGCCTTGGGCTGTTGCGGACAGCTCTCCTGCCCGGGACGTGTCTGCACCCAGAAAACCAATCACTTTCGCAACCACTCCGATCCACTCACTTCCCCCTCACCCCCAGTTCCGCACCCATGCGCTTGTGCCCACGCCTGCCACCCAAAGCGGGCGCCCCGGCGCTCGCACTAGGTCGCCCGCTCAGCTGCTCCCCTTCAGCTGCGCATGGTAAGCGCGCCCGCATAGGCGCCCGCGCACAGCGCTGCACAGGGCGCGAGCCAAACGGCTCGGGGCTGCCCAGCACACATCCACGCGCCAGCCAAATTGCAAGCGAGCCCGTTGAGTAGCGCGCACGCCAGCCAAAGGGTAAGCACGCCCGCTCAAGACGGCTGCATCCACGCCAGCGGACCGCGCCCACGCGCCTGCACACGCTCACTGCTGCGTCCACGCCGGCCAATGATGAGCACACACGCTCGACTGCACGCGCTACACACGCAACCAAGTCCCTGCTTAAGCGTAGCTTCTGCTAGGTTCTGCTATGACAGTGCAAACTTAGCATCATGCTTCACGATATCTCCTGTCAATTTCTCTTGCGAGAGATGCCGTGAATTGACGATCTGCACGGTCTGCACGATGCGCAGCGACCCGCATGATGTCCGCAGAGGGTTCGCCGCGGATAAGACATATTGGCACGGCACCACGTCAAGAGCGCTTCGACACGCACGATCTCAACACAAGCGCCATGAACCGGGCGCAAAAGCGACAGACAACTCGGGTGCAAAAGCGACTCGCATGCCCTGTCAGGCTTCGGGCTGTCTCGGTTGTCCCGTCACAAGCTCTGCACAGCTGTCTGTCACATCTGTCTGTCAGAGCCTGTCGCAGCTGTCTGTAACCGACCAGCTGTCGGCGGGCTGGCTGGTTGCGGCAGCTGGATAACAACCCCAAACCCGTTGGGGAAAGACATGCTTATTTGGTGTGAGCTTCAAGGAAATTTTGTGAGGGTCGCAACCCAAGAGGTCGGAGCCATTTCCCCTCGCTGGAGCCGGCACTTCGGAAGCTGAGACCGGCTTTGGTTTCCGCAAGCTTCCAAAGGAACCCTCAACGCCAAGAAACCCTGAGGGAGTCTCCACTACCCACCCCCTTGTACTACTGTACCCGCGCCACTTGATGCGGACGGATTTTGTGCCCTTTGTGGGGCAAGACCTTTTGTGGGGACACCGTAACAGAAAACCAGCGTTTATTTGCTTTCTCTTTTCTGTTTCTTTCTTTTTTGGCGGGGGGGGGGGGAAGGAGGGGTGTCCTGCTTAACATCTGCGACACTCCCATATAACGATGATGTGTTGCTTTTGTTGATCGCCGTTGCCTTGGGGCGGCGTGTGTGTGTGTGTGTGTGTGTGTGTGTGTGTGTGTGTGTGTGTGTGTGTGTGTGTGTGTGTGTGTGTGTGTGTGTGTGTGTGTGTGTGTGTGTGTGTGTGTGTGTGTGTGTGTGTGTGTGTGTGTGTGTGTGTGTGTGTGTGTGTGTGTGTGTGTGTGTGTGTGTGTGTGTGTGTGTGTGTGTGTGTGTGTGTGTGTGTGTGTGTGTGTGTGTGTGTGTGTGTGTGTGTGTGTGTGTGTGTGTGTGTGTGTGTGTGTGTGTGTGTGTGTGTGTGTGTGTGTGTGTGTGTGTGTGTGTGTGTGTGTGTGTGTGTGTGTGTTTGTGTGTTTGTGTGTTTGTGTGTGTGTTTGTGTGTTTGTGTGTTTGTGTGTTTGTGTGTTTGTGTGTTTGTGTGTTTGTGTGTTGTGTGTGTTTGTGTGTTTGTGTGTTTGTGTGTTTGTGTGTTTGTGTGTTTGTGTGTTTGTGTGTTTGTGTGTTTGTGTGTTTGTGTGTTTGTGTGTTTGTGTGTTTGTGTGTTTGTGTGTTTGTGTGTTTGTGTGTTTGTGTGTTTGTGTGTTTTGTGTGTGTTTGTGTGTTTGTGTGTTTGTGTGTTTGTGTGTTTGTGTGTTTGTGTGTTTGTGTGTTTGTGTGTTTGTGTGTTTGTGTGTTTGTGTGTTTGTGTGTTTGTGTGTTTGTGTGTTTGTGTGTGTGTGTGTTTTGTAGACACCCTCATAGACCCAAGTCCTTTCAGTATGTCTACCCTTAACAAGAAAACAGTTCTTTACAGCTGGCAACATGGTTAAGCATGAGCGTAAAGCAGGTATTGAGCAGTACTCATACTCACTACTTGAAAGTTAAACCTCCGACGTGGCTTGACTCAACTAATGCATATGGTGAAATAGCCCAGGATTGCACGGGTAAGTGGCGCCTTGGGATTCACGGTTGTTTCCAAACTCGATTTGGACCGCCCAAAAAGGAGGGGTGGTTTGCATTTAGCTGTCCGTACAACCCCACCCCAAAAGACCACAGGCTCTTGCTAAGAAGGGCTTCTTAGAAGGGCTTGTAGAACCTCTGGGGATTGGGATTGAGTTGATTGGGAAACAAAAAATGAGCTGGTGGGAAAACAGTCAACTAATTCCATATGGGTGTCATTCTATTGGAGGGCACCCTTTTGGTATCGTTCTAAAAGGAAAGCCACAGGGAAAACCTCATTTTCGGGATCCCCTATTGTAAGACACCCTGTTCCCTGTTTTTCGATCATCTCTTGGCTTAGTCCTGAGAAAGGATGGTAGTCCGACCGGGCTTGGATAGAAAACTGCTCGGAAAAGGAACATAAAGGAGGCCATACCCTCCCCGACTTTCCTTGGCACAGAAAAAGTCGAGGGTCCGCCTTTCCAAACCCACTCGTCCAGGACACCTCCGCCCTTGCTCGGTTGCTTTCTGCTCCCCTGCTAAAAGTTTAACTTTTAGTGGTTTAGTGGAAAACCCATTAGTTGGCAAAAAGTTCAAGTCCTAACAGCCAAGCAAAATGCACCAAAGCTTGTGTTGGGTTCCACGTTCGGCATCGGAGCAACAGGGCCCCCGCTGCAAAGGCGGACCAGTAGTCCTCGCCTGGAAGGGCGCCCAACGACCGGCGGTTCATTGCTCGCGCCACGTAACGCTGGGTGAAAGTAGATGGTCTTTTCTCACTTCCTCAGTGGACTCGCCCAGAAAACGCTCAAACTTGTGTGTACCACTAAAATGGTTTGCCCAAAAAGTTTCATCATTTCAAGCCCAGGAACTCAGGGAGTGAGTTTTGGTGAAACCCGCCCGCAGGAACGCAGGAAGGGGCTTGCGCCTCAGCCTAGGCAGTTTCATACAAAGTGGCTCCGAGATTTGTTAGATGTCCTGAAGGGCGAAAAAATACACCTCCCTGGCCCTTTTGTCAGAGGTTTAAAAGAAGTGATGGTGGGTACACTATGTGTCAGGAATGTGGACGGTTGGGCAAAGATTCTAACTTGGGAGAACGCAATATTGCCCATTAATAGGTCCACATGCGTCAAGTCTAGTGGTTGGCTTCCTCTCGCCCCAATCCTTGGGTCCTGATGGTTTCCTGACACGCCTAGCTGTTGAAACTCCCTCAAAGCCTGAAATGGAAACTCCCTTGATGATCTCTACCAACTCGGCGTGTGTCCAAATGGGGATTTGGACCTCCAAAGTGGTTGGACGCCCTTTTGTCTTCTGTTTAAAGCAGTCTCAAGAAGGGTACCTTCAACAAACACACACACACACACACACCCGTCGCCTTTTGCCGCGGAAAGCTCTGCGATTCCGCGTCGAGAAGGCATCCTCTGTGCCCTCCAATGAATAACTGCGCCGCGCTTGCTTTAACTTTACACTCACAAAACACAAGACCTGTCACAAAATCAAAGGCAAAGGGGCCAAAAGAGATGGGACACGGGATTCGACAAATTCGAAGCACAAGACCATCCTACTCTCCCAAAGGCCAAGTTGCAAAGGGGATTTGATAGTCTCAAAACCGCCCTCTTCCCTTGTTACGAGCGAAACATCCAGGCCGCACTCTTCGACTTTGGAAGACGCATGTGGCCCATGCACCATCCGCCAATTCACAAACTCTGCCATAGCAAAAGGCCGCGTCGCACCACTGAAGCAAGCAGATTTCGGATTTCAGAGAACTGCTCCACACTGCCTCTGATTGACATGACATGCGCTCATCGATGCTCATTAATCGTAGATACTATGTCTTACTAGCGTCACGGACAAAAGATTCTACTTCCCCAAGAAACCTCTATAGAGTTGCTTCTTGCCCCGGATGTTTGTGGTTACTTGTAATATTGTCCGTGGCTCATACGCGGCTGGCCATAAAGTGATGTTCTCGCAAAGTCCCCGGTGTCCTTGCTACCATGTTTTGACCAAACCTAAGCTGAGACGTTGCGGTGTGCAGTTCTCTGCACGTTCTAAAAGAGGCGGCTGTTGGCCGTTCCAACGGAAGGCCCATGTCTGGCGCTTTCAAGTTCAGCCGGGAAAAGGGTCGCCCTTGCAAACTCCGCGATGCAAAACGTTCCTACGGGCCCAGCAACCAAAAAAGCATAATCTTTCGGTCTTGACAACAGGTCCCTACTGTTTTGACGGTCCCACCCACTAGGCGATTGAAGCACTTTTTCTGGACTGTTTTGGTGGTTTATGATTTTCGGTGTCGCAATTGGGATAGCGGAGGCCACATGCATTCGCCACTGATTCAGCAGTGCAAAGGATGCCATGCGCTATACCAAAAAGGCACGCGAGTCTGACAATACGTAATACGTACGCATATATATATATATATATATGTGTGTCCATATGTGCGTGTGTATGTGTCAGGCTAAACACATGTGATGCATGACATGTGGTGCAGCACTTTCGCGTTGCAAGCAAGGAATGCCTCGAGCGCTGAGAGCCACCGGACAGAAGGGCCATGCGTGCGCATCTCACGTGCCACGTCAACTAACGTCCCCGACCTAGCGCCGAGCTAGCGCGAAGCTAGCGCTGCCAGTGGGATTTGCATGATTTAGGTGGGGGCCCGCTTCATGTCGAAAAGGAAAAAGCAAGATGCAACAGGAATTATGAACATACTGTATATAGCTGCTTAGCCGGCCTTTTTGAACGGAAGCCATGCAATGCAATGCAATGCAATGCAATGCAATGCAATGCAATGCAATGCAATGCAATGCAATGCAATGCAATGCAATGCAATGCAATGCAATGCAATGCAATGCAATGCAATGTATGTACGTACGTATGTATGTATGTATATATATATATATGTATGTATCCATTGAATGTATGTAGTATTGACATGCATCTACATGTGTATGTAAGCACCCGCGCCACACACACACACACGTGCACGCACGTACTACACACACATGGCCATCCCCAAATATCCATGAGCGCACGCCAAATTCCAAGTAAGGATGCCGGTGGACTGCGACATACATGTTGTGATGTGCAACATGTTGAGGTGGTTCAGCATTGAACTTATCTCGCGCGCTTGCACCGTATTTTACATGCGCCACGCCCAACAAGAATTATAGTTTCACAATTGATACTCGGCACAAGCTGCTTGAGTTTTCGCTTGATTTTGCAACAATATAGTTTCATGTTAGCTTCGGCAAATCAAGCTGCTTACACATGTGACTCCTCAAAACCCATCGGCCGGTGAGATGTGCAAGTCTCTTCAGGCCCTAACCGTGTCTGTGTGTGTCTGTCTGGCTAGTTCTCTGCCTGTGTCTGTCTTTTGGGCTGCCTGAGAAAGTGCTTTGCAACCTTATGCGCTGCACAATATGGGTCCTGCAACATCTGGTGCTTCGGCCAAAAGTCGCCTTAGATCTCGCGAGCGAGTCCACAAAAATGGCTGTACCAGTGAGCGTCGTGGCTGATTCGGATGCAGCACCGCTGACTACGATACAGCTCTTCGTCTCTTACTTGTTGAACTGCCCCTCCTGCCCGGCAAGTCAACAAATGCATACGTGAAGTTTCAAACATGCCCCACATGTTTCTTGTATATTGATAAAGAACATGCACTGCATCCCTGTGACTTACTTAGTTTGCAGGAAACTCTGCGAGCCACACGCCTTCAACAACTTTGCGAAGTAGGCACTGTGCGAGAGGATCAATGCGATACTCCCCGACAAGTTCACGGAAGGAACCCAAAAGTGAGTCCCAAAAAAGGAAGTTTACTCCCAGCTCCCAACGTGCCGGCTTCTTCAAGCGTGTCCAAAGTCCCCTTGCTACTTTTCAAACAGCAGTTGGGGGGTGCTGGTCTACAAGTCTCATGTTGACCTATAGAGGAGCAAGGGAGAGTGTCAGCAGTTTGGGCGTTAAGACGAAAACAGATCAATTGGTATCAACCAAACGAGCAACCCAAATGCACCCGTATGGGAACAGTTTTTTGGGGGAGGCCGCTTTGGGGAACATCATTTCGGTGGGGATTCAAGTCCACCAACCACGTCTGAGGTCGTGCCGCACGCAAACTCATATATGAGGCACAGTCGAAATACCCGGTTGCCCTAGAGGACCCGGGGCAATTCGAGAGTCCACTGATCTGTGTAGAAATTAGCACCACAAAGGCCTCGATCCCGCATATGCTCGCAGCAAGTTGCGTGCACATGGAGAATTCCATGTTTCGCCGAAGAGCTGCGCTTGCCTAGACAAGCAGGGAAAAAGGCGCCGGCCCGCCACAGCTCGAATCCGCCCGCCGTGGTGATGGTGGTGACAATCACGATGATGATGACAAACGAGACACCCTATAACTGCTCAATTGCGCCATTCCCAAAAACACAAAACCCCCTCCCCCAAAACCCGCTGAACAACACGCAAAAGCAAGCCCAAAACACCATCCAACACCCCCACAAAATAGTTTTTCACATGTCCCTGCCAAATCATTGTTCGGTGCCTGTAGGCCCCTTCAGTGATCTATCAGCAGCTGATATGTCGATTCCGGCTACCACTTCTTCAATCAACGACTTCCTGGGGCGGATCGAATTTTGGTCCAATCACTGGATTTCCCCTTCAAAAGTTGCAATCAACTTGGCGGATTCCCATGAACCTGACACTTTTGCCATAACCTACGTTGTTTTTTGAGGCTACCCTTTTTGGGGGTTGGAAATAATGGGAGACCAGAAGGACCACCATGTTCGGGGGTCCAATTTTCTAACATCCCTTGGGGTTCAGTAACTACCCATTGAAACCAATGGGGCTCAAAAGCCACAGGGGTTTACCTAACTCACTTGCTGAGTGGATGGCCAAAAAAAAATCCAAACTTTTTGTTTACCACTAAAATGGTCTCCCCAAAAACTTTAAAGTTCATGAACTCAGGAAGTGAGCTAAGGATTGTCATCAGTGCTCACCAACATCTTCGTTGGTATCAGGCGGACTCCTGCTCCTCTCTGTCTGTAGAGTTGGATCTCTGGCGAGTCACGTAGGAGAAGTCCACCTCAGCGCATCACGCCGCGTCCGCCCAATGACCGTGGGGGGGGGGGGGGTTAACGGGGTTACACGATGATTTGGGGAGGGCGACCAGTCTGAATAACCGGCCAATTTTCCCATGTCTCTTGACCCCGCAAACTGACATGGAACCTCCAGAATGGGCCCAAAAGAAGTTTCCTCTACAAATCATGGTTTTGGGGTTCGATGTTCACATGAAGGGGAGAATTGGACACCCTGTGTGGCTCCATGAAAAGTAGAGTAAGTCTGGTCCATGTTGATCCCTGACCGGTGTCGACCCCGCATTAATCAATCTGGAAAACAAACAGGGGGAGTGTTGTTGCTCATGTGGAATTAGCCACAGCGCCCAACAAACAAGGGACTGCAATGCAAAGAGAGAAAGTGCAAAACTGGACAAGGAAAACCAAGTAAGTGCATCCATCCTCCCCAACCAACCTTGGTCATGATTATGGGTCTACACTAGTAACTATTTAGCCCTTTATACCACTACAAAGGGCCTTGCTTTTAGAATGGGTGTCAAGCCAAATCACTTGATCATAGGATCAAAATGGGTGTAGTTATTTGACTTTTCTGGGCTCGTCTTTTTTAAGGCTACCCCTTTTGGAGTGGTTAAAGCTGGGGCAGCCTTGGACACCCTGCAAGAAACAAAAAACTACAGCCGGACGAGATGTCGAACTACGAGCCCGAGACGAGGCAAGACGGCAGGTTGTTGGTTGAAGGGAAACATGGGTCGGTCTTTTTTTGGTTGGTACCTCTCGGGGGTTGGTTTTAAAGGGAAACCTAAAGGAAAACGAAGCCATGTTGTGGGTTCTTAAACACACAACAAAACACCCAACAGAAGGAACCACAAAAAGGCAAACATGTTCAAAAGGTAAGCTAAGTCTGGCAAAGAGAAGCAACAAGGAACCACCCATTTTGCTGGGCCCGAAACCTAGCGTAATATATATATATATAATAACCAAAACAATATAATGAATACTACTACTAATAATCATAATAATAATAATGATAATGAAGATAATAATAATAATAATCATAATAATAATAATAATAATGAACATAATGAACATAATGATAATAATACATATTATATCTGATATATACCCTCCAAGAAACCGCCAGAGACCTCCGCGACCCCGATCTCTCCAAGCCGAAAGCGCGGATGGCACCCGCTCGATGTGTAGATGCGGGTTGAACTCCTGTCAAAGAAATCCGGAGCTGGAGATAACCAACTCACCAACCAACCAACCAACCAACCAAGCAACCAGGCAACCAACTAACCAACCAACCAACCAACTAACCAACCAAGCAACCAACCAGGGGGTTGCCTGATTGGTTTTCAGGGTTTGTGTCCATCCACAGTTCTATGGGTTGGTTCGAGGGTCAAGGAGGGGTTCGAATCCACTTGCCCTCTACAAAAGCGAATCAGGGATTGAAATTGGAACCCAAACCACCAATCCAAACCACCAACCAAACGGGTTACCTGAACCAACACCAACCTCAAGGGGATGATTCGAGTCCCATTATGGTTATTTACCATCGTTCTTTTCAAAAACCGGAACTGTTTACCCCGGGTTCTTTTCATTTCTTGCAAATTTGGATTCCTGGAAGGAATGGGAAAGCTTCCCCTAATCAACCGGCCACCAATTCAAGAAAACAAACAACCAACAACCAGCCATAGGATAAGGAGCCCCTTTCTGGGTTCGTCCCGGATGTTGGGCTTCTTTGGGGTCCAGTGCTAGTGGATTGAATCCCAGCTGCCTGCCCTCACAAAGGGCTCACCTTTCAAACTCACACCAACCAGTGGATGTTTAAAGCCACAAAGCCCCCGGTTCAAACCTCCTGTAGCTCCCAGAAAGGTGAGTCATAATCATGGTGTTAAAATCGTGGCAATTCTCAAGGTGGCGAAGGCACCGCGTTTATGGTTAGGACTGTCCCTTACGAATCTTCATCGGTTGTTGAGCAAGGCGACAACTAAAAACTACTTTTAACTCGGTTGCGAAATCTGCTCCCTTGCTAAAAATGACTAACTTTTAGTGGTTTAGTGGAAAGCCCATTAGTTGGCAAAAAGCTAAAGTCCTAACAGCCCTTGGCAAAATGCGCCAAAGTTAAGATGGAACTCGGGAGCCTCACTCCATCCCTCGGGTCCTGTGCTGCTGGTCTGGGCAGCACCGTGTCCTCCTCCAGGACCAAGGTGATCTCTTCTGTGAGGAGGCCCTGCGCCCTGAAGCGAGGGCTTGAGTCAAAAGAAAGGGACGGTTCTGTGCTGCAGGTCCCCCAGCTTAAAAAGCTTAACTGTTTGCAGGTTAAAAGGATGCATTATGCAACTTGTAAATGGTGGTGTCCATTTATTTTGGTGTTGAAAAAGCCGCATGTTTCAAATGGTTGCAAAATGTGTAGATCTTTTAAGGAGCCGTGATGAGGAAATATCCCAAAAGTTAACGTCTAAAAATCCTTAACCCAACAGCAGCAGACGGTTAGATCGACACCAAAACTCGGATCCAGAAAGTCGGACACCAGGACTACTCTCACAAAAAATAGGGAGTCATGACTTAAGGCCATATGGCCTTAAGGGTCAAAACCTTGTATGGTGAACATAAAAATAGGTGGTACATGTGTGTGTTCATGTTGTCAAAACCAATGGTACCCATGTTTTGCTTCATCCGAATAGGTGGTACATGTGTCCAAAATCCGCCCCAAAATGGAGAAATGCATGTTATGACCCATGGCCATACCTCCAGCTACTGTTGGGTACATATCTGGGTGCGACCTTCTGGGTAGGTCGGCCTGTCTGCGTTGGATGGGCATTGGTTGAACGTACTCTAGGGATTGATTCGCACCTGGTGGCTTAACTAGTCTCGGTTGCGAAATCTGCTCCCCTGCTAAAAGTAATAACTTTTAGTGGTTTAATACGGAAAACCCATTTGTTGACAAAAAGCTAAAGTCCAGACATCCAAGCAACATGCACCAAAGTATTCATAGGGTTACCCGATTGGTGAAGAGTTGTTGTCCACTGGTCTGGGGCTTGGCTCAACCATCGTTCTTGTCAAAAATCAAAACGGATGGATCCGTTTGGTCGATTTGGTTTCCGAAGGATCCCGGAAAGGAATGGAAATGGAAGGTACCCCATTCGCACCGTTTGAATCGACCTGGAGTGGAAAGTTTTGGACGTAAAGGGCTCGATGTTTTTGAGGACCCAGGATGCGGGCCATTAGAACCATGGGGTAAACATACCCACCATTGCAAGGCCTCTAGCTACCATAGGGGGAAGGGGGGTGGGGTGGGATTCCATTTTGACGGGCTTTTCGGAGTTTCATTCCCAGGAGACCAAAAAAGGGCTACGGTGTCCTGTTTTGGACATTCTGTTGAAGTACTTCTGATTCACAGCTATCCTGAAGGAAAACAACCAAAACTGGCGCAGAAAAAAGTGTACCTACCTCTTCGGTCACTGCACACAAATGAGTGGCCCGTATTTTACGGGACCTGCCCACTTGGCATGGAAGCCAAACGGAAGCTGCCACTTTGCCATGAGCCAACACACCATGTTTGCTGTATATGTCGGAAACTTGGGACCCAGCCCTGATTTTCAGTGGACAAAATTGAGTGCAACACGCTTCTCGTGGTCCCTAAACAATAGACCCTCAATTTTTTGTTCCCATGGTTGACATTTTTCCGTTTGGCTTTGGGGAGCGGTTGTTGGGGCGGTTGTTGGGCTCCCCATTCAATGGGGCTCCAGAAGATCCAAGAAAATTCCTTCTGCCCTTCATCCCGCCCAAAACATTCAAAGCTTAGCCCGTTACGTCAAGTTGAAACATCTAGCTGGGTTGCTTGGAGCTGTGGAAATAACTTAAACTTGTCAGTGTCAGAAAAAACTGCCTAATCCCCCAAGAAACAACTAATACACCTCCGAACCACCACACCTGAAAATTGCCCTTCCCGTTTTTTTGCTCCCACCCTATGTGCCCTCTTTCAGCATCACTCTTAGAGGAAACTCCTGTTCAAATTGGCGCTTCCAAAATGTGAGGTTTAAACGAGCGTAACTGGAGGGCTGTCAAGAATGGCATCCTCTTTCAGCTTCCTGGAAAAACTATATCCAAAGCAAGCCAAAAAGCGCAAGGGCCCACCCCCCGGGGGTCGCTTCGGGAACGCGATTCGCTTCGCACGAATTCTTCTCGCAACGACTTCGCCCAAGAAAACACACCAAAAAAAAACCGACTTCGCATGAGACGCGCATTTTCCAATTCGAACTCAAAGCAAGCTCTCCTGGCCCCCAAACCCATCCCCGCATCGGATTAAGTGAAAACCCACCGATTCGCACGAAGGAAATCGAGTTCGCATTCGCTTTCGCCTGGAGAGCACCCGGTGGGTCTTGGGCATAAGCTGCTGCAGAGTGAGACGCTTGCCCTTGGCGCCGTAGCGCTCCCCCAGCTTGTTCAGCGCCTGGAGAAAAGAAAAGAAGAGAGAATACAAACGAGAAGAGTGGGGGCCTCACGTTTTCGCGGGTCACGTGCCGTGCTTTTTCTTCTGAAAACATGACATGGTGCAACCTAAACTAGGCCTGATTTTGAAAACAGGGTGCAACCTAACCCTGTGGATCCATTTACCGGTCATAGTAGGTCCAGGGAACCCACCCTTTAAAATCCAAAAGGAACCTAGCGCAGGGTTACCCAGCTTGCCTGGGATTTCCGCTTGTGAAGGACATCCAGGTCTTGCAGAACACCTTGCATCTTTTCCTCGGCCCCATGCCCCTTCGACATGAATTCGCTTGATTCATAGGGGAAAAACCAAGTCCGATCCCGGGTTCGGTGGCTCCCACCCGTCGCGGTGCAGGCGCAGTTTTGGACTAGCTCAAGGACTAAAACCCAAAGGTCTGCCCCCGGGAAAAGCAAGCTCTACCTAGTACCCGAAAAAGGGGTATCTGTCAAAACAGGCCCCAGACATGGATTTATCGGAGTCCCTTTTTCCCATTTCAACACCAAGCCCGGCTCGGACATAGCCCCAAACACAATGGGCTGGGTGAGTCGGCTCTGTGGTTTCCTTTGAATTCCGTCTTTCAAGGCCTCCAAAGGGGCAAAGATCGGACCCCTCAGATTGGTTCCTTCTGGGGTTCGAGCGAAGCCGCCAGTTTGGGGATCCAAGTCAAAATTTGAAGACATCAACCGCCTCAGCTTGTACCTTTGGTGGCTGGACATCGGAGTATCCCCTTCAACACAAAAAGAACCATCATCGATGCACGGGTTATCAACCAGAAATTCAGACACCCCAAGCGCCGATCGTCGTGGGGTTCGACCCACCAAGGAATGTATCCAAAGGGGGGGCCCTTTTCGGATGCGCACGGATCCAGGGCAGCCCCCCGGTTTGCACCCAGTCCGGGAGGAACATGTGTAGCATAGGCGAGTTTTGCAGGACATCACCCGACACAAAACACACACTGAATCATGCACCTCCCTCAAGTTCAGCGTCAATGATGTTCTACGGTCCAGAAAGCCTATAGGAATCGGGAATGATGAATTTGTTCCACAGTCTACTGAAGCTGTCGCTCACTTCAAAATCATTAGCCTCCAGCTAAGGAATTTCCCCTGCCGTTCGGGACCTGAGATTCGCAAGAATTGCAACAAAGGATCCAGATACATCCATGTGGGTGTAACTTTGAGGGTAGCCTGTGGTGGCTGAAACAGAACCCAAACTTTCAGCCACTTGTTTGTTGGAGGGAGGTCCCTATTTTGATACGAATCCATTTCACGTTTGTTGCATTGGCCCGTTGTTGGCGTGGGGTAACCCTTCGCCGCTCGGAGCCACCAATAGAGGGCCCTCGGTATTAATCAGGTCGACCCAAATCCCTGTTTAACTGGCAATTCAAAGGCGTGTTAAACTGGTCGACCCAACTCCATGTTTCACCGGAAACTGAAAAAGGCGGATTAAACTGGTCAACCCAACTCCATGTTTTTCACTGGAAACACAAAAAGGCGTACTAAACTGGTCGACCCAACTACATGTTTTTCACTGGAAACTGAAAAAGGCGTATTAAACTGGTCGACCCAACTCCATGTTTCACCGGAAACTGAAAAAGGCGAATTAAACTGGTCGACCCAACTCCATGTTTTTCACTGGGTCGACCAGTTTAATCCGCCTTTGTCAGTTTCCGGTTAAACATGGAGTTGGGTCGACCAGTTTAATACGTCTTTTTCCGTTTCCAGTGAAACAACATGGAGTTGGGTCGACCAGCTTAATACGCCTTTTTCAGTTTCCAGTAAAAACAACATGGAGTTTGGGTCGGGCAGTCTACTACGCCTCTTTCAGTTTCCGCCTTTTTCAGTTTCCAGTGAAAAACATGGAGTTGGGTCAACCAGTTTTATACGCCTTTTTCAGTTTGTAGTAAAAAACATGGAGTTGGGTCGACCAGTTTAATATGCCTTTTTTAGTTGCCGGTGAAACATGGAGTTGGGTCGACCAGCTTAATCCGCCTTTTTCAATTTCCGGTAAAACATGGAGTTGGGTCGATCAGTTTAATACGCCTCTTTCAGTGTCCAGTGAAAAACATGGAGTTGGGTCGATACGCCTTTTTCAGTTGCTGGTTAAACATGGAGTTGGGTCGACCAGTTTAATACGCCTTTTTCAATCAACCCAACTTCATGTGTTTCACTAGAAACTGAAAAAGGCGCATTAAACTGGTCGACCCAACTCCATGTTTTTCACTGGAAACTGAAAAGGCGGAAACTGAAAAAGGCGTAGTCAACTGGCCGACCCAAACTCCATAAAAAGGCATATTAAACTGGTCAACCCAACTCCATGTTTCATCGGAAACTGAAAAAGGCGTATTAAGCTGGTCGACCCAACTCCATGTTTTCACTGGAAACTGAAAAAGGCGTATTAAACTGCTCGACCCAACTCCATGTTTCACCGGCAACTGAAAAATGCGTATTAAGCTGGTCGACCCAACTCCATGTTTTTTTTATTAACAGGAAACTGAAAAAGTCGTACTAAACTGGTCGACCCAACTCCATGTATTCACTGGAAACTGAAAAAGGCGTAGTAAACTGGCCGACCCAAACTCCATGTTTAACCGGAAACTAAAAAAGGCGTATTAAACTGGTCAACCCAACTCCATGTTTCACCGGAAACTGAAAAAGGCGGACTAAACTGGTCGACCCAACTTCATGTTTTTCACTGGAAACTGAAAAAGGCGTATTACGCTGATCCTGATGTATACTGAAGCTTCGATGCTGGCAGTTGTGCTGGACAGATCTTAGTCAGCCAGCGGAGTTGAAGCAAAACAATGTTGCCCATGGCCAGCTCGCTCTCTGCATTCCTTCCCAACTCCATGTTTTTCACTGGAAACTGAAAAAGGCGGATTAACCTGGTCGACCCCAATTCCATGTTTTTCACTGGAAACTGAAAAAAGCGTATTAAACTGGTCGACCAAACTCCATGTTTAACCGGAAACTTTAAAAAAGGCGTATTAAACTGGTCGACCAACTCCATGTTTTTCACTGCAAACTGAAAAAGGCGTATTAAACTGATCGACCCAACTCCATGTTTTTCACCGGAAACTGAAACAGGTGTATTGAACTGGTCGACCCAACTCCATGTTTTTTTTTGATTTTTTTACAGGAAGCTGAAAAAGGCGTATTAAACTGGTCGACCCAACTCCATGTTTAACCAGAAACTGAAAAAGGCTTATTAAGCTGGTCGACCCAACTCCATGTTTTTCACTGGAAACTGAGTAAGGCGTATTAAACTGGTCGACCCAACTCCGTTTCCCCGCCTGCACCGCTGAGAAGTCCACAACGTGGCCCGTCTCGAAGACCAGCCGCACGTCCTCTGGGTCCTCAGACGGGAACCGCCAACGAGCCACCAGCCCCGGGAGTTGGAGGGGGTGGAGGGGGTGGAGGGTGGAGGGGGTGGGGGGTGGTGGAGGGGGTGGAGGGGGTGGTGGAGGGGGTGGAGGGGGTGGTGGAGCGGGTGGAGGGGGTGGTGGAGCGGGTGGAGGGGGTAGTGGAGGGGGAGAGGGGGGGAGGTGTCCTTCTTGGGAAAATAGATGGCCCTGGTAGGGCCCTCTATGTTGAAACCAAATCAACTGAAAAGGACACCTATGCCTACAAGTCTGGGGGGGGTGGAGGGGGAGGGGGGGGGTGGGGGGGCACTTCTTGTTTTTGGGATTAGCCATGCAGAAAAATGTGGGTTCGAGTTTTTGCGAATGAGACAACTTGCCTTGAAAAAACAAAAAGCAAAACGAGGGGGTCAAATTGGAGGGAGGTTCGGGCTCCCTTTTAAAACTCATGACAAACACAGGGCTTCAAACTTGAGAGTTGGAAAATTAAGGCTTCCCGTTGGTGTCCGTTTAGGCTCCACTTAAACCAGCGAGTCTTGGAGGTCCCCCCATATACTTCTGAAACACCCGCATGGAACCCACTCCAGCGGCCCCAGGAAAACTGGAAGTGACCATTTTTGGGAGCCCACCAAACAAGGAGCAAAACCATGATTGGTACGAGGTGTAGAACATTGGCTGCACAAAAGGACAACAAACTGGAAAACCAGCCAGACTTTCCCTCCGATCATTTTGTACACGGCTCGGGTACAGTTTTATCCAGTGGTGACCGGCAGAACCAGAACTGTCCGTGTTGTATCCTTCACCTCTCTGGGTGCCCATTTTTTGAGGGTACCCATTTTGGGTTGGTTTGTAAAGGGACACCAAAAGGAAACTTCCCATGGATCCCTTATTCTGAGACGCACCCAATATATTCACCCCCACCAATCGCTGTCTATAGCATCTCCCTCGTGGAGGACCCCGCGTTAAAACTCTGGTTCATGTGTGGAGTAGGTGACAGTCTCAAATTGCACCGGCGGATTTTCACCACAGCGTTGAGAGATCTGTATAGAGATATGTACAGAATCCCAAAACACCAGTGTTGAGAGAAACACCATGCCGCTGTTTTTAGAGAACTCCAGTTGTCAACTGGCTGTGGGTCAAAACCCTGTACCCCTGGTGAACATCAAAAATGGCGGCAAATGGGGATCTTCCGGGGCCCCGGAAGGAGCCCCCCCCCCCCAGCCGCTGGCCGCTGGCCGAGGAAGCCCAAAGCCCGCCTTGGCCAGGGTGTCCTCAGGGAAGAGCTCCAGGAAGTGGGAGGTGCTGCCGAAGAACAAGGTGCCATGCACCTGCCGAGGATTTGGACGCCATGTCGGCTTGCCGGTTGGTTTCCCTCACTGACTCACCCATGCAAATGGTAACCGCTTCTTGCGGCCCCCGAAACTGCGAGTAGGATCCAAACCCGAGTTGGTACCATTTGTTGGGAGCTCAAAGGAATTCAGTTCTCTGCAGTGACTCTTCGGAAGGCTGGTTAGGGTCTGTCAGTTACACGGCAAACTTATTGTGGTTGATGCATCAATGTTTCATCGTGGTTCGTGGTTTCATGATGAACACATGACCTCATCTCAATAGAAACGGTATTCAAAAGGAGGTTAATAAAAACTGCATGGTTCGGAATTTGTTGGCGCATACATGCCAGGACGCACTGCGTTTGCCAGCCCCGCTTCCCGATCTGGTCCCCTCCCAATTCAAGGATGCCTGTATCTGTATGCCACTTATTAATCATTATTGAAAAGGCCTGTCCTTACAGTGGAGTAGAATGGCAGCCATGGTGCCACTCGAAATGACTGGATGTCCAGTTCTCACGGTTGCCACCAGTGATCTGGACTCCCGAGTTTCCGTGGGTGTGGTGTGGGGGATCTGGAGCTGTGTCGCACCCAGTTTACTCCGGGTACAGGAAATTGACCTCAAACTTACGCTCCAAATGTTGGTTTGAGGGAAATCACCAGGTCCGCAAAGTAAGTTTGAGAACTCCTCAACAAAAATGCAACTTTGATCGACCCCAAATAACCCATCCCTTGTTGGTTTCCTGTTCAGAACCTTGGACAAATCTGAGTTGTTGCAAACCCAGCTCCAGGTTTGTCCAGGTTTGCCCTCAATGACGGAAGAACAGTTTGAACTGTTCGGCCCACTAAAATGACGATGACACGTGCCAATGAGATCAAAGTGCACAGCACAAATGGTCGAAACAAGCATGCCATGCTTGGCAGCGAGTTTGAGGGTTCCAATTCGGAGCCAAGTTGAATAAGTTAGACTGAACACGTGAAACAGGGTTCCTGAAAGGATACACGGAAAACCCACCGGCTGTATAAGGATTCGGATTCTCTAAATTAGCTGTACAAATTTGGGCGTTCTTGTCCGCTGGTCCCAGCTGGTATCCTTTAAGGGGCCCTGTCAAACGTGCTCGTTTGAGGCTTGCTCAAGAAAAAAGGGTAGCCAAGGACCAAGCTTAAAGTTCGCCTACAAACGTCCTCATTTCCGTAGATTGGTCAAAACGTCTGCTTTGTCTGCCACTAGCATGGCCCAAACCCAAACTCACTCGCCGAGAGGTCCTAGAATAAAAGAGGAAATTTTTGGACCGAACTAAGAATAGATCAGAAGGGGACACCATCCTGTCAAAAGGTCGGTTTGCTTTGGTTGCAAGTTTGCAAAGACAAGTACCTGACGTCCGAAACGGGACTCGGGGAGTGAGCGGAAAAGTGCGAAACGGAACTGAGGGACAGAGGGTCAAAGGTGCCCGGAACGCCGCATTTTGACACTTACCCGAAATTGCGTTGTAAACTCGGCCAATTTGAGTGTTTCAAAACCAGTGGACCCCTTTTAGTTGGTATTTAAAGGAACCAGTCAGGGAGTGAGGGTCAGCGGTGCCCTGAAAAGTCAGACAAATCGAAGTGAGGGACTGAGGGTCAAAGGTGCCCGACCAGAACTCCCGATTTTGACAAGGACACCCAAACTTGAGCCCGAAAAACCCCGACCCAAAATAGTGGTCGTCCTTTTGCTTTCATTTCAAACCAACCCCCCAAAAGGAGCCACCCTGGCAAACCTTGAAGAAGAAAAAAATGGCCCATTTGTTTTCGTCCACGGGGCGTCGTAGATCTTGACGTCGCTGCCATTCTCCCTGGGCACCACCTGCACGGCGTTGGAGGTCTCCAGGGCGAAGACAAACCTCCCACTGAACTCTCCGACGCGCACATCCATCTGGGTGTCATTTTTCGGTTGGACCCCACCAACATCGTGATGTCCCTTTTGGTCCCCCTTAAAACGAAGTGCAAACATGAGGTACCCACAAAAAAGACACCCTCATTCGCTCAAGCCCCATGAAAATCAAAAACACGGAAGGAATAGATTCCCTTCGCGACCAAAACAAGAAAATACCTATATTCTTGGGCAAGGGGTGAGCCCTGGGACCACAAATCAGAAATCAGGGCACCACATGTCTGGCTGTTTCTCAAAAGTACGCATGGGTTCCTTGAAATTGCCACGGATTCAATTGTGGTTGCTTTGCGGTGTTCAAATACCAACCGAAAGGGTGTCAAGCATGTTGAGACACTAAAGGCATATGTTCTGCAGCGGGTGAGACCTGGACTGGGAAGAATGGGATGTTGCCCACCTCTTGACCCAGAAGGAAAACCGTGTGGCTCATGTTTGATATGCGCTAGGTCTGGAAACCATTGCCATACAAGCGATGTATGTCAATGGCTAGCCCCTACACGAACAAATATCAAACAGGGATCGTGCCCCTTAAATTGGGGTTGACAGCCTGCGTTGCATGGACACAAACACACAAACACACAAACACACAAACACACAAACCCGCAAACACACAAACACACAAACACACAAACACACAAACACGCAAACACACAAGCACACAAACACACAAGCACACAAGCACACAACCACACAACCACACAAACACACAAACACACAAACACACAAACACACAAACACACAAACACAAAAGCACACAAACACACAAACACACAAACACACAAGCACACAAACACACAAACACACAAACACAAACACGCAAGCACGCAAGCACGCAAACACGCAAACACACAAACACGCAAAAACGCAAACACGCAAACACACAAACACACAAACACGCAAAGAAACAAACACACAAACACGCAAACACGCAAACACACAAACACACAAACACGAAAACACATAAACACGCAAACGCGCAAACACACAAACACACAAACACACAAACAAACACACACACAAACACACAAACACACAAACACACAAACAAACACACAAACACACAAACACACAAACATGCAAACACGCAAACACGCAAACGCACAAACACGCACACACACAAACACACAAACACGCAAACACGCAAACACGCAAACACACAAACACACAAACACACAAACTCACAAGCACACAAGCACACAAACACACAACCACACAAACACACAAGCACACAAACACACAAACACACAAACACACAAACACACAAACACACAAACACACAAACGCACAAACACACAAACACACAAACACACCCAAAAACACACAAACACACAAACGCACAAACACACAAACACACAAACACACAAACACACCCAAAAACACACAAACACACACAAACACAAACACAAACACAAACGCACACACACACAAATACCCACGCACGCACGCACGCACGCACGCACGCACACACACACACACACACATACGCACACGCACACGCACACGCACACGCACGCACACACACACACACACACCCACCCACCCACGCACCCACGCACGCACGCACGCACGCACGCACGCACGCACGCACGCACGCACGCACGCGCACACGCACACACACCCACACCCACACGCACACGCACACGCACACGCACACGCACACGCACACGCACACCCACACCCACACCCACACGCACACGCACAAGCACACGCACACGCACGCCGACGCCCACGCCCACGCCCACGCCCACGCACACGCACACGCACACGCACAAGCACAAACACACGCACACGCACACGCACACGCACACCCACACGCACACGCACACGCACACGCACACCCACACCCACGCACGACACACACACACACACACACGTGCAAGCGAAGCCGAGCAAACCCCCTTTTTAGGGTTCTGTGTTCATTTGATGTGGAGTATGGTGTGTATTGACTCCTGAGGAATGCCATAAGATTGCTAGGTTCGCAAGAGGGACTCCGGGCTTGGCAACCTTGTTGGGTTGCCAATTTCTACGTGACATGCCTGCGGCACAAAGACATGTACAGAAATGGCACCTGCGTGAATGGAACCAAAGACTAAAACTTGGTTTTGGGGTCAAACCACCGCTGAAAAAAAGGGTTGATGTGGCCACCGTTGTGTACCTAAGGATGTGCCATCATCTAAATTGGGCCAATCTTTCTTTTGATATTGGGGTTAAACCCTGGGGCTGCGTAACCCCAGCTCTTTAACCTTTAGCCACACATGCATGATGATCTGAAGCCTCCAAACGCCTGAGCCTTATCAACACTCTGCACCGTATGCTCAAGGCGATCAAGCTTGGTTTATCCCCAAATGAGCTCACCAAAGAAATGCCAATGTGGCTCTAACGCAAAAACGTTATTGTGAAATCTCTCAGAAGGGGGGATCCAAGCAGGGGGGGTTCCCTAAGCCTCCCAAAGCGGCCCTAAGGAACCCGAGTTTGGGCTCTCAACTACCCACCCCGTAACGTACCGACTCCATGACTTGGTGCTTCCCAGCCATTCCCTCACTGGTTTGGCCTTTTAGTTGGTTTAGTGGTTGGGTTTCCGAACTTATCGCACTAAAAGCCAAACTGTTACCTCTATTCACGGATACGTCCCCTGGAACAAATGCAAACATATGTCCAGTGGTGAATTCGACTCCCTTTAAAAACCAACAGGGGAAAATAACAAACACGCATATATGGGTACGTATGTCTTGTTTCAGAGACGTTCCCCAAAATGACTTCGGTGTTCCTTTTGGTTTCCCTTTAGCACCACCAAGAGTGGGACTCCAAAAAAAGGACAAGATAAGACAAGCCACGCCCAAATACCCAAAAAAATCCTGATACCTTCTTCGAGGCGGAGATGCAGGGAACCCTTGAGCTTCTTTTCAGCAAATGGAAGGGATTTGAGGACAACATTCCGGCCACGCCGCAGCGAGAAGATCATGCCGACGGCCACCGCCGTGGCGAGATCCGTGAAGAGTGTCACCAGGGTGACCAGAAGAATCACCAAAGCGTCCTCGGAGTGACTCCAAGAAACCACCAGGAGTTGCCTGCATGGAGAACATCATGCAGGACAAACGACTTCTTTTGAGATGCAGGAGTGGTGCGGTAGGAAAGCACATTCCACCCAGATTCGCCGAATCACCGCCAGAAACATAGCATCTTCTGCAGATGGTTTTTAGATTCACCCCATTGCCCCAGATATGGAAAGCCACTGAAATAGTCCGCCCGTTCGCATTTTGTTCTGCAAGTTTCTTGCATGTGGGAGGGGGAAGGGACTCGGAGCAGGGTAACAGTACATGTTACTGGAATAACACTCGCATCCCGATTCGCCTTTTCACATAGCCAAACATCGGCTCTTTCGAGTCACAGGGCTCTCTATGGCTCTCATTGCCTGAAGGACAATCACTTTCAATTTGGCTTTTCCAAAAAGTGATGTTTAAAACCACCATCCAAGGGAAGTATGGCTAGAAATCTTCATGAGCCGCGTCAAAATGGTTGGCTCACAGAAGCATCCCAATGTATTTCTGATGTCCACGAAAGGGGGCTAAATCCAAGTTCACCCATCTGACTACGCAGCAGTACGACCACACACCAATGGGAGCATCCAAAACTGACACCAACCAAACCCGCAAAACCCAGATGGAACCACCGAAAGCCGATTGGAGATTTTGCGTTGCTCATTGCTCATACAGAGAGGCCCAGAGATGCTAAATGTTGTAACCAAAACTCCACCACACAAGGGACAGTTCAAGTGATTTGGGGTACGATTGTTCCCTTTGCAATACTTAGGGCTCTCAGCTTCCCCCTATTTGGCTATTTGGTGGCTTGGATTTGTGGGGCTTACCCTCTATACGCCAGGATTAAATCACGACTCGCGAGTCGAAACCATCAAACCCAAATAATCCAAATACCTAGGTTAAACTGGGCTGTTGGCCTGCGTTACCCTTTTCAGATGTTCTTGGGTCGTGAAATGTGGGACCACAAAGTGAGTTGGCAACCTAAAACTATCTGAAACTCATCTTCCCCCCCCCAACAAAAAGAAACCACACAAACAGGGCAACCTGAATCCCGCCGCCCCCCCCCCCCCCAAAAAAAAAAAAAGAGACACGAAACAAAAACAACAAATAACAAAAAACAAGCAAGCCACAAAGCAAAAACAACAACAACACCTAAAACTGAAAAAAGGCAAGCCACAAAACGAAGAAGAAAAACAACAAAACCAAAAACCTAAACAGAAAAACGGACACGGAACGAAAAAAATCCGCTTCGCCCGAGGCTCGGTGCGGCGGATCTGCTGGGCCGAGGTTTTGGTGCTGAAGCAACGCTGGCGCCACCTACTCGACCCACCACCCACAACCTGGGGGACCGAAGGAGCCATCTTTTGGCATCGGGGGACCGATATTTGGGGGGGCCAAAGGAAAGCAATCTTGTTTTTGTTTGGGGGGTGGGAAGGGGAGGGAGGGGTTGCTTTTGTTGCCAGATATTTGGGAAGGGGGCGGGGTTGCGTTTTTGGCAGATGTTTGCGGGGTCTCTCTTCCTTTGGGGGACCAAAAGGAAAACCCTAGCCTTCCAAAGACCTTAAAAAGTATGGTCAAGGTAGCTAGACTATATTTTGGCCCAAAGGCTATATTTTGCGCCTGGCCCCAAATACTTCCAAAATCCTGAGTGATGCTAAGTGATCCCTGGAACAAGATGGCTAGAGGTTGTATGTCGCACTTTATCAAACTTCTACCTTTGGAAGCTTTCATGCTGTTATGTTTCTCCTGGGAATACGTGGGGCAGCATGTGTCATCCAATTGCCTAAACTCGCCAATGCTCAAATTGCAAAATGGCTGCCTGACGTAGAAGCATTGCTGTGCACATAAGCGCAACAATTGTCTTTAGAGAGACCTTGCATGCTCCATGTTTCGGCAAACTATTTTTGCATAGAGGAATTCAGCCTAGCAGGTAAGACAAGCGGCTCCCGCAACAATGTATGAAAATAGTCAAACGCACGGGTACACATCGGGACAGTTGTCGCATAATCAGTGTTCAATCCTTTGCCAAACGCGCAAAATATGTGCATTCAAGGATAGCAGTGGGCTGCATGGTCAGGAACATGCATTCCGCTATATATATATACAATTAATATATACACGTAGCCGCACGCCTTATCTAGTCCTGCCTACAGCTAACAACGTCACTTGGAAAGCACATGTTGACGGCTTGCCGCGTACCTTCTTTTCTTGGCTTTAGCCAAAGTATTTTGGGGGGTGTCGTTTCTTCTTGGGGTAACCCTGGTCGGGTGGAGTTTTCTCACGGCAAAGCCGAAGCCACTGTGGGGGTCCCGAATCCCATTTTGAGACAAACTCATATGGCCATGTTCTTTTCAAAATCCAAAGCCCGTACCCCCCGTGAACATCAACCAATCCCCACGACAATATGTTCTAAAATGGGTGGTGAATTCACCTACCAACCAAAATGGGATCCCAAAACAGTTTTGACAACCACAGCCATATTTGTGGGTTTTTTGCAGCTGTCTGTAGGCGTTTCTAGGTGCTTTGCAATATCTCGCGCGTTCAACTGGGCAAAGAGCACGCGTGGCTACCCTTTTCGGGTCGGCCAAAGGGAAACTAAGAGGAAAGCCAAAGTCCCCCGAAGTCAATTTTAAAGGATTGTTCCAAATCCATACCCTGGAGGCTCCCCGATTTTGAGGCTCCGTCCGAATCCATTCGTTTGACCCATGGCGCGCGGGCCCCGCGCCTGCCTCAGGGGCAGTGCTGCCAGGCACATGAGCCGCAAGGAGCTCCACTCGAAGGTGTGGTAGCAGACGTTGAACATCACCCCCACCAAAGCTGAGACAGGGATCCTAGCTGAAAACGATCCGATCACCCCAGATGTTTCTCAAAATGGTTCCTGGACCCTCCAAATTCCTTTAAATTATGGGTGCTTACCCCAAAATTGCGGGGTTAAATCCCTTTTTTTATGGGTAGTGTTAGGGTGCAGGCCCTTTTTTTGGATTGTTTTGAGGAGAATCGGAAAGGAAACTACAAAACTGAATGGGCCTCTGGTTTTGAGAACTACCAAATGCGGAGAAGCCCAGAAAGGGCGGGTCTTGTCTTTTCTTGAGTTGGTCCCTTTTCGGTTTGGTTTCAAGGGAAACCAAGGAGGAAACGCCAATTCTTGCTGCGATGGGTCGGGAACAAGGGAATGGACCTGGGGATTCCCTTAAAGGAAACCGCAAGGGATGGTTTATCTCGGGGTCATTCCAGTTCTCATTCCCTGCTGAGCACCAGCAAGAATTTTAGGGGTTCCCCTGTTTTGGGACACGCTCATTTGCGAACCGCGAGCCCAACTGTTGGTGAAGCCAAGTGCAATGAAGGGCCATCCCGTCCTTAAACCAGACATATCAGGTGGTTTGGACAATTGCACGTTAACTCGCATAAAGTGTTCGCCCGCTTCAGGCGGATGCATTTGTCACGCGCCGCCAAATCGATTGGGCCAGGTTGGCGGACTTTTGGAAACAAAGCGCTAAGAAAGACTTGTTCAGAACGCAAAAAGCCTTTGATAAGTTTGGGTTACAACCCCACGTTTGGAAGGAAGCCCAACAAACACCCAACCAAAGGGGGGTTCTTGGAAATCTTGCTCGGCTCCGCGGATAGTTTTCGGAGTGTGTCCAAATAGAGACCCCCCCAAAAAAAGAAGAAAAAGAAGAAGAAGAAGCAGGTTCTCCTTTCGGCTTTCTAAGAAACCGCCCCAAAACCGGGTATCCTCAAAAAAAGGCACAGCCTTCACTTCCTTTCCACCGGGATGGGCTTTGGGCTTGTCTCGCTTCCGATCCGATCGAAAGGACTTGCCAAAACAAGTGCCCAAACTTGTTGTTTGCCACTAAAAAAGGTCCAAACAGCTGGTTGCCACTCAAAGCTTGGCCACATTGTTTGTAAAAAACTGGAGCCAAAGCCCAAGTTGGTCCAGCATAGCCTTCGGCTTTTTCGGGAAACCGCACGGAATGGGGCAATTCCCCAGAAGGTGTAGTGTTATAAAGCAAATGTTTGCCACTCAAAAAGGTCCAAAACCAAACAGCTTAAAGTCCCATGAATTCAGGAATCAGGAACCCAGAAGTTGGGTTCCTTTCGGCTTTCGGTGCCTCAGCAAAACTTGCTCAGTCCGATTGGCCAAACGGGGCTTGGGCTGACAAAGGGTTCTGGTCCTATGGATGCCTACCCCCTACAGCAAATACCCGCTTTTTTCAGGGTACTTTTGGGAAAACCTGGTTTTCCAAGGTAAATACCTCCTTTTTTAGCAGAGGGACGACATGATACCCTGATAAAAGTGGGTATTGGGTGTAGGGGGTACCCACAACCCGCCGATCTGAGGCTGGCACTCACTTGATTTGTTCGTTTGGGAACCAAATGAACGAATCAGCAGGGTTTGGCTCATGGCAAAACTCCTGGGCAATGGCCACGGTTTCCTGAAGAACCTCTTACAAGACATAGGGTGCTGTAACGACCCCTCTGCAAAAGGCTTTCAACTTTTGGTGGGTCCAAACCGGAAATTCCGAGCTGTTTCATCCGAAAAGTTCAGGTCCAAAGATCCGTGAACAAATGGCCACAAAGAGACTACTCTAAACATCCCAAGTTGGTGACTCAAATGAAGCCCCTTTGGTTGCTTTCCTATCCAACTAAAGGGTTTGTGCCCTTCGACCAACTGTGGTGCCCACGTGCCATCAAAACTCCTAGTACTCATGGTCAGAATCGTGCTTTTGTTTGTTTTAAAAGTCACTTGCATTGGATGTTTACATATATATATATATATATTATAAGAACTGGCAACCAAAGCGTGATGTGGGTGTGTCTTTTTTTCGGGGACCGTCCAAAATTGTGTTTTGCCGGTGGTTTCCCGTTGAAAACTACGAAAACTGTGTTTCTCAAAAAAGACACACCCCTGTTTAAATTGGCTGAAAATGGCACATAGTGACCAGGGACCCTTTGGAACAAAATAATTACTGGAAACTAGTTGCACATGCTCGGGTATTCGGCAAGAGGAATCGCCGCCCTACAATGGCTTTTGTTTTCCCTTCAAATACCAACCAAAAAGGGGGGGGCGAGGGGGGCGAGGGGGGCATAGGCCATGTTGAAAAGCTTCCATATTAGCAATGGACAATATCTACCGCTGTAAAGGGGGAACAACAAATGGGGATGACATGTCCGGGTCCATGTTTGACTGGGCGCTGCTTGATCCCCGGGTACGCCACTAGCACAATGACCAGCAGGAAAAGGCCTGCGATCGAACTCTGACCGATTCCTCTTGGCTGGGCTTATCCGCTAAAAGTCGAAAACATGTTGTCCTTCAGTGGAAACTACCACTAAACCCAAAGAAGCTAAGAACCAATTGAGCCGGACGGCTAGAAACCACCTCCCAACCTGTCCCAACCATGATGTGTCCAGTTTTTGATGGCACTGTTGATTGCACCCTTCTTGGGCATGGCTATGAAATAGGGTCCCGTTTTGGATGGTGCGTTTTCATAGGGAAACAAAGGCCTCTTTTTTGATGATACCCTTTGTAGGACCAAGGGAAAACCATCAATTTGGGGAGGAATTCTCTTCCTTTTGACCCATCGGCATCCGAAGTTTACCTGTTTATCTATATGTCCCACAGGTCAACAGGTGAATCCTGCACCATCATTCTCACGCGTTTTTGCCGCACCCAAAGCACAGCAAAGGAAGTGAGTGGCGCGGCAGGATGAGATAAAAGACAATCCACATGGGTGTGATTTTCATTCAGGACCCGCTTGGACAGAACCTACAATGGGAGTTTCTTCCAACAAAATTGTCTCCTTCAACTTATATGCATGTGAGCAATATTTAGCCAACTGGCCTGAACATGTGAGCCACGGACAATATCCTTCTTCCCAACATGCACGGGCTTCCCCTGAAAATTGCGAGGATATCTTTGCCAGGTCAACAACGCGCTCAACAAGCGTTTTGAATGCCCCACCCAGTTCAAAGGCTGTGATAGGAATCATGGCATGTTTCTGAATGTGGTCTTTTTTTGAGGGTGCCCTTTTTGGGTTGCCTCAAAAGGAAAGCGAAAGGAAACCAACCATTTTGAGGGTTCCCCTGTGTTGAGGCACATCCACCCTCCACTCCAAGAACCTTTTATTTTAAAGGTTCTCGAAAGAAAGGGGTATTGAGGCAATGCTTGGGGGACTGCCCGATAAGACATGCACAACGACCGTTCCAACCATGCAACGGTTGCCAGGTCACAAGCTGGAACTTCTTGATTCCGGACCCCCCCAAAAAAAAAATACATCATGTGGCTGTGGGTCAAAAGCGCCGTGAGACAGCCCATAGTCTGTTCCGCCTTTCACAATGAGTCATTCGTCGCCTCATGGGCTCGAGTGATTCGGAGCATGTTCAAATGGCTGTGGGTCAAAATCGGGTGGCCCCAGCATGGCACCTTGATACATGGAACTAAAGACTAAAACCTGCGGTTTGCCCTGGATCTGAAAACTTTTGAGCCACACCCACTTGGAGCACGATTAAAAGCTACGAATCTCAATGGGGAAGCACCTCCAAAGTGCCTAGTGCACATGGATGCCCACCTTAAATTGATGTCCACTAAAGGGGCCCCTATCAAAATTCTCGCACCAAAGAGGGCAACCCTTCGATTGGCTCACAACTTCCCGAAACACGCCCTCTCTGGTTCGCAAGGGCTTGATCCCAGGTCAAGCCCTGACCTGGATTGTTTGTCGCACAGCACCGAAAGGGCATACAGGCTTAGTTGGATTCTTTGGTTTGTCACAACACACAACACGCGCACATGCAACAACGAACAAGCAGGTGGAACTTGATGGGGAACTGGCATCCCTAGGTGTCCTTGCGGGAAAATACATGGCACGCAAAGGATTAAGATCAAACTGAGATATTATGTCCATCTAGCTTCAACCAAGCATAGCTCCAGTGAGGCAGCAATTGAATATGTGAGCTCTTCTTTTCACCCAAGCAGAAACCAGAAAGGAGACGGGTTGTGTTAAAATACGGGACCCTTCAAATGGTCGGCTTCCTGTTGGTTCCGCTCACAAATCCAAAAAACGGGGGTACACTAAAAACAACCCACAGCCACACCTAGTCTTGGTTGCTGTTGACCCCTCTGCAAGAAGTTTAACTTTCAGTGGATCCAATGGAAAATCCGAGCTGTTTCAACCAAAAGGTTAAAGTCCAAAGATCCGATACCAACTAGCCATACAGACTAAAGCCATCTTCCAAACCAATGCACCAATGAGAGGGAAGCTGACAAGCAGCAAGGGGCACTCTCAACAAAAACACACCCCGTCACACCCACCGAGTCAAACCAAGCGCGCCTGCCGTCAGGGATGAGAGCCGTGATCGCGCGCCGGAGCCGATGTTAATCATGGACTGTCCGATCATTGCGCAGCCGCCCATCCCACCAAAGGCACCACAGATCAGGTTGGCCAGTCCTGTAGAAATCCCTTGCAAGCGCTTTGGGGGGGGGGGGTTCCCTAACCCAACCCCTAAACCCTAAAGAACCCCCCCAAAAAAAAGGCGGTGTTTTTTAATGGTTTAAGGTTGGCTATTCCTTAGGGTTGGCTCTTTTTTAGGATAGGCCTGCCCTTGACAGAACCCCGAACAATCGGACCCTTCCATCAGCTCACCATTGGGCTGTCGAGCCCAAGCAGGCACTTGATCTATGGGGCCTTGGATCTGGGATCTGCTAATGTCAAGGAACCACGAAAGGGTGCAAACACCAACAAAGATGGTCGGGGTTCAAGAGCCCAATGGTGAACTGATTCAAGGGTCCAATGGTCCAACCCATCCCAGGCCAAGTTTAATCCATCCCAGACCTGGCAACCTTCCAAGCTTCAACCTTTGAACACAAACGTCCCAACCCATCCAAGGGTAAACCCGCTCTCTGGAGTCTAAGAACGACTTGAGGCAGGCCCCCTCTCAAGGGCAACTCCAGGACCCCATAGAGCCCAATGGTGAACTGATCCAAGGGTCCAACGGCCAAAAGTGCAACGATCCAAGGTAGCCAAGGGTCAACCCGTTCACTGGAGTCTAAGAAGGAATTGAGGCAGGGGGGTGTGACAAACAGCTTCTTTCAAAGGCAAAGGGGGATGCCACAATGATAGTCGCAAGCTTGCAAGGAAGTATACGCTGTTTTGAGGTTTTCAAAAAAATCCAACAAAGTCAAACAGACGCTGCCTGAAAGGTCGCCAGGAAGCGAGGCTCCGCAAGGGTGCAGGGAGCAAGGGAGTCATCCAAAAGCTCCTGGCGGATAGGCGGCTTTGCTTTTTTCGACGGGGGCCTCAAATCTGCGACGTGTCAAGAACTGCCCTGCTTGCAGCTTGAAGCAATCTGCAAAAAACTTTAGACCTGAAGACCCTGTAAACCATTGAAATTTCCCTTGAGACCCTTCGGACCCTTGAGACCCTTCAAATGATCCTTTATACCCTTGGGACACTGTATTTAGACATCGAAGAAACTTAGGCAGCCATACATAGGAAATCTGCATGTTTCTGATTTCCCGGCAGGAAAAACCCCGCTGAGCCCTCGGACAGCTACACGGCTGGGTTGCTGTCGCATTCGGACCCTTGCGCCCAACCCGGACTTTCATGCGGGATTTAGGCATGGACCAGAAATTACAACACGAGAATCTCCCATCTGAGGGGGGCACGAGGAGCCCTTTCCAACCCTGCAAGGTTCCAAACTTCTAAACGCGCATGCAACAGAAGGCCAAGCTGGTTAGACCCTTTAGACCCTTTGGACCCTTTAGAACATTTTGATGCTTTGGACACTTTATGCCATTTAGACCCTTTAGACCCATGGAACCCTTGAGACCCTTTGGACCCTTTCAGGTACCCGAGGCTGTGGACATTGTGTTGCTGGGTATTGGCTTCAAAGATTTTATTATACGCTCTGAGCCTTGCACCCTGGACCCTTTAAAGATTCGGACTTCCTTCATGATTTAGGCACCTTTGGAGTCTACGGACACTTGGACCCTGGAACCCTTGACCCAGTCGATGTTTGGAGCCCTGTTGCCATGGATATATTCAGTGCTCGGACCCTTGTAGCCTATTCCGGCCAGCCTATTTGGGAGTTCCAATGTGGTTACCTCAAACCGAACAATTGAGATTGGGACAGCCAACGCTTTTTCATTGCACCCACTGGGAGCTTTTGAAGAACCTCGCCTGGCCATCCTTGTCGCCCTTGTCTCTCGGCTCCTGTTGCCAATGCTTGAGCGGGTACTTGGGTGACCGGCGGGGTTGCTAAGTACTTGGCTTGGTTGTCACACTTATGTAAGACACATGGCTGACTTACAGTAAGTCAGCCAACATACTTACAGAATGCACGTACGGCGTTCGCCAAGTGCAATTTGGCGAACTTAGCAGTCAGAAAAAAACAAGTTACTAAGTTGGCCAAGTGCTATTTGGCAAGGGGGTTTCGTCTTTTTATACAGGGCTTACTCAAAGAAAACGAAGGGGCTCCAGTAAAAAAGGAAGTCTCACATGTTAGCGACCCCTGAAAATTTAAAGTGCCTGGTTGGCAACGACCGCTTATAGCCCCAAGTCAAAGTTTGACAGACGCATGGGGGAAGTTGGAAAACCAACTACGTGCACATGCAAACACAGCGACGTCATAGGCTGAAGACGCACGAATGTTGCATAGATACCTCATCCTAGCTCCTGGTGCATTATGTTGAAAACCAATGGTGTGAAACTCATACCCCTCTCCAACACGTAGAGGCATGTTATTTGAATGACATGCGCATGTGGCCTGAACAACTTTTGGATAGCGTGGTTTGACAAGGAAACTGTCAGCATAAGGGGGTTTCAACATAAGTTCCTTATGTAAGTTTGGTGGTTCTGAGTGCCTGATATGTGTAAATATGCGTTTAGGGAGTGTGTATGTATATAGTGTGGTTTGACAAGGAAACTGTCAGCCTAAGGGTGGTCAACAGAAGCTCCTTATGCAAGTATACATGGTTCTGAGTGTATATGTGTGTAAATATGCGTTTAGGGAGTACATATTTATGCATGGGAGAAACATGGAATCCCAGTAACCAAAAACAACGCTACCCCCGGTTTCACCCCCCCCCCCCAAAACCCCCGAATTCGCCCGCGCTGGCGGGCTGTTGCCTGCTCTGGCTGCCACTGGGCCGCCTGCGGCCGGAGCACGGGCCGAGGAGAGCAGCTGGGGGTCGGGGTGAGCTGGGTTGGGAGTTCATATAGGGAACACATATATTTTGTTTAACAAAAAAAGAGTTTGGGGTTCTATGCTTCTGTTGTTTCCTCTTTTAAGCAGAATAGATCTGAGGGCACTACATTTGTATGGAAAACGCTCGAACTTCATTAAGGAAAAGCCATCATGCCATGTTAATGAGGGCGTATGTAAGGTCTTAAGACTTACAAATTGAATCCTGGATAGATGGGGAAACAGGTGTTTTTTTTGCTATGGCTCATTGTCAATGGAACATTCTTGGCCGGGACCAGCCCCATGTTCAGCGGATTATGGTTTGCACCGTGAATTTGGCCGACCAAATAAGCCAAATGAAAGGACATATATTTGCATTTTCTTGTCGAGCGGAGGGGGCAAAGAGGTCTTCAATTTTATACACATCACGTTTGCTGAAACCACCCAAAGTGAGTTGCAAGAAGTATGAAAGTTTCTATTATCCCTGCCAAGGCACTTTTGCTGGGAACATGATTTCAAGTGCACCCTACAAGGTTATATAGGTTATATATTTGTATAAATGGGTTGGGATGGGGAAAAGTCAATTGCCCTTTTTTCACACCTGCCAGCAAGTCGACGGAACCACTGCAATTCGGCCACCCCGCTGAATGGTATACACACATGCATCCTGGATACACGTCAGGGGTAGGACTTTGATTCCCTTTAAGGGTTCAAACATGTTCTGGCCCATGGGGCGCCACATTTCAACACACGAAAAGTCCCGTCCTGACACATTCGAGTGCACCTGAACTTTGCCCACGTGCATGGTGCCATCCAGCTTCAAAAGAACAGTGTCGCCTGAAGAACATCTAGCACCTGGGGCAAACATTGCTTCCTTGGCCACTTTGACCGAACCAAACAACCCAGTTGCAGAGCGAAGGATAGCCTCCATGTGGAAAGTAGCATCAGAGGGGTTCACAAGGCCTTCGACTGGCTCACTTGATTTCCCATCGAGGTCTTCGAGTTGAGGTCGGAGCATGTCACGTATGATTGACTTCTCAAACCCGCGCCAAGTATTCGTGTTTGCAGTGGCATATCTCTTGGCCTCGCGATGCTTCCTCTCGTGGACGTAGCACGGAATCAAACCCTGGTGTCGAGAATGCATCCGAGCTAGGTGCAGTGTGTAATGATGTTTGGGTCGCCAGCGATCCACCCCATATGCGTTTCGAAAGCTCTGAAAATGCCTCAAAATAACGTCTTGGAGAACTGCTGCCGGGGTCGTCCCCCTTCTCAGGTCTTGTAAGACATCAAGCACTCGGCACAAATCCATATAGGACCGGAAAGCAGGAAGCATATCATTGAGTTCGTTGTTCCGGTGCTTTTGGCACAAAATAAACCTCAGAACCTGGAAGACGGACAACGCCTCTGAGGCAGAACAGGAAATATCCCCTGTCTGTTTTTTTTGAACATGTTTTTCCCCGTCATCGATTTCGAAGATATCCATGAAGGCCAAACGAACGCCTGTAGTTCGAGGTGAAGATCCTTCTGAGAAATCACTGCTCGCCAAACACTCCACCAATAACCCTGTCTCCACGTTCCATATGCCAGACACACAATACAAATGCATCCAGTCATGCGTGAGAGTGCTGACAACTGGGATGTTGAGTAGCTCACTGCCTAAAAGGCCATCGGGGTTGTGGTTGAATCCCACCAACTGCTCCTTCAAGCTGAAAGCTGCCCGAGAGCACCGGGGACGCTCAGCTGCTAGAAAGCGAAGCACGTCACGGATCGAGTCGTCAGTGTGCGGCTGAGACTGGCTCGGGTCCAACAGAGTCGAAGGCAGAATGCTCTCAGTTTCATCGTGGGAATCCAAGTGCTTTTAACATCGACCACGTTGCGGCACAACGGGCACAATAAGGTGCCACTTGCACCTTTGAAATCATACATATCACGTAGTGCTGCAGCATCTGCAACAATGATGGAGATCCGTAAGAAAAACAGTGCCCGATCACCCGAAGCCAGTGTCACGAAAAGCCCCTGTCTCGCATCGTGCGGCGTGTAAAGCTGCTCCCCATACACATTCTGATGTAAGAAGACATTCTGCCTTTGATGCGTCTCACAATTTCACTTCGGCACACCCCAAGCAAGAACCAATGTCTTTCAGAGGAAAGAAGGGTATCATGTTGTTTCAGAGACCAGTACACACATTGGAGCTTTCCTCGTTGCAGTGTCTCATAGCGTTCCCCGGTGTCACTTCGTCGCTATACCGGAAACATCTAGCTTGTCCCCGTGAAAATCTGACAGATCTTCGGTGAAGCAAGATAAACCGGGCGTCCTCTGGCGCTGGTCTCTTCTTTTGCTTCTTCAGCAAAAGCGCCTGCACTCCAAACCCAGAAAAAACAAGGAACAGGTACCTGAGGCTGTAAAATTGTGCTGCTGAGTTGGATCCTTTTTTGATTTTTCGAGCCCTTGAGCCTGTCGCTATTGTCTGGACTCTTGGGTCCCTAAACCCTTTTGGCTTCTGGAGATCCAAGGACAATTTGTAAAGCTTTTTTTTTAAAAAAAAACGCTCAGCTGGACGCAGTTGATGTCTTCGAGCAATAAAAGCCTTTTTGGACCTGACCTGTCTCGCGCCCCTTAGACTCTTGAAACTTTCTCAGTTGCCTTTGAGCCTGGTGCCTGGATGGCCCAACCGTACAGGCACCAACCGTACAAAAGTGGTCCAGGCACAAAGGGGAGAGCCGTCTTGTACCCTTGTGACTGTGAGGACAGCTTACCTCCTGACGTTAGGGATCCATGATTAGGGAACGCTGCAATGCGCAAGCACGCTACATTTCTGCTCAGCCCTAGCCACAGGCCTAGCCTCGGGGAAGGGCCCTCAGAAACAGAAGCCCTTGGACCCTCTTGGACCGATCGCTCCCGCAAAGCACGGGCTCCCGTGATCCAACTCTAAAGGGGCCCAACCCCGAAGGCGCCCAACCCTCTAAAGACGCTGAATCGAAAAAAGGGCTCAAGATACTTGACCTGGAGCCGCACGGCTGGCTGCGAAAAACGGGACTTTCCTGAAACCACCAGCAAAACACCCAGCCCCAACCCCCCCCCCCCCCATCAGTCTTGCGCACGCCTTTTGCTCAAGCGCTCTGATTAGACGCGGCCGGCGTTCGCTAGAACCACTTATCTGGAGGCTGCAAGTCGTATTGGTGGCCTTGAGTCAATCCTCCAGCTCCTGCAATTTCGCGGGGTGTGGCTTCAAGCTGGACATGACAAACAATTAGGCCGAAGTGACTCCCCAATTCTTGTGGCAGTTCAACCTTGGAATCCCATAACTCCCGCTTGCCTGCGCCCCCGGCCCGCGCCCTCGCTTGCTGCGCCCGCCAGCTGCCTCCCGCGCCCAGCCCACCTTCCCCGCCACGCCCTACCGGGAAAAAAAAAGCAAACAGAAACTACCTGGGCTCACTAGGCTCAATAACCGAAGCTTTCCAAAATTTACGTAAACTATACAAAGAAATTACCGAAATTTACCAAACGTATATGTAACAATTGTTAAAACATTGCTAATAAGTTTGTGTTTAAGCCAAGGGGTTTGTACCGCCGGGAAACATCAGGAACCTGGGCCACTCAAGCTTCCCCTGTCAGTAGGGACCTGCGCTAGGTGAGTCTTGGCTTGGAGCCATGTCTCACCTAGCGCAGGTCCGTACTGACAGGGCAAATAAGTAGCCCAGAGTTTTTTAGAATTTTACGGTGCTTGGACCCATTGTTGGCTTGAATGTCTTTACGGTTGGACCCCTTTAGGGTTCGGCCCCCTTTGAGTTGGAACCTTTTTTGATTGATAAGCCGCACTACGCTTGTGGCTCCTCCCAAACCCTGCCGACTCTTTGGCCGGAGCCGCCGCCCGTGTGATCTGACTTTTCTGAACTTGGCTACTGTTTGGCGCATGCGGGGGAAGTTCATTGTCTAATTCAGGGGGTGGTTGGGTGAGTTTGTTGTTGGGTTGCGGGTGTGCTGTGAAGCCTCGCTCCCTGGAGCCTTGGACCATTCCGCAGACGCGCAAGCTCCCTGACCCCCAACAGACAGCGTCTCTCAGACCCTCCTACCTGACAGCCTTGGTTTACCGTTACTCTCGTTTAGACCCTGGTGATCCCGACGTGATCCTGAAAGAGTGCCCCCGAAAGAGTGATTCCGAAAAAAGAAGTCAACAACACATGACTTGTTGGGAGGGTGCGGATTGCTCGAAGTAAAATATTGTTGACTCTTGGGATATTCGGACCACACTTGGAGCCTGGGCCCGGCGTTCCCCTTCGCTGCTTTGCTTTCGGTGATTGAGGCCGTATGCTTTTTGGACCCTTCGAACGTGGACCCTGTCGAAGTTTGGACCAGGCTGTGATGGAATGTTAGAGGCTTGCCTGTTTGGACCCTTGAAGCTTGGACCCTTGTTGTTTTTGATTGTCTGGACCCTTTGCGCCCTGAACACCTGGAAGATTGGGACGGCCTCAGCCTGCTAAGCCTTGGAAGCTTGGGCCTTCCAGGGAAGGATCTTTGGACTCTTTTGGAATCTTACGTTTTTTGCTCCTGGACCCTTTTGCACATCTTGACTTCTTCGATATTTGGAGCTTTGACCCTGGAGCCCGTGGAGACCCCCTTGCCTGGATGACCGTTCCTTGGAAAACATGTCGAGGCTGGCAATATAGGCTCCCCATAACTCTCCAGCCCTGCAAGTCTGCCAGCGTGTGGGCCCAGAAACAGAGCTGTCCCCGAAGGGGCGCTGCAGCGTCCACTTAGAAGTATTGAAAGCCCAACCGCGTCCCAACAAAAGCTCTAGCGAAGAGTCATTTCTGAGTACGGTCATTTCTGAGGGTAGACCCTGGTTTGCCTTTAGACCCTTTAGACCCTGGTTTACTTCTAGACCCTTTAGACCCTGGTTTGCCTTTAGACCCTTGTTTGCCTTTAGACTCTTAGACCAGCGCGCCTGTGGCTCCTCCCAAACCCTGCCGAGGCCTCTTTGGCCGGAACCGCCGCCCGTTGGCTGCTGTTTGGCGTCATATGCGGGGGAAGTTCACTGTCTAATTGAGGGGATGGTTAAGCGAGCTTTTCGTTGGGTTGCGGGTGCCCTGCGAAGCCTCGCTCCCTAGAGCCCTGCACCATTCCACTGACGCAAAGAGAAACCTGGCTTCTCGGACCGTTGGACCCTCGTGCCTTTCGGATCCTTGGGCCCTTGTACCCCTGCGGACTCTTGAGCTATTGTAGCATTCGGAACTTTCTGGACCCTTCGCACCATGTGGACCCTTGTGCATTTCGGACTATTGGACCCTTGCACTCGGAGCCGAAGCCGATCGGTCGGAGCCAACCCTAAGCAATTAAAAAACACGGGCTCCCCCAACAACAGGGCTCTCAACTACTTCCCTTGCACCTACCCCCCGGCTATCAGGAAAGTCTCGGAGCCTTACTGAGCGGAGGGTCATGTTTCTCCCAACGAGCTTCGGGCTCCAAAAGATTCGATCGTCACGGCAAGTTGGTCCAGGGGAAAAATCAAAAACAACAGGAAAAAAACAACAATCACCAACACTGCTCGAGGGTACCTTTTTTTGTGGCTTTAAAGGGAAACCAAAAGCAAACCAACTGCTTTTTTTGGAGGGGGGGTCCCCTCAAAACAGACGCATGCATGTTTGAAGATCAGGTTGAAACTCCAACCCACTTCGTGGCTTATAGCCATGGTTGGATCTGGGGTTGGTGCCCCATGCTCTTGAACATCCAAGCACGGATGTAGATTTTGGATTTTAAGGAACTTGTTCAGGTACCAAATCCCCTGCAGCCAAGCCTAACACCGCACATGCTCCGTCCTACCCTTTGGATTCTTTGGATAAGGCTCCATGAAGCCAGTTCCATGCCAGTTCCGTGCGCCTAGTTGCTGTTGACCCCAAGGCAAAGAACAAAAATCAACACGGCTCAGGGGACCAATGGAAAATCCGAGCTGTTTCCCCAAAAGTTTTCCAGTCCAAAGATCCGCTTCGAAATAGCAAAGACGAAAGCGATCTTCCAAAACGAGTTGTGTCAATCCAATTCAGGGTGGGAGACTAGCTTTCCTGTTGCCTTCCCTTTGAATCCAGCCCAAAAAGTGGGTACCAAGAAAAAATGGCCAGGGTTCCACAGGAACCCTTTCGCGAGTCCTTCAAACACTTCTCCAGATGGATCCTCCGTATGAACAAAGCATCTCTTCAACAACGGCCTTTTGGCAAGCCAATGTCCTTGACCAAGACATTCTCTCGTGGGGTTGCCCTTGGTGGAGGTGATCTCGTCAATGAGGTTCCTCATTCTAAAACCGATTTCGCTTGACGCGCGAAGCGGCGATCCGATTCGCGAGCAAAGCACAAGTGGAAACTTGGAAGTCCTGCCGGCTTGTCAGGTTCTAACTCCATGGATATGACTGGGGGATCTGGGGTTCGTTCTCTTGCCGTCATGACCTAAGTGGTTTGTACATCCGAGAAGGACGCTCATCGTGAAAGGAGAGTCAGAGGTTGGAGAGCATGCCCTCTTTCGTGTGGTGTGTGGAGCTGAATCGGCCTTCTGCGGAGCAAGCTCGGCGCCCTGCTTGCTCAGCTGAGTGGTACAAAAAGGAAACCTTTGTAGGGGGTGACCATCTTTTAAGGGGAACCCACCAAATTAACTTCCAGTAGTGATAGCTTCCCTTCAAAACCAACAGGGGAAATCAAAAAAAACAGTTTCTTAAGCAAATGGAAGACTCACACCGGATTTAGAGGATGCCACTGAACTGGGTACCCCCGCTCTTTGGACATGAATTGGCGACTGCACCTTCCCGGTCCGTTCTCAGGGTGCCTGCTCAAAAGGGCCAAACCCAATTTTTTACAAGAGGGGGCCAGTGCACACAGCCAAGCGCATTGTCGGAGTCCGTCGGTGTGCGGTCAACAAGCTGTAAGTTGTATAAGGGCTTCAACAAGTTTAATTGGGTTGTGAGAAACTCAACTCCATGTTGTGACAGGAGAATAACTGTGACCACTTCTGTGATACAACAAAAAGGGCTTCCCAAAGACAAAACCCCCCCAGCAAAAGGGGGAGATTCCGCCAAGATATCACAGAAGTGCTTGGATAAACCCCGAGTGATCCACCACAACCCCCGGGCTCGGCCAACCTCGTTTTGGGTTTCCCAAGGAGCTTAGGGTCTGTTCAAACAAAAGCTTTGCCCGGCCAGCTGAGGGAGGCCCGAGCAAGTTTGCAGCCTCGGTTCTGAAGGCCGAAGGAGCAGCCGAGCCCATTTTTTGGATTTGGTGCAAAGAGAAACCAACGGAAGCCGATTTTGGGAAGAACCTTATATATTTTAAGACACGCCCCACCATTTGTTAAAACAAAGGCAAGCGTGTTCCCGCAGACTAGGGAAAGACCACGGAACCAACCTCGGTGGCACTGAAAAAACACCTCCACAATCCTCCAACAAATGCGAAGAAACAAGTATCTCTGGACTTGGCCCACAAAGGGCACACCGAAAATCATAGTTTCAGACTCTTCATATTTTGTCTACCCCAGAATAAACCAGTGGGTGTCTTTTTCGAACTGACACTTCTTCTGTTGACAGGGAACCAATAGCAAAACGCAAGCTTCGTTCCCTGATATTTCTCACACATACCCAAATGGGCGTGCCTCAAAATAGGGAACCCTCAAATTTGTGTTTTGTCTGCTGGTTTCCCTTTAAAATCACCACACAAGGGGTACCGGGCCTCAAAAAAAAACGAAAAAAGACGTACCCAAAATGAGTGAAAACTGGGCTGTCCTCAGATTCCCTGCTAACAGTTTCACTTTTAGTGGCTTAAATTGGGAAACCCTACGACTAAACCAACTAAAAACAACTAAAAATTGGCGAAGAAACCGTCAAGCCACACCCGAATAGTTTCGATAGCAGTGAAACTCTCTAAAATCAGTAGGACTTCCGCGCAAATCCAACCAGTTGATCCATGTCAGTCCAAAATTCCCACCAAATCCATCAAGCCGATCTCCATTTCCCTGGCGGTGGGCCAGCTTCCCACCTCCGGACCCCCGAGGTTTCTCGGAGCGTCAGCGTCATCAGGGACTCCAGGAGGCCCACTGCTGCCATGGTCACCGACAGAGGCAGCACCTGCCGCTCGCTTGCAGTGACCCCCTTTGTCATGGGTGCGAAAAAGGAAAACCACGGGGTTGTCTCAACCTTTCCAACAAAGACGAGTTATCCAGGCATGGGAGCGAGCTTCGGAAGTTTGGTGGATTTATTTGACACATCTATTTCAAAGCTAGGCGTGGAGCTCATTTTCTTTAGTATCTTACTATTGCCAGACCCAATCCAACCCTGGGAGATTCCCCCGAGGAGATGGGGTCCTTACCCACCATTGCTAACATCTTATTGGCTTTTTTTCAAGCCCAGGAGCTCCTGTAGAAGTCTTGGGTATGGTTGATGAAAAGGTGGCTGAACGGAAAACCGACCAAGAGTGGCAAAAGAACAACAAGTCAACCTTCGCATTAAATCAGAAACTAAAGGAACAGCAAAGCCCATTTGTGGAATTCCGGACAGAATGACTTTGTGGGGGTCTGAGCTTTCAAATCCTGGCTGGGGCCCCATGTCATCGTGACCTCCTCACACCGACAATTGCACCATCACGCATCGTGGCTGCTCACATGCGTGTGCGTGTTTTTGGGGAACCCTTGGTTTCTTCGAGGAAACCCCAAACAAGCCAAGCTTTCTGGAACCATCCTCTTGAAAAAATTAGCCCAGTTGATATCCCCAGCAGCCCCGGAACCGTCTGGAACCCTCCAGAACATTTCCTGAAATCTGCTCCAAACCGCCCCTTATCGCCTATCTGGGCGTACCCCGTAGCTTTCTGGTGGGGACTCAACCGCCCAAAGGTCCTGGAAGTCAAAGGGATCACCGTGGGACTGAAGAACGGGAAACCAAAGATCGAAAGCATGGCCTTGGACCGAGAAAAAACGACCTGTTGAGCAAAACCCCCCCCCCCCCGCGCCTGCAGCAGCAGCTTTCCGCTGAAGGGCGGGATCTCGGGGTAGCTTTTGTTGAACCAAAAGGGGATCGGCAGCTCACAGTTCTTCGCCTCAGACGAATGGTTTCAACTCAACCAAGCCCCCGGTGTGGTGGGATATACAATTGGGTAGCATAAATAATAAAACAAACAGACAAACAAACAAACAAATAAATAAATAAATAAACACATGAATTATATATATATATATATATATTAGTATTTAAAGATATGTGTAGAGGGAGAGAGAGGGAGAGAGCGCGCAACTATGCAAAGGACATATATCATGATTGCTTGTGGGGTAGTGGTTTGTGTGTGTGTCTGTTTTTTGAAGAAGGTACTCGTTGCAACCGCGCATCTCTTGGCTTCCCTTGATAATTTGGTTGGTAGGGTGCTGGGGCATGATCGCCCGTTTTCTTTGTGCTGCATCCCCTCACTTCCCGAGTGGCCAAAAAAAGCTCCTGAAGAAACACATTTGGCTTTGGCTCAAAAACATGTGCCAAAATCGAACCTTGATATACCTTGGCAAGTGGAACCAAAGACTAAAACCTGCGTAACCCTGGCTCTTTAATTTTGAGCCACACCCATTTGGTGGCTCCCAAAAAGTGACTCTCAAGTCCAACGGGAGGCAGCCACCATAAACCCTAAGTCTTCACCCATGGCACCGGACCCATCGAATCGCCCCTTCAACCCTCCAAAATCAAATTGTTATCTTCATCTTTACCACAAACATACTTGGTAATCTCAACAAGTGACAAAAATGACTATGAACCATCCCTTCCAAACCTCCAAAACATCCTTCATTAAACAAAATGCGGAGGTGACCCATGGAACCCCCCATCCCTTCGATCCCAAAAAAACCGCGTCTTCGAAGAATTCGAAGGGCGATGTCCCCCACGATGGGCGTCTCGCTGTGGAACCTCGGTGGCGAAATCTCCGCTCAGCCCTGCTAAAAGTGAGTTTAAAACGTTTAGTGGTTTGATACAGAAAACCCCTTCCTTGGTTGGCAAAAAAAGCTTCTTCTCAAGTCCTAACATCCCATGAAGCAAATTTGCGCCCAAGAATCAGCGCCCGGGTGATGGCCCACTCGAAGGCTGTGCCCGCGACGATGGCCACCAGGGCGCTGGGCACGCGCGTGGAGAGCTTCGGAAGCCTCGATTCGCTCGCCGGTCTCGGGGCCGGTTTTGGGCCGGGTCCAGGGGCGGGGCCGTTTGGGGAGCCTCGTTTTTCTTGGGGTGGACGTGGAAACCCCAGGGCATGACAGGGGCAAAACCAGAGGTGTGACCTTTGCTTATGATTTGATGGTGTGCTTCGTGGTTTTCTGATGGGTGGAGCAGCCACGGCCTTTTTTGGCTGGTGGCTTTACGGGAAGCCAAAAGGAAAGCCAGTTGCCATGTCCGGCACTTCGGGAAACTCCTCACAGCCAAAAACCCTCCGGAAAGTCTCGATACGAAAGCCGCAGGACGCGTCTCAGGCAAAACCACTCGGCTCCAGCCCCCCAACAAACTGGAAAGCACCACTGAGCTTGGTTGACGTTGAAAGGGGAGCAATAATTTAAATGTTAGCAGTTAAGTGGCTGGATTTCAACCACTAAGCCACAATAAGCAAACATGTAAAATGTTTCCCAACGACAACCATGACTGTGTGACTGTAAACTGGTGAATGAAGCGGAGAGGTCCATGCATGTAGCTGTTGACAAGGCACAATTCACCAGAAATGGAACCTCTCCCGATTTCTTTGAAAGGAACTTCGGCGGAAGCGGGGGTTGGGGTCGTGGCAGGGCTTCAATCGGAGTTGTTTCAGCATGCCAGTTTAGCAAGCTAACACATACACATTTAGCTGTGGGTAAAACACAGGTACCCAAAATGGAATACTGGTCAGTAGAAACAGAGACTAAAACCTGCGGTCCCCTGGTGGTTTAATTTCGACCCATACCCATTTGTTGACTTGAGCTGTTGGAACCATATTATAATATGAACCGGGAACGGGTTGGCCAAAACAAGTCCATACTTGCGCCCGCAAAATGGTCTTCCCCAAAACTGACAAGAGTCCAGGAATCCAAGGAGTGAGAAAACCGGGGCAGGTCAGTCTTCTGGTGATTGTTTTTCTTTTGGTGCAAGGTTGGGTTGGGGAGGCGTGGGGAAAACCGGTTTTTTGGTGCAAGGTTGGGGAGGGGAAAAAACCGGAAGAGCTCGTTCGAAGAGCATCCGATCCCAAGGCTCGTTGATCGTTGCTCGTTGGTCAGAGCCGCTCGTTACTCGGGTCCAGGCTGGAGCCGCACGAAAGACCGCGCCAAAAGATGCGCACGAAAGACCGGGCCCAGCGACCAAACTTCTGATGGGTTTTTGAGGGAGGATAGAATAAGTTGGTACCAACTTTTTGTCAGTTGTGTCTATTTTAGTAGGGGAACCCCCCCAACCAAAAAAGGGGTGAGAAAGGGCACCTAGCTGGGGGACCTAGCTTCTGATGGCTTGGCCAAAGAGCGGGCGAAAAAGGGGAAAAGGCCAAGGCACCACATGGAGACAGCAAAGGCCAGAACGGTGATGATGGCCGCGAAAATCGCCTCCTGAAATTGACGGGAGCAACAAAACTGTTTAGCCGGACATAATAGCAATCAAAGAAAGCCCACTAAAACGCGTGAATCCCTGCACTCAAACAAAGGGCTCCCACCGCTGATTAGCTAGTGGGCGTCCTTTTGATCACCCGCTGAGCCCCAACCTGAGGTTGACTTGATTGAAATAGGGTGTCTGGCAAGACAAAACAAAATTATTCATCACCGTTTTCTTAGAGGGCGCTAACAACTATATGTGCCATTTAGCGCCTAAGTGTTGGGATCTCGGTTGGGATTGCGCAAGCTTTGTTCTTTGTGGAACATGACCATTTCCGTGTACCTAAGCTGGAATCCCATCTTTGTTGTTTGCACATGCGAATGCCTTTGAGGTATCATAGAATGTGGCAACCTAAAACTCCAGTTCCCACTGCCTGGTTAAGTTTATAATTGCAAGACACCAAACCCGCAAAGCAAATAACCGACAGAATATGGTTGCCAAACAACTCCAAGCATCCAGAAAACCGCATATTGCCTGAAACCTGTTTTCAGGGTTCCCGATATGTTCCGCCGTGGCCCATAGTTTGCCCTCATGGTGGGGTACTTTTTAAGGGGAAATTTAGGGAAATTTAGGGAAGCCCTAATTGGGTATGTGTCAAGATAGGACAACCCCCAAACTGATGGTTTTCTTTGGCTTTCCTTTAGTCCGACCATGAAAACGGTACCCTGAAAAATGAAAAAGCACACAGCCATCAGAGAATGCCTCTGGAACCCCTGTGTGTTTATCTATATACATGTATATATGTACTTTTAGAAAGCGATGGCGAAGAAGAAGAAGGAGACTTTCAGGAGCGAGGGGTAGTCACATACCCTAGGTCCTCCAGTAGAGAGGTCAGAATAAGGGTACCAACTGGTTTTTTTCTGTAATCTATTTTAGTAGGGGAACACTCGCACATGATTAGAGTTAGGCCCAGTTATAGAATGTATATTTTATTGTTTGCTTCACTTTGAGTCACTGGTAAAATGTAAAAAAAAAAAAACATGTATCCTAAGTCTACCCCAGCCCAACCAAAAAAGGGGTGAGAAGTCGCCAATTGCTGGGGGACCTACTGTGGATGGACGAAATCCATTTCGCACCACCTAAGAAACCCTGGAGTGCCCCTGTAAATACCAACAAACCATGCTTTCCCATGGTTTCGAAGTGGTGCGAACGGGTTTTGCCCACCCACCGTAGTACACACCTCCCAAGAAGCATCGGGTCTCCTGGCCCTGGATGAAGGGCGCCCCATCTGTAAAGGCATGGAAGGCGTCGAGGCGCCTTCCCTCCCCGTGCGACATGTCCAACGCCTTTGGGTCCTGACAGACTTGGGCCCGTGGTTCGAACAAATCCGGGCTGTCCAAACCTAGGTCCTCCAGTAGAGAGGTTAGAATAAGGGTACCAACTTTAATTCTGTAGTCTATTTTAGTAGAGGAACCCTCTCCGAAAAAAGTGGTGAGAAAGGGCACCTAGCTGGGGGACCTAGAAACTGATCCCGGCCAAAAACGGAAAAACAACTTGTGGGTAAAATGGAAACCCAACCACTAAACCAACCAAAAACCTATAAACCTAAGGGGATGGCTGGGAACCACCAAAGTTCTAACAAATCCTGGGCTTTGCCTTTGTTTCAGCTTGCCTCGAACAGGGTGGTTTCCCATTTACTACTAAGGGTTACCTAACCATTTCAACACCTATGGAACCCATAAAGGATACATCCGAAAGCCACTTAGGCAACTCTGTAAATCAGCTGGTATTTGGGTGGCTTCTTGACTGGCCCGAAGTTGAATTTGTGTCCTCTTTGCGGGGCCGTTTCTCACCTGGAATGGACCTACTGTGGATGGACGAAATCCTGCACCACCCAAGAAACCAATGGCTTCCCATGGTTTCAAAGTGGTGCAGGATTTCGTCCATCCACAGTATTGTCCTCCATCGTGGCTCCGAAATGGAGCTCCAAACCTACAGGAAACGTCTCCTGTCCGTCCGGGCCAAAACGTCCCTTCCGGCCAGGCCGAAACCCCCCTCAGGGTGAACCTATGGGGGTTGATCAAAAGGTCCGTGATACGTGGGATGATCAGAGGTTGAACAACCACTACAAAGATATATGAGAAAAGTTACCCATGGTCATTTGGGGCCAGGAATATTCATCAACCCCTATGTTCCCATCAAAGGGTGGATTGTAAACTGAACACCCTGCCGCCAGTGCAAGGTGAGCCTCTTTTTTGGTGGGGGAATGCGGGTCCGATGTGCTAAAATCCAATTTTCCCACAAAGTCCCAAAATCGGGTGGGGTGAACCCCCCCGGTCAACCCCAAACATACCTCCTGTTTGTTTTTGTTCTTGGTTGCTTCATGGTTCCTCGCGTCGTGTTTCTTTTGAGAGGGTCAGACCAAGACAAGGATGGCCACTGGGGCGTAGAAAGTGTGCGAAAGGGTTTGAAACAGAGTTTCGGGAGAGAATAAACAGGCCCAATCCCACCAACAAGAAGAGATTGTTTAAGTCCCCCAGTCCCAAGGGCAAAGCGGTGCCCCCGGCTGGCACAAACAACGAACCAAAACAGGGTGCCTTTAACCAAAAGATGAATGAACCCAGCAAGGGCAGAGACAACCGAAAGCAAGCACAAAGCAGCAACCCAAGCAGGCAAACAAAGCAGCGAAGCAAGCAAAGCAAACCAAATGCGCACCAACCCCAACCAGAACCCCCGACCAACCTCCACCGGAAACACCACCACGAGCGCTCAGCAGCGGCACTGTTTGCCGAAGATGAGCGTGACGTGCCGCAGTGCGCGGTGACGAAATTGCAAGGGCTAGTTGCCGGATTGAAAAGCTTGAGCCAAAAGCCGCGTTGGGCTTCGGCATGAAACATGCTATGATAAAAGTACATGCCCCCAAAAACACCTTCCTCGCCTGTACAAAGAGAAGGAGTGAATTTGGAAGGGCGCATTGGCCATGTTGAAGTTGAAAAGCAAATAAAAAGAAAACAGAGCCGATTAGGCTACCAGGGTTCGCGGCCCCATACCCGGGCACTCATTGGTGCCCGGATCCCGCCACCACCCCGAATTACGGGTATGGGGCGGATTCGCGCCGGTAGCCAAATCAAACAAGAGAAAGCAAAAAGAAACAGAAACAAAGATTCAACTCCAGAATGGCAGGCATGAAATAAAAATACATTTGCACTGCAACCACATCGAACCGTAAGGTTCGAGTGGATTTATTTCCTGAATTCATGATTTAGGCGCATTGGCCCACTGGTTGAAACGTGGTGCTTCGACCACAAGACCACGGTCTTTAAATTAGCACCGTCTAGGCGCGCGATCACGCAAAGACCTTCGGTAGGAACACCACCAGCTGCAATCAGCGGTTCAGGTCCGAATAGGACCTCACCGGCAGCGGTGCAGCGCATCCGTGATCCTCACCACAGCACCTTGATGAGCTCCATCACCAGCAGCAGCAGCGGTGCTGGAGAAAGCAGATCACCAGCGGCCATAGACGCCGCCGAGGATGACTTCCTTGCTGCGGCGACATACACCTGACAGGTAATCGCTGCCTGCGCGAATAGCGCACAGCTGCGCATGCAGTTGAATTCCGAAATGGCGAATAGCCCAAACACAGAAATACTACAAGGAGCATAGTCCATTATGTGAATTCCGGAATGAAGGCATGCGCGCGTTGGCGCCGCCACGCAAAGGAAGCAGACGAACATCAGGTATCACCGATGTCGTCCGCCGCCGTGCCGTCCCCTCCCCTTGTTGACGTTCCAGTCCCCAGGAGGAGGAGGCACGGTCTCGGCCAACTCATCATCCGCACCCCAGGTAGGGGTATGCGGCGAGTTCGGATTCTCGAACTCGCGGGGATCACCCTGCATGTGCGGCTGCCAACCCTGCGGCATTGCGCCAGGCCACATTTGCGGCATCATGCCAGCCATTGGCTGTTGCATGTACCCTCCCATTGGGAAAGCGGGGTACATCGGACTTGGGAACGGGAAAGGGGCTGCCTGAGCACCCTTGTATCCCGACCCGCGAGCATCAGGCTGATACCCGCCAGTGGGAGTTCTCGATCTGGCGGATCCGCCACGACCGAACTGCCCTTGTTGGTAGCCGTATTGGCCACCCTTGCCTTTGTACTGATCACCTTTGTGACCCTTTCCTGGGAACTGGTCACCCTTGTGACCTCCGCCCTTGGGCCAGGATTGTGCAGGGGCTTTGCCCTTTTGCTGATCACCCTTTGACCTGGATTCAGGTCGCGGGGTAGCAGACCGTTGGTCTCCCCTAGGAGTGGCTGCCCGCCTGTGGTGCTTCCCAACCGGCGGGTCAGCAAAGACAATGGCGCATTGGCCGTCGCGCCGCGAAGCGGGGACCATGTCAACCTTATTGTCTTCGACATAAATGTATGCCTCAGCATACTCAATTGGGGCCGTGATGGATCCACCACTGGCCCGCAAAGAGTCGATATTCCAATCAAGAACAGTGGAAGCGTCGAAACTCGGATCTTCAGTATTGAAGTCCGTGAGGCGTCGCTCAGCCTGTACCAACGACATTATGATGTCCGCGCGTGAGGCGCCTAGGCCATACAGCGGAACCAAATACCCGTCCTCAATCCCGATGCGGTAGGCATCAAAGATATGCACAGAGAGGTAAAGGGCAAATGCTGAATTTAGACTGCCCTTTCTCGTCATATGACGACCCCATTGCGCCGCCTGTTGCGGGTGCTCGATTAAATATGCCATGACAGACATATTGTCGGGAATCGAGACGCCAGTGTTGCTCTCCTCGATGAGCAGCTGCTTCGCTACCCACCGCTCGAGAGCCTCATCACTCGCCCGCACACAAGCGTGAGTGTCCTTTGAGGTGACCTTTGCAACCTCCTGAAACGCAACTTGCACAATATCCGCATTGGGAACGTGCACAAGATGCGGCGCGCAGCGCAAACCGGTGATCATGCAGCTGACCACCTCGCGAATCGGGTTTACCGATGCCATGAGAGGGGCCCACGCGTCGGTCTCCCCTTCATGCCAGCTGCTGGGGCGGACTGCTTTGAGTTCGCTCAGCCAGATTGGCTGTCCATGCTTAACCAGAGCGCGGACGGTGCCTGGCACCCATTCACGATAGAAAATCGGCAGATGGCAACCATTGCATAGAATGGTGCCATACATGTTCAAATGCGCGCACCGAGGGCACCAGTAGTCATGCATGGGAGCATTGTCCCATGAAAATGACACCCCTCTCCGCGGTCCCTGAACATTCAACTCACGGACCGCCCAGGGGCGGATGTATATTACATCCCCTTCCTGATGCAGATAGCATGCGCGCCAGAATGGCGCATGTATCTCTTCCCGCACGGCGATCAAACCGCGTCGGGTTTTGTAGATGCCGGCGGCTTCCTCGATGGCCATCCACTTTAGGTCAACGGCCACAACGACATGGCGCTTGTCCATGTATTTGACGCGGTCGTCAACATAAAATTCGCCCTCATTATTGGGGCTGGGCAACTTGAGGAAAGGCACCTTTGCGCCCTCCATCCCAATCATGATCTCCCCCCTGCAGACCTGCTCAGGTCGCATGGGGAAAACTGTGATGGCGAATTTGCCAGGCCTCCGGATGCACCTCGTTTTGAGGGCGGACCGATACTCGGCCATCGTCAGCAGCACGTATCCCGTATAAGGGACTTCTGCTGCTCCCATCGGCCTAAGCAAAGGCCCCATAGGCGTTCGGTCACGCAGTGCCCAACGCTTGAAAACTTTGAACGGCACGTCCCTCCCGATTAGGGTGGACCGCGCAAAAAGCACCTCATTCGGGCGCACACTCGTGCCATCTGTCCTCCAGACTGTCCGTATTAGGAGCTCGACTGGAGGGTACGATGGGCTTTCCTTTGCGAGAGCACCCGCCCAGGTCGCTACCTCGACACTCGTGCACTTGTGGATCCCGTATAGGGCCTCAAGTAGCGTTGAGATCAGAGTCATTGACATCCAACCTCCCAGAATGTCTGGAACCGTCCCAAACAAGAAGGGAGGCTGCTCACCGGGCTTCACGTTTAACCGCGTAGGGTCAGTGTTGCCCGACAAAACTTCTAGCAGCATTTGCGATTCCCTGGAGCTTCGTCCAACAAACGCCGACACATCCCTAATTTCGGGGAAAAAATGGAAGATGTCATTTCCGGCAGGACAGGCGATTCTGCCTGCTATCCCGCCCTGTGCATCAATCACAACCTCTTCACCCTCGTATGTGAGGTTGTAGGTGCTCGTAATCGGGCACACACCGGGCTTAGCCATCAGTGCCTCTTCCAACGACGCACCTGTTGGGAGGACGCCCTGTACGTGCGACTTGGTACCTATGGGACCAGTACTCGCAGACATAAGCCGATAATTTTCGGCACGAAAGAATGGAAAAAGGTTCTTCATCCTTTCAATTTCTTCTTCAGTGGTGCGCCACGCCTTTGCCTCATAGTAAGGCGGCTCCTGCTTTGAGGGCACTAGGTCGCGGTCACCCATTGATGAGAATTTGTCCACATATGGACCCATTCCATCATCGTCTACATAACTCTCGTGATCTTCATCCGAGACGTACTCCTTGGGCGGCTCGCCCAGAGCGTCCAGATCGACCTTACCAAGGTCGACCAACGCCGGAGAATCCAGGACTCTCTGGATCCTCATGAGCTCGTTCCTAAACTGCTCAAAGCCTCCGGCCTTGTCAATCACGGAGGTCGGCATGGCGCCCTCCCATGATTCTGGAAACATGCACACGTTCGTAGGGGAATACTCGTCATCGGAAATATCCCGATCACGCTCCCGTACGTCGCTGATTAGTGTCACATCCAACGAGCCGCTTAGGGCCTCGGGACGCGACGCTTTCGCCGGATGCGGCTTTGCGCTCTTTGACGCTACAGCAGCCTCATTGGCCGCTTTGTCCTTCTTCTCGTCACCCTTATTCCCCTCCTTGTCCACATCCATTTCGGACGGCTGTGCGCTCCCCCTTGCTCCGCCCATTGGCGGTTCAGAGGGTTGAACAGGGGATTCCTTGGTACGGGCTTTGCCGTAATAATGCCCTGGGATCTGCACGTTCCCAACCGCCAGCCTCTCGCGGACGCTTGGCGGTGTGTGCCGACCCAGTATGGACAGCAGGCGCCGATCGCCTAGGAAGGCCCTTACTGGCCGACAGAGATGGAGGAGGTGGCTTCATTTTGGGAGCCGGCTCCGCCTTGGGCTCCGACTCCGGTTCAATTACGCAGGACTTGAGGTCGAAGCTTTCAGACCTCAAAAGGCCCGCGCAATAGGAACGGAAAACGTCCTCAACTTCCCGAGCAAGGAACTCGGGATGGTCATCCTCCCTCGGAGGTGTTCTCCAGCCGTCGTATCCATTGAGCAGATTCCTGCCCACGATTTCATTGAATCGATACGTGCCTAAACCGGCGTAGCGGTTGGCAGCCCGAAGAACATTACAAAATCTTTCGACCTTTTCGGTCGCCGCAATGGCCGCAGCCATCTGAGGGTGAATATACCCAGTTTCAATCATGCATCCTGCGGCTTCGCGCAAGCATGATCTTGCACGCCACAGATTCGCGGCGGCCTTGTAAAAGTCGCAGTATTCAACGTTCCACGTTGCGTCCTGCGCGCTGAGCTCATCATCTCCGCTTTGGGAGTCAGGCATAGTGAGCCCCAAACGGATTTCCCGACCGCGGAATACGTCGGCGGAGATCTGGTTCGAGTTCGGCTGATCCTCCAGCGGAGGACGGGGAACATATTGTTTCCCTGAGCCGACACTAGACTCATTTGCCGATTCCCTGTTTGGATGCCTCCCCTCGGTCTGCATCTGATTAAACCGTGCGACCAGGTCCGACCGAGGGCCAATCGACAATGGCCCAAGGTTCTCCTCAGCCCAATCAGCAAGCGCTTTGGCTCCCGCGTGATGAATTTCATCGGCATTCATCGTGTCAGACATAATGGCCTTTGACAGGAAATCCCAGTCGTACTCGCCGAAGCGACGATCAGTTGCTGAAGCATTGTCCAGCAGCTGGAAAAACTCATCCTCTGACAGGCCTTGCCACAGAGGTAGAGCGAGGGCATCCTCAATGGAATTAGCCTGAATAGGGTAAAGAAGGCGCCTTGGCCAGGCCCCGTTCCTCCACGCCGCCAACGCTGGCGGGTAACCTGCTCTCCGGAACAGGTAGTGCACTGCGATGCAGGCATCCGCGCTTTCAGCGGGCGCATAATATTCCGAATCCGGACCAGTTTCATGGTCTCCGGGTTCAGACGGATCATCGTCGCCATCGGGTGGATCGGGTCCACCATCCCCACCAGTCCCGCTCCCATCCATAGGATCGTCGCGGCCCGGGAGCTCATCGGCAGGGGAGGTAGGGGAATCTCCCTCCGCCCCATCGCCGTCCCCATCATTGTCTCCACCCGCAGCGCCTTGGCTGGGTGAAGCCCTTTTGGCCCCGCCTGCATCCGCAAGTTCGGGCTGTACATCCTGACCAACGGGTATGGATGCTTCGGGATGGGAAGCCATCCCCATCGACGCATCGGTCGACAGGGACGGAGTGCTGTCTCCTGGTTGAGGATTATCCCCACCAGCGACATCTGGAACGCTGTCCCCACGCTTAGGTGGCGGCTCCGCCTGGTTAGGCTTCGCCGGCTCAGACAGGCTAGCCGGGGGGCTCTTCACTGCCTTCCGCGGTGGAACCTCGGGCCGAGGTGATCTCGCTATTCGCGGGAGCGCATCCCCCCGAACCCCCATCGGTCGGTGCGTCAGCACCTCCCGCTTTAGGCACGGGTGGGCCCGTGACCTCAGGTGCTTTGACCTCGGGTCCCTTAGCACAAGGAGCGGCACCCTTTGGCGGAGGGCCAGCGGCCGAAGACAGGCACGGCAACGACCCTCCCACCTTAGGTGGCGCGCAGCTGGGACCCCTTGCGGCCCCACCTCTCCATCTGTTAGCGGCTTCGCGCTTGGACAGGGACGGAAAGTCATCGGAGTACGCGTCCTTGGGAAGCTCGGGAGGATCAGGCTTAGCCTTCAACAACTGCTTCCCGGTAGCAGGCTTCAAATCTATTCTGTGGCCGCCTGTTTTAGACGGACCACCAGTCGTGGTCGGGCTATACCCGCACGCCTGCGCTGGCTTTGCAGGTATTGTTCCCCTCTGATTGCCGCAAACAGCCGGCGAGAGACCGCGACTTGCGGCCGACTGGCCGAAATCGGCCATTGCTTGGCCCAGCCTCTGCCTCCCCGTTGCGGGCGGCGTCGAGGACCGGACGCGCTGAGCCATTGTCTGTGGCCCATTTCCCGCGTTGGGGCGAGGAGCAGACTGCTGCTCAGACGCTCTTGCATCGGCCGCGGCAGGCGCTTTGGCCGACGACACACGGCTTGTGGCGCATGGGCCACTCGACATCGTTCTAGGAGCAGAGATTACCTCCGCCCATGGCGCATCCTCAGATGAGGACCACCGGTCGACCGGTGTGAGGCCTGCCCCGACTCCGCACTGCTTTGCAGCGCTCAGATATGACTCCGATGGTTTCATCAGAAGCTCCTGTTCTACCAAGAAATCCAGAGCAAGGGCCAGGGCTTCCCGGACCTCGTCACTCATTGAGTACTCACGCCTCAGCAGACACACCAGGTCGGTGAACGCCGAGACAAGACCCATAAACTGGTGTCCGCCTCTTTCGAGACCGACAACGCCGCCGTTTAGGCTCTTCTTTGAGCAGCCGAACCACATCGCGTTGGATGGGTAGGCTGGGAAACCGGCGTCGCGGCACTTCATGAAAAACGTGGTTGCGACCTCCTGCATGGCTGTCCCATGCCAAACGATGCCCGGACCCGACAAGATTATCGTCGGTGCCTGGCTCCGGCCGCCCTTATTGGCGAACGCCTTCATGGCATCGATGTTTTCATCGATGATCCTACCCGCATCGGGGCTGGGACCATACGTGTTTTCGGACTTGCGCCATTCGGTCAGCCACAGGCATTTGGTAAAGATGATGAATATATCATCTTTAGCGCCCGCAGGAGCACCTGCATGTACCGGGTCAGCTAGTTTCTGGCTGACCACGGTACGGAGGAGCTCAGCTACTGAGGTCTCCTCCTCAATCTCCACGACCTCCAGCGCGTATTCGCCGGTTTTGGCCGGGAGCTTTGTCCGGATGGTCGTCCACTGCTCCTGAAGCTTTGCTTCAGTAATGGACTGACCCGCGCTGCCGGTAACCCAGTGTGAGGGTCCAACCAGCACCACAACACGAGATCCCTCTACACCTATGTAAGAGACCTTGTTTGGCTTGCATCCGCTTAGCAGCTCGGCGCATAGGCCAGCCGCAGCGGAGGGGTTGACGTATCCCAGCATTGTGAGAACGAACCCCAAATTGTCCGGCCCCTCGCAGCCGGCGTATTCCATCGCCGTTACGGGCCAAATCATGGAAATAATGTACGCCCGGACACTGAACGCCCATGATTCCCACATCTCCCGCACAAGCTCATACGGTTGGCGGTCCTGACGATCAGGGTAGATGTTACCGCTGATCGCGCTCATGAACTCACTGCATTGAGTGGCTGCGTTGGCCAGCGCCGCTACCGCGTGCCCTGGCACATGGTACATGAGCTTTGCAGCCCCTGAAAAGGGAAGGCCGCCAGCCAATGGAAAGAACTTTCCTTCCGATGCGGGAACATAGTGCTCCCAGGTTTCGAACAGCGGGCAGCATCGTACCTCGCCGACTTCGCGGATCTCCTGGGGAAAGAACTTAAAGTCCACCTCGCCGCCGGGCTTGGCCGGGGGAACCGACGCCTCACGTGCCACCGACCCGGCGGGAATTTCCGCCCCAATGGTCAGCGCTACGCGGTTGGCGCCGTGACGTATCCATCCGACCTCTGCCGAATGAGGGTTTACCTCAAGCACAGGGTTCCAAAGGTGCGTGGCAGGGTTATGCGACAGCAAGTTCCCCGCCACAGCAGACGTCCCTTCACCAATCGTCTCTTCTTTGAGAGCGATTGCCTCGACACGAACGCGGAATTGCCTTATCACGCGTTGGTGTGCAGGCCCCTTCTCAGTATGCTTGTACGCCTCGTGGGCGTTCTTACCGAGAGGGCGTAGCAAAAGTGCCAGACGGACGGTTACGCCCAGGCCAATATGGCTGAGACAAGAGTAATAACTCTCAAGACAAACGGGCTTCGTCGATGTCCACACGCCTGTTAGCGTGTCGGCATCTCCGAGCGATGCAACGGCATTCCCATGGCCCAATATGTTCCATAGGGAAGAGAATTGTGTTCCATGAACCCATCTCTCGTGCATGCTGGCTGCATTGAGCTCTGTGCAGTGCCGCATCGGGAACACTAGATACCCGTCGCGTTCAAGCACGGGATCACCGGCGTGCCAATCCCCGATTTCCTTGCTCGGCATGGTAAGCGGCTTAGCGCGTTTCCAGTCAATCAGGTGAAATATGGTGGGGGGAATCCCTATTTCATCCGTGATGAAATCCACAAAATCGTCATAGGAGCACCACAAGGCCTCAATCTCCTTGCACATGGATCCTACTTCAAAAGCATGTGCATTGACCGTTTGCATCTTTGTCAGCGCATCGGCCGAGATGCAATGAATTGCCTTCATATACCCAACCACCGCCTTGGGTGGGGTACAAAGGGCAGTTGGGCGCTGGTATGCCCAGGCCTTGAATGCCTCCTCGGCTCCTGCCGGCTGTACATTCGAGGGCATATCTCTCCTACCCTTTACAACGGCCGCCTGCATGGCGCGAATAACATTTTTATTCGCCGCTTGGAAAAAGGTCTGCCAGCGTGAGTCGACCTTCGCCATCTCGTACAGCCAGTTCCCGCCTCGGGGAACCAGTGAAGGGGAAACGGCGGTAGACAATGTCATTTCGATCAGCGAGTTCCGAGTTGGCTCGCAGTGGAGCTCGGGCTCGCGCGGCATTGCCTCGCAGATGATTATGGCAGCCGTGTAGACGCTTTGGTCACTCAGCTCCACTTCACCTAGAAGCATGGCCTGGAGAATACCAGCCACGCGTAGGCGACGGTATTTCTTGATGGCCGGGACGAAAGACTTGTCCCCAATCATGCCCGTGTCAAATCCCTCCAGTAGGTTGAAAATGCCGGAAAAGGCACCGACAACCTGAGGGTCCTTGACACCGTCCTTGACTTGCACCAACTGCGTCTCAGCAGTGGTGCGATAACCGTACTGATCGGACTTTGCCGTCAAGTGCGGGTAGCAAATTCTAAGATTTTCCGATAGCCGAGTAGGCCTCTCATCTGAAAGCGCATTGGCTGAGTGATTTGGCTTCCGCTGGAAGCGGACAAAAGGTGTAGGCGCAGTTAGGGTTCATATAGTCCGCCTGCTGCCGCGCCGCCAAAGATGAACCTCTCGAGCGCGGGGCAGCGCCCGCCATTCCGCCGGCCGCGGATGCAGCCGCTGCCATGGCGCGAGTTTGCGCCCGGGAAGCGGTAGGGTACCACTAAAACAAAGAATACCACGGAAGATACCCCGAAAACAGGGAAACCTTCCACATCCAAAGGTGTGTAAACCTTGGGTGCCATCTCTATGGGTACGAAGGGGCAATTTCCCCTGGCATAAGACCGAATATGGTCGTACCTATGATAAACAGTCGTGCGTTGACAACAACCCTGCTACATCACTACACATGAAACTGCAAAGCTACCCTATGGACATGCCCACCCGAGCGGAAAATGACACAAACACAAACCATCAAATCGAGGCGAATGTGCCTGAACTAATGTCGCGAATTTGCGTTAGTTATTGCAGCATGACTAATGCTGTTGTGAATGATGTCCAACAAGCCTACTCAGTTCAAGGCTGTTTGAAGAGCAGCGCGGGTCGCATATTTTACAACTAAGTCATGCACAAGAGGATCAACACGTGTAGTGCGATACATCCTGTTGCATTTGAAAACTGGGAAAGAGTTCACATGTCGTGAAATACAAATTAATGTCAATGCATGCACATGATCTTTATTTACAAGACATGAGCAATAGTGTACAACACGGCTATAGCGGTTTACGCCAAGCTTGACAAGAACATCGCGATTAGCAATCCAGGTATTTGGCTGTATGAAAATGCCTACGGAAAACTCCGTGTTCAGCGCGTGCTCAATTAAGTCGTTTAGACATGATTGGCACTGCTCTACCTGGTCACGTGCGCGCCTGATCTTGCTCCAATTCCCTCGCGTGGATGCATCGATCAAACTGCTATATCTACATAACAAAATGTTAGGTCTGGAGCCTTCAATTGTACCCCGTCTAGGGATAACAGGGCAAAGATTGGCCGGTCTAACAAAGTAGGTAAGCCATCTACCAAACTGAGGTTCAGGCGTTATGCCAAGCTCAGAATCTACGAAAATGTTTCGCGCATCGCAAACATTTGATCGATCCTCAACTATGTCAAAAACCATGTAGCTGGATTCAGCCAACTGGATGAACTTGTTGAAAAAAGAATTTTGATCGGTTTCCATGCGTACCCCCCTAATTGGGGGGAGAACAGGTGCAGCAGGCTTTACGACAGGGAGGGTGGGATGGCTAATGAATTTCTCCAGGAATCCTGGATTAAACATTCCTAAAGTCTGCAAATTCCTACCCCATGTCACCTTATCTACGCACGCTTTGGTGAGAATGTCCGCGCCTTGGTAATGCGATGGACATGCTACGAAACGAAAAATCTGTTCATTGTAGACTTCATTGAGCCAACTAATGTCGATTCGCTGAGTACGCGACATATATCGCATGTTTGGGTTGTTCCCAGTGATAATGATGCGGCATGCGGCCTCATTATCTTCCATACAATTCACCGTGACAGGCTTACCGGTGCCTTGACCGATAGCAAACTGCCAAAGCTGTGCAAGTGGCATGCCTTCCTTGGCCACGCCATGATCTAGTGCAACGATCTCCGCTTCGGGAGTCGATTTGGATACCGAAGTTTGCTTCTTGCTAACTGCGGTAATGGGAACATATGTCCTTGGGCCGACTAGGCAAATAAGGACACCAGATGTACTCTTGGAATCGGTACGATCTCCAGCGAGATCGGCATCGCAGTAAGCGACGATTTCAATGTCACTAGGCTTATCACAGACCCACCCGTATAGGTGTAGGTCTAGCGTTGAGTTGATATAGGAAACAATCCTATGAAGCTTCTTGTCGCACAGTCGATTCCACTTAGTGATTCGACTGGCCAAAGCCTGTACAGGTCTAATTAGGTCGTATCGACCCATTCTAGCACCATACAAAATTTTCATGAGAACTGCAGCTGCAGCGTCGCCTAGGACACCGGGCTGTTCAGCAATCACGTCTGTTGGGCAAGGAGATGGCTGCCCAAACAGCTGATCTACTTCCGGGTTGATGGGATTCTCATCAAATTCCGGTTTACTTTCATCCAGAAAAGGCGTCTCAGCCTTCACCAGAGGTCTAGGGTACTTGGGGAGGCATAGCTCCTTGTACCTGTCAACGCATGCTTCCATGAAGCACGCTTCGTTATATTTGATGATCTTCACCCGAGCCGGGTCGAATTTGACCTCGTCAGCTCGAAGTCGTTTCTCTCCGAAACGAATGTCAGGCATCTCTTTGGATGGTGGATGATCCACAGTCCAGGCAGTACGAGGGTCGAAGAAACCCTGTACATCTGCTGCAGCAAACTCATGCTCGCAGCCCAGATACCGCTTGAGGGTACCCGGCGGTTCCATTGTAATTACCCGACCAATGAGGTCCCATCCGATCGATAGGTTAGCGGATGGGCCACCCATCTTGAAATCATCAACATAAACCACTAGAAAAAGCTTATACTTAGGGTGATAAAACACACTCGGCCATTCCGGGACACGGATAAATCCGACCTCAATAAGCCTTGCTTCGCAATGCTTTTCCCAGAACGTGCCGGCATCAGGATGCCCGTATAGGGCAAGGATCAATGGACAGACCGGATCGTCGTAGCCAGCATCAACCCATGCTTGCGGCCATTGATCCTTAGGAATACGCACCCATGTCGTGGGACCCAGCAGCTTAGCTTGGGTATAGGCGGATTCGCCATCACTGACTTGTAGTGCGTGACCAGGCAACATGCCATATGCATCACACATCTTGCCTGCGGCCATTGTTGCCGGGCATGAGGTAGCTTCGGAAAACATGGCCCAGTGATTTGACTGGTCCCTCACAAAGCATCCCTCAAACACTACTCTCCCTTTGTACTTCCTATTAGGATCATCCTCAGGGAGTTCATGATTCTTTTCCACACATATGTCAAAAATTCTTCCTACATGGACAGTCTTGCCGTTCGCTCGCGCTTCGGCAGCAACTTTCTTCCACTCTCTAACTTTCGACTCATCCCAACATCCCAACTTTCGGAGCTTTGTCCACTCCTTGAGGAGAGCTGCACGCGCCTTGTCGTTACCAGCTTGCTCCTTCTTCGTCACAGGCCTTGCTACACAGGCGTAAAAAGTTGGTATGCCCTGTAGGTTGGGTTGATGCCCCGAAGCCTTGTTCGATCTGGGCATTGGCGGAACAGGATCTCCATTTAACCCTATGGCGGGACCAGCAGGGTACCCGCCGGTACTGCCGAAGCCATTAACCCCCCTGACGGTTACGTCGGGTTGTTTGACAGTGATCTTGGCATCAACAATCATGACTTTCTCGAGTATGAGTTGAGCGATCCTGTCTCCAGGTCGAACTCGAAACTCATAATCAGAGTGATTAAAAAGCATCACTCTCACTTCTCCTGAGAAATCAGGGTCAATTACTCCTGCACCTACGTCTAGCATGTGCTTGACTGCCAGACCTGATCTCGGTGCGATGCGGCCGTAAACTCCGCTTGGGAAAGTAAAGGCGCATCCAGTTTGCACAAGAGCACTTCCCTTAGCGGGAACGATGATTTCATCGCACGAGCTTAAATCTAAGCCCGCAGAGCCAGGCGTTTGCCGAGTAGGGAGAGTTGCATAACTGTTCAACATGTGGACGAGCAAGGCATCCTTGTCTCGCCTCCATGCACACGGATCGGCCTCCGTTACCTCAACAGGCGCAGCAGGAGCGTTGTCCCCCTTGCTCAAGGTAGCAGGGGCAGCCGCATAGGGCTTATGCCCGTAAAGACCTTTAATCACGGCTTTACACATCCCAATGGGATATCGCGCAGTCAAGGGCGTAAGGCTTCCCTCGATCCTGGCGTGGGGGTAGCCTATTTCGTGGCTACACGTACGCCCTCGTAGCTCGTTGGCCAGTTCAGGGCAAGAAGTGGCGATCCGCCACTGCTTCCTGATGGGAACACCATCGGACGTTTGCATTCCAAAGTCGCAACCGTCAACATCGACACACCTGATGTCGGGATCGTCGATTAGACGCCTCATGAATGGCTGTTTCCAACCAAGACAATGCCTCGGCCATTCGAAAGCTATTCTACCTCCCTTAAAACGCACGCGTTTGGCGACACGAAGGAAAGCAGCAAACATGACCATCGACGTTCGTCTAGCTTCGTTGAGCTCTACAGCGAACTCGGGACCGTACTGGGACAAGTTAACATACTGCCAAGTACTCCACGGTCCGCACGGGATCGAGCCCCATAAGTCACAACCAGGATTCTGATCGACTATCTCAATCAATCTAGTCATATCCTTATTCTTTAAAATGTCGAACGACTCCTTGTGTACGCGAATCGCGTCACCCCCCTGTTCCAGCATTGTGGCGGAGAGCTTAGAGTCAGGTTCGCATGCAAATTCTATCAACAATCTCCGCTTTATCACAGCGGGTCCAGCTGGTTTGGAGGGTGCGGCTTCGCCAGCACGCGCTCGTTTCAGAGCTTCCTCCCTTTCAGCCTCGATGTATATCCTTCGCATACCGACGGACATACCTTTCCAGTCAGTAGAAGAAATGGAGTTGGGTTTAATCCAGAATAGGACCTCTCCTTTCTTTTCTCCTTCTGCTCGTAATCAAGCTCATCAACGTGTAGGGTGTGGGCCTTAGGCTCACCTGCATCGAGGTCTTTGACTTTGTCTAGCCTATCTTTAAACTTGGCAAGAGTGACCCTCGGAGCCCTAGAAGGAGCATGCCCTTTATCATACAGAATGGTCACGCCAGTCCAGAACTTTTGAGTTCTGACTCGATGTCCAGGGTTCAGGATTCTCCTGTCATCACGGATACACTGCTGCGTAGAGTCAATGTACTTCAGATGAGTTACACGATAATCATCCACATCCGCTTGGGACGGGCCTCCTGGAGGCAGTGGAGATCTATCATCCCCGAAAAAGGCTTGCCTAGCATCGACATGATGTCTGTGCCAGGATTTAGACTCTTCATCACGCACCCAGTGGTCCCTTTCAGGAACATCAGCAGGTGCTTCGGAATCAAAAACGGGATCACCACTGTCATCGTTAGGATGATCAGTACCCGGACCAACGGCATCGAGCTTGCTGTCTGGTTGAGTGGGAGCATCCGCTTTGGGAAGACCCTTTCCTTCTCCAGTGTCTAGGAGCTGGACCTCCCCAGTCAGACGCTCATAGGCGGCCAACATGGGAAAAACGCATCCCTCTTCGGGGTTCCGCCAAATTCTTTTGACCTGGTGAACACTGGGTCGGGAAAATCCGTTCCTAAAGTGTTCAAGATCGGCAACGTAGTAGTCGCCCTTCCACTGGCCACCGGGCTCTAATCTATAACCCAGGAAAATCCCAGGCTTCGACACTGGCCCGAATTTGGGCGCTTTAGATGCAGGGTCAATCTTCTGTGCCGGCATAGCGGGCACGTTACTGTACTCGTCCTCTCCGTGATCGGACGGCCCTGAATCATCAGCTAGTTCATCATCTCCTTCGGGCTCGTAATCAGAGTCCTCAAGAGGGTCAAATTCTTTTGGCTTTACAGTGAAATACGTCTCGCCAGTCCACGGGGCTTTTAGCTCCTTGGTGGAATCTGGACCGTATCTCCAGTCTACGGAGTGCATCATTTCTCCATTTTCCTCATCATACTGAACCCATGTATCACGGTCAGCGGTGAGACGAATATGCTCGATTGGAGCATCAACGCAGTCAGCTTTGAATAGCTTAGTCCTTGGTTCAACGTGCACTCTGACGAGTTTGCCAGATTCTTCATCGAAGATCCAGTGATCTTTTGTAGGAATTTCATCAGCTTTGTGATGGTCGTCCCGTTCGGAGGCGTTTTTGAGCCCCCCCTTTTCGAGCCTACGCGGTTTTGGCGCGATTGGCTTGAAATCAACAAGACATCCGAATGGGATGAGTTGACCGGGAAAATCCCTGTCATCGTTTCTCTTTCCCCATGCGGTTCCTTCACCTCGATTTTCGAGATTTCTGGCCGCGCAAAATGCGCGAACGGCAAATGGCCACCATTTGGGCGATAAGCCGGCTTGTCTGAGGAGTACTCTTGCTCCATGCAGAACTAGCTTCACTTTGTTTTCAATGATGCCATTCGTCTTTGGCATTCCGGGTGTGGACATGTGATGCACCCAAGCCATTCGGCGAGTAGCCGCAAGAAACTCTCTGGCTTGGTCCGAGTATAACAGACCAATCTTGGGTTCGGGACCCATAAACTTGTGAAAGGCTTCTACCGTATTAGGTACAGAGCGACTAAAAACAGGGAGTACATCTATGTACTTGGTCGCAAGATCGTAAAACACGACTGCGTCCGTTTCACCATTCACACCACGGTCCTTTAAACCGTGTAACACCATCGTGTCAACAGTGACAATATCACCGAATTTCGTGCATTCATGCGCGTCGGCACCGCCCCGGCGGTGCAAACGCACGTTCTCCATCTTTGCGCGTTGGCAATGTGGGCAAAAAGGATTCTTTGGCAAATGTGACATCATGTGTTGAAGCGTTTTAGCTTCAGCACGTAACTGGGCTTCGGTCCTGTAGCCCTCAGGGTGTTTGATTTCAACAATTTCACCCCCCTCGTCAGGCGCGTCGGCCTCAGAGGGAGCTGCAGGGTACAGTGAGTCGCTCATGGCAATTACCGGACCGGGCATTGCCGGTATCGCAGGACATGCGTCTATAGGTTCGGGGCTCCAAACATAACCGGCCCTTTAGGCAGGTATGGGACGTTGTTTATAACGTCGAGCCTAACAGTTCTCCCGGATGGGCAGATGAGAACAGGCGTCTCAAAAGCATCCCACCGGAAACTGTATCCAAAATCCACGCACCTACGCCCTATCGATACAATTGAGGGTGTATTACCCATGACGAAGGCTTCAATATCCTCGTCGAGTGACTCAACAGTCGCATCAACTCTACCTTGAGTCCCAGCAACACCATTTGCGGTCTGCAAGGAATGCTGGGTTCGCCCATTCTTGATGTGGCGATGATCCTGCGCGGGAATGTCGTGCATCCCAACCAAGTCGAAAGGACACCCAGTGTCAGCAAGCCACCGGATTTCGATTTGTGGGCCAGGCATAGCAGGCATCTGATCAGGAACATTTTCCCTGATCATTCGAGGGCGACGAGCCCACCTATTATCAGGCACATACTCACCTAATTGCAACTGTACAATCTGTCTAGTAGTGGCAGCTAGGATTCTAGCATTTTCCTCGGACATCGCAATCACCTCGGGAGGTTGACGCAACCTATCCGGGTGAATGGGGTGAGAATGCGACCGCCGATTCATGATCGGCCTAGGCTCGTCACGTGTCCTTATATTCTCAACTTGCTGAATTTCAGCATTGTCATTGAAACTCAGCCTGCGAGCAGTGAGCTTAATCCTCACTGCCTTCGCGAGCTCAGAGTTATACTGGCCGCATTTACCGGGCAGGTAATAGAAATCCGTCCTAATGTCAATTGGCCCAGGAATCCGTCTGAATAAAACGGATTTGCGAGTCGGTACACTCAAATCGACATCATCAATCAGAGCGTTGTCCGAGAGACGAATCGTTCGTCTGCGAATTACAGCTCTGATATTCGGGCCGCCCGGACATGTACCTTGCAGTGTACGAGCGCCAATAGTGGTCACTGACCACTCCATTGTCCCTTCAGGGCGTTGAAACCGAGCTCTATACTCTTCATATGCCTTGGCTATGGGATGAGCAGGGCAGGCAACAAGCCCTATAGCCTGAGGGTGACGGCCCGCCCCTCTCAAAAACCCGCTGACAAATCAGGGGCAGGACTATATGTCCTGTCGTCAGCAGTGGTAGTAGGTTCAGCAGACTCGGGTTGCGCATCGGCAGACTCGGTCGCTGGGGCCGCAGTGTGTTGCTTCGCTTCTTTCAGCAAATGCTCAGGTGGCTTTGCATGCTTGTAATCACACTTATCCCTCATGCACTTTCCATAGGAGACCCATTGAGCGCAATACCCTGGAATCAGGGGAGGACGCTCCTTGCGTTTCGCGTCGGAACTCCCAGTTCTTGTGTGTGCGAATTTGCACTCTTGTCCGCGCGAACAGTATCCACGCGCGAAGTCCCTGCACGCATCAATCGCAGGAGCACCGGGCGACGTAGACCTGGGCCTCCTTGGAGGCTCGCCCCTAGGGCTAGGCGTACGCCGCTTGTCCTGCTCCCGATTCCTGGGAGAGTACCTGTCCCTTCGATGAGGACTTGGGGTATTACCGGTCCTCTTCCTCGGATCGCTAGGAGGCCGACTCGGCCTATGGGAATCTCCAAACGGAGATCGTCTCCGGACGGGAGGACCAGGAGCACCAGGTTTCTGGGCTCTGTCCCTGGACTGAGATCGTTCGTAAAAGTCCTTGTGCATATTGACCTGATTCTTACGAACCCTCCAGCGGTCAATTTCGTTCTTGCAACGAGCACGAAGCCATTCATAGCTACAAACATCAGGATTGGATATGTTCCTATCCCATTCCCTGATATCATGAGCCAAACAGTTGAGGTGTCTAACCTTTTCACTGAATAGCGACCGCTTTACCTGCTCGGTCAGCGGTTCATCGAGACCCGCAAGGATATGATCCCACTTCGCGATGAACCTTTCAAGTCGCTCCTCTTCAGTATAGAAAGATGAAACACTGCATCGCAAGTTTGAGAGCTCGATTATCCTGAATGATTGCTCTCCGATATTTGCAGTCCTTAAGTGGTCGTATAAGAGCCACAGGCTCTGCCTACTCTTGATGCGATTGTTGGAACGTTGAGCGGCTTCGGTGAGACGATTAATCTTATCGATAATTGCAACAGTCTTGATGCACTTCCGAATGGCTGCATTGAACCTGGCTTCAAGGATGTGGTATTTACATTCCCCATCCAGTTCATCAAAGGTCTTTGCCTTCTCGACTTCAGTTAGCCAATTGATGACGTAAAGTCCATCATAGCTGTAGGCATTGCTAACAGCTTCCTTCATATTGGCTATCCATACCCTCAGCCCAGCCGCGTCGGGCTCTGGCGGGAGGTCTATGGGAATGCACTTAGTCGCAGCTGTACAGTTCGGATCATGGTGGCTACTGTACCCGCCGCCACCAGTTCCGAAAAGATGCTGTGGAACCTGAGAACTACCGATTGATAATGCACATACAGGACAAAGGCGAGTAGCCTTCGGAATGCAAATCTCACATGCCCTTTTCATGCATATCTTACATTCCTCAATTTTGCTGGGGTCAGGAATATCCCGATCACACATCCGACATTTCTTGTCAGGAGGATCGGGGCCACGCATGGTCGGCGGCTCAAGGCCTGAAGGATCCTTTGGCCTTGTACTGTTGGGATCAAATCCTGGATAATATCCGGTTTCACGTTTATCCAGGGGCACGGGTTGCGTAGCCTTCGGAGGACTCTGAAGGTCAGCCGCGTTGGGTTGACCCCCAGTTGGGGTGTCACGGAATCTGTCAACGGGTGGCCGCAGAGGCGGCGAGAACGACCGCGTCGGGTTCGCCTCAGGTACGCCCCCAGGCGACCTATTCCTGACACGGTTACCATCGGGATCCCTTCTTCTCCTAGTTTCGTCCCTTAGGCACGCAAGACAACAGGGACCCTGGACAAATCCAAATCTCCTGTAGTCGTCCTGCCCAGCAGAATGTCTGGTGCAGTAGTAGGTCTTACAAAACTGACACTCAATTCCCTTGGTCAGGAACGAGCTCTCCCTACAGACTCCGCATCGGGGCCCGTTACGGGAACATTCTTCGCACAGGTTCTCTTTAAATGAGAAGCAATACTCACAAATATCACCTCTGCATCCCTTGCAGTGAAACTCAGCCATGAGATGATTATATCCATCACCTATGTATTTACATCTGGGTTTACCAGGGTTGCCAGGGTTCCCACCGGCGGCACTCTTCTTCCCCCCTCCTCCTGGGCTTTGCCAATCTGGAGGAGGAGGCGGTGGAGGATCATCATCAGGAGGGCCAGGAGGAGGTGGCCGCTTATCCGGAGTACGGGACGCGGCACGCCTTCCTCCTGTGTGATCGTTCAATCCACTACTTGATACTACTTGAGGCCTGGCTCGAGTGCATTGATTCGAGGGAGTTAATTTTCTGGGCCGTATTACCCAGCACCTCGAGCATTTGCTCGAGCTTACTGTTGAGCGTAGTCGAAACGGCCATGTTATGAGTATTTTGCTTGTCCGTGTAGGATTTGCAGTCCCTTGACTTTATCTCAAGGTTGGCTTGTGTCTCATAAAGTTGGTCTTTAACCCACTTTATGCCGTCCCTATCATTGGTCCAGCGTTGTTCGACATCTTGCATCATCCTATCAATCTGACATACCCTAGTGGACAGGTCCTCGATTTTGAGGTTTACTCCACCAATCGCAGGATGGTTGGATTGGCTCTCCACTAGAGATCTCTCGATCATATCAACACGAGCTATAAGCCCGGTTACTCGATCAGAAAGAGATTCAAAAACAGTTTGAACCTGGGTGATGGAGCGAGCAACATCATCGTAGCTGGCTCGCTCGTTTAGGGCATCGCCTATGCTTATCATGCGATCGGCAACGATCTTGACGCGTTGGCCAAGCTCGGTCACGATGTCCTTAGTCCCTTGTGACAGCTGCATGGCCGCGTTCGCAGCCTGTGTACACGTGCTACTCACATGGACGCATTGATCGTACTTGGCCCTCCACGAGTTGACCTCAGTGGAGAGCTGCTTGATGCATTGATCACTTCTATCATTCCTACGCCCAAGGTCTTCGACCTTAGCAACCAGGCGATGAATAATCGCACTTACCGAAGAATCCACTCTCCCTCTTTCAAGGGCTGTTACAAGATCAGCAACCTCGTTGGGTTGCTCCTCACTCGCAGGACCAAATCCTGATCCGCGATCTCGAGGAGTGGACAAATCAACCATGATTGGATTAGATCTCGGAGGAGTTCTGAAAACATCCTGGACGGCCGTTGATGGCCGTGGGAACTCACTCCGATTAGGAGATTGACTCTGATACGGAGCAGATCTCCTAGCATCACGAACCGCAGAGGGTTGTGTCATGCCCAGGCCTTTGGCAACGGATAGTTTAGGAATAACAGGCCTATCCGTTCGCATAGGAACATCAGGTCTCGAGTCAGCAATAACAATGTCATTCAAGTCGGTCGCATTGGACACTCTAGACTCAGACATCGATTCAATATCAGTTGCATTACTGATGGTATGATTGCGACTAGAACTCGATGCCATCATGGACTCAGATTCTATTGGAACATTAGCTCCGTCCATATTGTCCAGAGCGAAAAAGGAAGCCGCGTTGGGCGTAGGGCGAACACCTTGGGCATTCAAGCCACTTGACCTACTAAATTCCTCCTGGAATGCTTCGATCCCATCAAGCACGTTAACGAGTGTGTCCGCGTTTAGCGGGTCTCTACCAATGATCGACGCTGGATCACCTGATCGACCGCGTCCGCGTCCGGAGTCCCGCGCACTGGGGTTACCCCTGTGGGCAGTTTCCCGATCCATCCCCCTTGCCCTATGCGATCCAGTCGAATTCGACCTTGATCGTTTGCTTGGAGTTGGACTGGGATGCAAATCCAATCTATCTACGATATTACGCTCCCTAGGGCTCTCAAATCCTGAAAGTCCCGGGGGAGGAGACATGTTCCTCATGGTCGGGTTTACCGACGGTCTTGGCCTGACGTTACGGCTGGCCACATCAGGATTGAGATTCTCAATCGACAAAGGTAGCATGAATTCATCACTTCCAGCAGCTCGTTTTGGGCTTTGGAAATGCGGGAAAGATGACGGGGCGGGTGGCCCTGGCATCCATGCGGCAAAATCCATACCAAAAATGTTTCCGTCGTTGGGCCATGAGGCTCTCCAATCGAGCCCACCGGATTCGGTCGGCAGATGAACATCGAATGCAACTCCACTGGATGTACCAGGTTCGGGATTACCGAGCGCTTGAAAAACTATACTGCTGGTTGGCACAGGTCTACTGCTACTTGAGAGTCACGAAACTCGGACTGACCAATATTCATCAGCTCCGGGAAAGATGAGGATTGAGCTCCAGGTGCAATACCGGGCTCGTCATCATCACGTCCTGAGACGGAATCATCATGGTCAGGACGATTAGCCCCATGACCCTGAGAGCGATTAGCTCTTGAAGCATTAGACGATAGCTCATCAGTGCGAGTAGCACTGGATCTTCCTGAAGGCATTGCTTCTGAAAAAGAGTGGTCCGACAAAAAGTCAGGACCGGAAAACATCGGCTGTCCGGGCACTTGGTCGTCATTCACAACGTCCAAGATTCCGGCCTGGCCGAGAACCCATTCATCGGTCACCACATGAGGTCCATCCTCAGTGATTCCCGCCATACTATTTACACTACCCTACGATGCCTGCAGGGTTGTTAGAAAGGGGTTCGCGGTGCCAACCGAGGACGAATCCTACGGCTGATAACCTGCGAGAGGGTTTGAAACAGAGTTTCGGGAGAGAATAAACAGGCCCAATCCCACCAACAAGAAGAGATTGTTTAAGTCCCCCAGTCCCAAGGGCAAAGCGGTGCCCCCGGCTGGCACAAACAACGAACCAAAACAGGGTGCCTTTAACCAAAAGATGAATGAACCCAGCAAGGGCAGAGACAACCGAAAGCAAGCACAAAGCAGCAACCCAAGCAGGCAAACAAAGCAGCGAAGCAAGCAAAGCAAACCAAATGCGCACCAACCCCAACCAGAACCCCCGACCAACCTCCACCGGAAACACCACCACGAGCGCTCAGCAGCGGCACTGTTTGCCGAAGATGAGCGTGACGTGCCGCAGTGCGCGGTGACGAAATTGCAAGGGCTAGTTGCCGGATTGAAAAGCTTGAGCCAAAAGCCGCGTTGGGCTTCGGCATGAAACATGCTATGATAAAAGTACATGCCCCCAAAAACAAAGTGAAACCAAATGGAGGTGTGTTTAAACAATTGTGGTTTAACAAGAAACCAGCGGTTGAAGCCTTGGTATAAAGAGGCCATGGCTTCTTTGCCGCACATTCTGACTTGCCAACAGGACATGAACATATCCCTCTCATTAAACATGCACCATGAAAAAACCAACAAACTCTTGGTCAAAAGGTGGACACCTCTCAGGCACCAAATTTCCCCCCACCAAAAACAAAAGACACAGAAAGGTGGGGGGAACTGCGCCTTCTCGCTTCCTGAGTGGATCGGCCAGCTCCTGAACTTTTAGTCTGCCAAAATGGTCCAACCCGAAAATGTGACTGAATTCCATGATCCCCCTAAAAAAAGAAAAACTTGACCCCCCTAATAATAATATTTTTTTTAAAAAAAAACATGACCCCCCCCCCCAAAAAAAAAAAACACGACCCCCCCCTTAAAAAATAAAATAACAAAATGACCCCCCAAAAAATAAAACAAAATAAATGAATAACAGCAAGCGGGCGAACGGGCTCAACATTCCGCCCCACCACGACCTGGGACTCACTGCCTGAGTGGATTGACAAAACAAATGGACCAAACCCCAAAAGTATAAAGTACATGAACTCAGGGAGTGAGTCCGGGTTCTTAAATTCCCCCGCTCCCCTCCCAAGAAAAAGAGACAAACACAGTTGTAATAGACTCCCTTCAAGACAAAAAACAGACCATAAACTCTATAGATTTCAGCATTTTCTGGCACAAAATATCTCCCCCCCCCCAAACAAAAACTTTGGGCACAACATCCCCCAAAAAAAAGAAAAAGAGAGAAACACCAAAACAAACCAAACAAACAAAACCCAAAAAGGGGAGAAAAAAACAACAACAACAAACAAACAAACAAACAAACAACAAACAAACAAACAAACAAACAAACAAACAAACAAACAAACAACAAACAAACACATGGGAACTACACCCCGCGCCTTGAAGTTGGAGAACTGTGCGAGCCCGATGACCAGCGCCAGGCCGTTGCAGAACCCGATCATCACCGGCACCGGGATGAGCTTCACCTATATAGCGGCCCGAAACTGCCGCCCTCGTTGAAAACCCGCCATTCCGGGCGACCAACAAAAACTTGGTTGACGTTGAAAGGGGAGCGATAATTAACATGTTAGCAAGTGGTTGGATTTCAACCACTAAGCCATAATAAGCAAAACTGTAACATCTTTCCCAAGGACAACCATGAAAAGGCCCCTGGAACCAGGGGTGACCTTTCGGAAAAAATCGAGGGCCCTGGTAAATGGGATGAAGCCAATCTGACACAGTGGAATCCATCTATTTCTACCAGGTCCTCCAGTAGAGAAGTTGGAAGGGTACCATTTTTTTCGGTAATCGATTTTAGTAGGGGAACCCTCCCAACCAAAAAAGGGGTGAGGAAGGGCACTACTGGGGAGCTTGTTCCTCTTTTGCTTCGGGCAGGCGGAACTACTTTGGACCCTGGTTCAGTGATTGTGAACCAAGGGAAAGCCAAACACAGGCATACGCGTCCTGATTTCCTGGCAAATGGATGGCATCAAGCCAATTTCAATTATCCCGGTGGAACCCGTCTGTTTCTATCCTAACAAACCCAAAGAGGACAGTCCATACAGGGCTCCGAAAAAGGGATCCCACCTGTTCCAGCGCGTGATGGAAACAATACGCCCATCCCCAACAGCCTCGGGGCCCTAAACCCTCCTGCCCCGCCCCAGCAAAGCCTTGGTGGTCTTTGGGGAAGCGATGAAACGATTGATCGTGCCTTGTCTTTCTTCTCTTTTGTTTGGTTTTTGTACCTCTTCCACTAGTCTGGTTCTGTGAGGAAGCCGTTTGGGAGTTTTGTCACAGAAGGATCCCTGGAAGGGGAAGTACCCGCGGATGGGAGACCCGGGACCCCTACCATTCATCCTGTGCCACATTCTCTTTCCGGAAATCGGCCCAGGGGGCAAAGAAATGGCTTGTATGAAGTGTGTACATCATATCTCTCGTGTACATTATATCTCTTGTGTATATATGGACTGAAAGGAGCATTGCTTAAAAATGCGGGGCAACCAAAACCTGCGAGAAACATTGCGCCTCCTTTCGTCGACAGGATGCTGTCGGGTTCCCAAAGGCTTAGTCTCACGATTTTCAGAAATCCAAGAAATCGGTACCTGTCAAAGCAGGGCCCGGAAATGATGGTTGTCCATTTGGTTCTCAAAGTGAAATGAGTCAAAATCAGAACCCGGAACACAAATTGACCATGTAAAGAACTAAGAAGGCGGCCGCAGCTATTTATGGTTGGGATCGTGCCATACTAACCTTCATCTACCCGTGTTTTGATGAAATGACTTGCCAATCCAATTCTTTACCCTTGAGAAATCCTCTTCTAGGAACGCTTCGAAGCAGCCCGGGTTTTTTCGGCCTGGCAAACGCAGCCCACTGTTTGCTGTTTGAAAGGGACATGGAGGAGACCCAGGGCAAAAGGGCAAACTTGGCCAACTTCGGTGGCTTGATCCCTAAAGCTAAGCTGCTAGTGGGATGTGGTCATGGGCTTTTCAAAATCCAAAGCCCGTACCCCCAGCGAACGGGACCCAATCCAACCACTAAAATAGGTTCTAAAATGTGTGGTGAATTCACCTACCAACCAAGATGGAACCATTGCTTTTGACCCACTGCCATATGCCTTCGGCCCCTCCCACTGCGCAGCAACAAAGTCGGAGAAAGCTGGGAACCGCGAGGTGATCAGTCTGGCAGCAAGTGAAAAACATAGGTGTCTTTTTGGTTAAATAGATGGGATTCCCTGGAAAATAGAATAAAACCCATCTAAACCAGTGGATCCTTTCTATTTTGAATCACACTAACCCAACAAACAAAAAAAGAGGCTATGGCACCTATTGTGAAAAAGCTTCGCAAAACCCCGCCAAAGGCACCAGCGTGCCCACTTGGAGCACTCCCAGGACCATCTCCAGGACGCCCATGACCATGACCTAAAGTCGGGGTCCGCGCTTCGTTTCTGGTGGACTGGACGAGCCCCACCCCCTCCATTGTTCTAGGGGTTGGTTCCATTTCCATTCTTTTCAACCAGCTGGGTAAGTCATTGGGCTGGGGCCAAAATTTTTAGCCAAATTTGCATTTAGGCAAAGCAAAGGCAGCATCAGGGCAAAGCAGAGGCAGCATCAGGGATGCATCTCTGGCACGAGGACCTCGCCTCGCCCCTTGTCGCCTTACATGCTTCCGAAGCGCAGCCGGAAGAAGCTTCAACCAAAAACAAGTTGAGGGAGATAGCGGCAAATTTGAAGGAATTTGAGGGTGAAATGATATCTGCGCATGCAAGCTCAGGGCTTGGCAGCCTGCCAAGCCTGTGGCCCATCCACGCAGCTATCTTCGCCGGGGTCAATGAGAATGCTCAAGGCTGTACATTTCGTGCCCCCATACAGTCCCAGGAGAACTATCGCAACTATCATGTTGCTGTGCACGCGCTGCGCCTTTTCCCGCTGCCCCTCAGCTTCAATGCTTAGACCCACGAATCAAAACCTGGTGTCTCAGGGCACAGCCACATCTACCTATGGCTGGCAAGGCCCTTTGCCGCCAGGCTTCGACTGTCTCACTCTGACCCTGAGGCAAACTTGCCTAAGATAAGCAGCCGACGAAGCCCTTGAAAAGCGCCCACGGCCAGACCTTGTCACGCATGTCTACGCGAACTTCCTCCTTCGCCTTTGCCTTGGCTTTGGCCCTGGCCTGCTGGCCTGCCGGCCTGCGGCCATGTTGGTTGTGCGTCTGCGTGCGCGTGGCGTCCATAGCCTAACAGCAGTGTGAATTCCGTAACTTCTCACCTACGGTGTGTAGAATATGTTGTGGCCTTACTTGTCTCTGCGATGCGTGGGACGCACGTAGCAGCACATATTGCGCAAGCTGTTGGTCACGCGAACAACGCGTGCCGTCCTGCTGCCATAGCGACGTGACCGTCATGAATCTCAGCGCAGCGAAATGCTTGTGTAAAGCGCACGCATTTCGGTAAAAGAACAGTGGGGCCTTCGCGCTGGCTGCTTGTTGACTTACATGGGGTGCGCAGCACTACTGCCTGAGTTGGCGGGCGGGCTGGTAAGTTGGCTTCAAGCACCTCGGTAAGCGGCTTGCCAGTGCGCGAGCAGACCGTGCAAACGAACTGGCATTGTTTGAGAGGCGTGTTTTGGAAGCCCTTGCACCGCACAGGCGACCTCGCAAGGCTTGCAAGAGGGCAATCACTGAAGCGCCCAAAAGCATTCATTTTGTAGCGCTGCCTGCGTTGGGTACCCCCTTTTCTCAGTGAAGCTTAGGACCAGCAGAAGTAGCCAATTCACGCGCGGCGCTGCTTACTAGTACTACGCGCTAGGAGCAGGTGTGCACTCTTCGCTCGCGCGGCAGCAGCAGCGGTGTAAGCTAAAGTTCTGCTTCTCGGGCCCGGGGCCTGACAGTCGACATGACGACCTTTGCGAGGCTGGCCAGAGCGTGATACAAAGGCACCAGGAAAGACGCAGGGCATTGTGCGAATCCACTCCTGCGCGAGCTCGTGTCTTGGCGTACCCAACTATCAGGCTACACGCAGGCGTCACTAAATCAGAAACAGCACGCCTGCATGTCAGCCCCGCGTATCAACGTATCAACACTACGAAGCGAAGTCGCCAAAAACCAGAGCCGAGGAAAGCTCGCCATGCGCAGCCAACCAACCGAAGAGCCCTGCGCTTCTTGCACATCCTCAAGGACAGGGTTGCCAGGCAGTTAGGTCTATCAGTGAAGAGTGGGAGGAGCAGCTACGTAATCGCAAACGGGCACGGGCCCTCAAACGCACTAACCAAGAAGAAGGGGTCTACATTTCACGCAAAGCAGCTGCCTGGCCAATGCTTCGCTCAATACATGGAATTATCTTCAGAGCGTTTCTTTACAGTGGCAGCAACGCGTTTCTGCTCAAGACTTCCAGTCCAGTGGCCATCTTCAGACTCTTGGCTCGCATCAACACTCCGGCACCTGAAAGCCCAGCGGCATCACCAAGCAAGGGCGCGCGGATGGACGTGGGATCAGTTTTCCACGGCCTGTTATGGCGCATCACGTGGGACGAAACTCGAATCCGCAACTGAGCCAGCCAGTCATAATATCATAAGAAAGGGTTTGTCGGCCATGCCACACACGCCGGCATCGCATCAAGAAGGGACCCCACATGAGCCTTCTTCAAAGTTGCTTAGCTGCTTGTTGCAAGTTGGCCAACATCGCGGGGAGACCATCGGCCTTTCCACGTGCAACAATTCTACAACTCCAAAGAATGGGCTTGGAAGGTCCAGAACTCATGGGGCATGGGCCGCGCAAAAAGTGTTTCTTGCTTGCTCACGACAGGGCATGCTGAGCGCATCCAACGATGGTGTAAAGCTTGGCACGAAGCTGCGAAAAAAAAAAAGAAGAAAGAACAGAGCATGACGAGCCCCATAAGAGCAAAGAGCCTCTGTGAGCCCAGGGGAACCAAACGGTTGATGTTCCAAGGGGGCTGCAAATAGATAATAGGCCTTCTGCGTGCAACAATTTTGCAACTGGGAGCAACGTTTGGGTTAGAACGTCCACCAGCATCCAGGCTCTAAACTCACAGCGCCCACGGCATGCAAATCGTTGATTGAGTGCTTTCGAATATTATGTAAAAATCTTCCCAGCGGGCATGAAATTTTGAAAAAGCGTAGGTGGGCCACACGCTGAATCTTGAGTCATGCGTCGCGACTGAGCCTTCCTCGCCAGGCTCAACACAGTCAATCTCCGACGAGCCTTCTTCAAAGTTGATTGATTCAAGTTGGTGCTCCGACAACGCGGGGGCTTCCAATGGATGATGATTGGCCATTCTACAACTGGGGCTACATCTGTTGGAAAGGCCAGGCGGCTTCTGGTGACTCCATGCATGGGCTGCAGCAGTCCCTCGCGGCCTGCCTGTACACCCCAACCAAGAGCCGAATTGGATTTGCCACGCGGTGGCCGAAGTGAGGAGGCTGCTGGGTTCTCAGTCAGTCGGCCTTCCTAAGCGACGCAGCGGCTACTAAAGAGACACGACGTGACCAAAGACCCAATGTCTGGCTGCAAACTGTTTGCCGGCAAGCCTTCTTGCATCTAAAGCAGCAAATGCGGCTCACTGCGACCCCTGCACGCTGATTTTCTTTGACTAGCAGCACTTCCAGGTTCAGTTCAGGAATGGAACGCTGCTGTGTCAGGGCCTTGCGCGCGTGACAAATCCTGAATGGGGGGGCCAGAAGCTCGCCAAGTGGCTACCACACACCTGGCAGTGGTTCGCACTGCTCCCGTACCTGTCCTCGGGATGAAAGGTGCAGGTGCAAGCCTGCAATGCGTTCTGACTTCCATAGACCGCCAAATCCGAAAAAGAGAAATCCCGCCCTTGCCAAACCCACTCAAATGTATGAGAAACAAAAACTATGGACGCAGGTTGTGGGGCTTTCCAAATTTGCATTGATCAGTATACCTTCTTGTGAAAGAGGGCATGTCTTCGCGAAACCTTTGCAACTCCATTTCCGCGCTCCCTTCGTTGGCAACTCTCCGAAACCCTGGTCAACAACAACAAGTGGCCTGGAAGGCCCCGCAAACGTCTTGAAACCAAAGAGTCAGGCCACTGGCTAACAACAAGACAATCTGGCCGAGCCGAACAGCACAGAGCTCAAGCAGCAAAGCAAAGTGAAAAATAACAAGTGGCCTAAAAAAACCTTACGAACATCTTCAAACCAAAGAGCCAGGCCACTTGCTAACAACAGCTTCTGTAGCACGAGGGGGAGCTTACCCAGGGAGCCCTTGATGTGACACACCGCTCCAAGACACACGCGCAGGTCTACCCTGCTTCTATTCCCAAATTCTCGCGTTACGCGCGCAAGTAGGCTTTTTTTCCGAGAGCGGAAGTTTCAAAACAAGGAGCAGCCAAGTTTGAGAGCCTTCCTGCGCAACGCAAGTGAATGTTGTTTTGCCACTGCGACAGAGCACGCTCGCCAGCTGGGCGGTCAACTTGTTTGTCCGTTCATTGGTCTTCTTGCAGAAAGAAGCTTGGTCAATGAAGTATAGTCGCCGGCTCCCTAGTCTTGGCAGTTCCTCGTTAGCTAGTTTCTCGTTGCTCGCAAAAAAGCAGCTATTTTTACAGTCGACCAAGCAAAAAGTCCGCAGAGGCTTGCGCTCACAAAATGAGCAAAGTCCCCCCGGAAGTCCGCGCGGGGCGCACCATTCAATGGCTGCGAAACAGTGTGGGTGCCAAATGCCTATTGCAAGCTTCATGAACTGCCACACCAAGGCCGAGCATCTCTTCGAGGGCAGCGTCGCTGCCTTCTTCAGCGTGTTCTGGAGCTTTTTGCCACCGCTGCCGGTCTCGCGCCGCAGCGGTCACACACACACACACACGATTTAACACGACAAGCCAGCCAGCCTGGCATCAGCACGTCCCAGCATCCAGCGGCAAGGTGCCGCAGCGCGGTTGTGGATCGTCTCAGTCTGGCTGGCTTCGAGGTACCTGACGCCCAGCGCAGAACCAAGGATGTTCGACAAGAGCCGCCTCAGAGAAAGTCCCAGACCCTGCCAAGAAAACTACGCCAAATCTTGAGGGATTGGCCCCTTGCGCTGGCCAATTTTGCCCTGCCTCTGTGGAACATCTGGTTGTCGTCACAAAGCTGGTGCCCGCAACTTTGCAAATCGAGGTCGGGCAGCAAATGTCGAGCGCCGCCTGGCGCAGCGAAGTGTCCAATTTGCCTGGGCAGGGAATGAGTGGAACCACAGTGGCTGCATGACCTGCGAGAAAAACACGCACATAAAGTTGCTGGCCGAAGCAAGTCGCTGCCACTGCGCTTGCTCATCGCACACTCTAGGAAATCTTCTGAAGCATCAAAGGACTTGAAGTGCTGCTTCCTTAGGTAACTTCAAGCAAGCAAGCAAAGCCCCGCCCCCCCCCAAACAACACACGGCTTGCAGCCCAGTGTCTGCAACAAGGCCGTTGCCACTTTCAGCACACCTCCCAGATCAGCTTTCTTGAAGGCAGTTTGCCTGTAGGCGCGTGCTCGCCAGTGCTTGACCACGGCTCTGGGCCAGGGCCAGATCGAACCTTGGCCAGCTCCGCTGCCGTGCTTTGAGGGCTCTGAGAATATCTCACTGCCAAGCTGATGGCCACGGCGCGCTCAAATAACTGGCGCTTCCAACTCATGGCCTCGCGCACCTCTATTGACACTCTGTCCTTGTAGCGGTCCACGTGGCAGAAGCGAGTTCCATTTATCACTCTGACGATCTTCTCCTGGGCCTGCCTGCTTGGCCTGGAGGCCTGCCTGCCTGCTTGGTTTGTAGGCTTGGGACGTCGGCGCTTGCTTGGCTAGCGCATTAAAACGTAAAATTGCTGAGCACTTGCGCCGAAGCTTCGCCTCTTGACCTTCATGGAGCTGTCCTAGAAGGCACTCGAATTGGGCGATGCTGGGCGGCAGCCTGCGCCAGGTCCTGTGGCGGCTCTGCCGAGGCAGGAACCGGCCATTTGCCTCATTCCGCCTGGCCTTGCTGCTGGCCTTGACACTGCCGCCACGAGCGCCCCCTTTGACTACAGCTGCTGCGCTGCAAGTCTTGTCCTGTGTTCTAGCTGTCCTCCTGTTCTGTGTCGTGCCCTGCGGTTACGGACGGCGAAACCGGGAAGCTCGCCACATGAGAGATATTGGACTAGAAAGTGCACCATGACGTGTTTTTTCAATTGACTCCAGCTGGTTGTGGATCCGCAAGCGCGCAGAAAGCAAGCGGGGCAGCAGCAGCGACAACACAACGACATTACTGGGGGGAAACAGAAGATGGATGAGCAACAGTACAACTCAAGCAAAAACTGTACAACAAGAAATGTTCCAAAAGCTGACCCAGCCAGCCCTTGGCTCCCAGAACTCCAGGGGTTGACTCCTTTCCCATTCTTTTCAACCAGGGTTCTTTTCAAAAACCAGCCGTTTCCCCACGGTTTTGGGTGGTTTTCTAGAAAGAAGGATGCCTGGAAAGAATGGGGAAGCCACCAGTAGAACTTTGTGATTGGCTTGTTGCTTTACTTCCCAAAATCGGTTTGGCTCGTTTGTCGGTTTTGATTCGGGATTGGATGTTGAGTGGGGGCTTCTGAAGTGGATGTTGATCGGATGTGTTGATCCTGGGTTGGGACGGGCTCCTCAGGTTTCTGGGGAAAGCAGGGGAGGAAACCAAAGGAACAATCTAGAACATCCACCGGTCTCAGAAAACAAAACCTGGGAGGGACCTGTGCATCCATGGCTGGGAACCACCAAGAGTGATTTCGATCCACGGCTACATGTTCTCGCTCAGCCAAAGTTCCTTGACTGTTCCGAGCTCTTGTGACCATTGTCTCGCCACTGGCTTTAAAATGAAAGAGGTTCAGCTAAAGGATTTAAACAGGGATCCTTACATTATACACCTGAACATTGCCTTGTAAATGGTGGTGTCCCGGCCCTTTATTTTGGTGGCAAAAGCCACATGTTTCAAATGGTTGCAAAAAGTATCCTTTAAGGAGCCCTGTCAAACTCTGTGGCTTAGTGGAAACTCAACAAAATATGAAACAAACTTTGGGGGTTCGGATGGCTCTGAAAACCACCCAGCAAAAGTGATTCCAACACCCGAAATAAGTCGCTTGGTTGACGCTGGGGGAGCAACACTTTGTATGTTAGCAGTTAAGTGGGAGTTTCCTACTAAACCACAAAAATGTAAAATGTTTCGCAACAACAACCATGAAGGATTGGATCCCATGACTCTCATGGCTTTTGCTGAGCTCAATGGACCACAAGAGTGAAAGGTAAGATATTGTCAACCCCAGACCCATTAAGACACCTCAGTATCGACGGTGTTTGATTTAGAGGAAACACACCACCCACAAGGGGGGACTCAGGACGCCTTCGGTTCATGGTCATGTTTGAGGGAGACCAGAGACATTTCAAACAAAACGGGGAACAATGGGGGCGCCACGAAACGCACTGGCCGAAATTCAGCGCCCGGACAATCGGAGTTGAAGCCCGAAACCGCTCCCGAAGCGTTTGTCTGTCCCAGCCCCATCGGATGGGAAGCCGAACCAGTCGCTGGGGAACAAGATACGGCGGATGCCCAGTAAATTGCAAAGCAGGGGAAGCGGATAAACCCCGTCGAATGTACTGTAATTTTGCCATGGCTTGTGGTTTGGAATGGTTGGCTTGTACTACTTAGGGCATCCACTATATCCCCGTGAATGATGTATCCGGAGTCAAGCAGCTCTCATGGCTTCCCGCCTTCAAATCCCAACAAAAACCCGTTCATGGAACCTTCCATAGTCCCATCTGGGCTCGTCCTTTTGGAGCCGGTACCCTTTTCAGGTAGTTTGAAAGTGAAGGGAAACAGGAGGAACACCGTTGCGCCATTTCGGGGGGCCCACACCCGTTTTGAGACAAACCCATGTCCTACTTTTGAGAAACCCAAATGACAAGCATCAACCAAGGGCTACCTGAAATTCAGCGGTTTGTCCACAACTTCACGGCAAAACTCGCTGGTGCGATAGGTAGGGAATGACCGAGTCCGGGTGTTGGGAATGAACCTTTTGCGATTCCCTGAAAGGAAGCCACAAGGGGTGGTTTTTCTGATGAGTACCCTTGACATAAGAAACTCGCGCTTTTGGATGGCCTTTTCATGGACACGAGAAAAAAAAAGCCTGGCTACGAACTCGCCCACTTGGCCCTTGGGTGGTTGGTCGACCGCAACGGTTGCGACGCTTATCTCTCGCAGAGGACCCGAGAAGTTGTTTTTGCAATTTCGTCAATTGACTTTCTTCCATTTCCTTAAGCACCAACAAGCGAAGAAACGCATCTATTTCAGCAAATGGAAGCTTAATGTTGACCCAGGATTAATAAACCCGTCCCACTATTAGGGGGGTGCTCCCTCCAAAAGTGATGAATCCCCACTAAAAGGGGACCCCCCCCCTATTAATCAACCAGGGGTTTATAAATCCGGGGTTGCCATTAGGCTGGGCCTGCAACCTGTCATCCCTCCAGGCCCCGTTTCTCGAGGAATCTTCTCAAAGTTTTCGGGTCGTAGAAACCAGTGCCGAGCAAGACCCCCCGTCAGGCGCCTTCTTGTAAACGTGGGGAGGCTTGTCTCAAGGGGCGAAAAACTACACAGGATCACTTCTGATGACCAAATCCGTTTTCACATTACCCCGCGCACTTCGAGGAGCAGCGCGAACGGAGTTTCCGGCCGAGGGGCGGCGTAAAAGAGCAGCTCCTTGCCTTGGGCTTCGGACTGAGAGGATCCCCACCCAACAAAAACTTGGCCATTTGGGTCGTCTATTCTTGAGGGACCTCTCCAAAATTACAAAGGTTTGACTCCCCGTTCGCTTCACCCTTGGCGCTCCTTTCTTTCATTTAGGCCGTTGGACGTGTCTACCCCTTTTGGCTGGCTTTTAAGGTCCCCGAAACACATTACACATCTATAGACAAATTAAAAACATCAAGGCCACAATCATGAACCGTGCCCGGCGACCCACTGAGAACACCTATTGAAGCAAGACAAGGGCTGTCCAGCCGCCCCGACAAGGGTTGTCGGCTGAAATCAGGTGATTTCAAACCTTTGTTTTCACGAGTATGAAAATGATGGCCCGTTCATGAAATGGTCTTCCATCGCACTTTCGCCCCAGCGGAACGCTTGGTTCTTGAAGGGGCCAAAACGAAAAGTCGGCTTCAACACTAGCAAGGGGTATCAACGCGGTTCTCAACGGTACTTCAAGATATCCCACCAACCAAAACCACAACCCATAACCAACAACCAACAAGAGACAACCAACAAGAAACAAGAAGCAACCAACAACCAAGGCATGAGCGCATTTGAGCGACACGCGCGTGGCAGGCATGCGCGCATTTGAGCGACATGCGCGTGGGCGAGTGTGCTTACCATGTGCCAGGCATGCGTACATGTGTGCGACATGCGCGTGGCAGGCGTGGCGGATTTCTGAGTGTGACATCAAAAGTGACGCGGAACGTGCGAAAGAGACGCCTTCGTGGACCAAATGCAGAACTGCGATTTTGGGCCCGCGTGGCAGGCGGGGGATATCGCTAAGAGTGCGGGGATATCGCTAAGAGTGCGACATTAAAAGTGACGCGCCTGCTGGGGGTGGCTGAACAGCTGTGCCTGAAACAACAACGTTGCGGCGCAGATTGCAAACAAACATGTGGTACAAAACTGACCGCACGCCCGCCGACACTTTCTGGGATCAGGGCCAGGTTCCTTTCGCTCAAAGCTTGGGCCTTTGAGGCAATCCAACAGGAAACCGGAAGCCTAGCAGCGAGCAGCCTGCGGGAGGAAAACAAAAATGTCCGCAGGTGAGTCACAATGAAAACCAGGCATTCATATGGTCTAATGAAACCCAGGTAAGAAAACTAAAAGGCGGATATTTCCACTAATTTCTGGCTGGGACTGGCCCCTTTACCCGGGTTTTGAGCAAGTGGCTCAGATGTAGGAACCTTTTAGGGCCTTAACCGGTTTCCTGAACACCGATATCACGCACAGAGTTCAGCACAAGATACTGGGTTTCTACTATCCGAATCCAACCCACATTGCAAGCAACCAACGAACCAACCAACCAGCCAGCCAACTAACCAGCCAGCCACCTGCCAGCCAGCCAACCAACCAAACAGCCAGCCGGGCAGTCAGGTATGCAACCAACCAAGCAGGCAACCAACCAAACCCAACCAAAGACCACGGCACCATATATAAGTTTTCCTCATCTCTCCGATTGGCCTTTCACAGGGGGCACTGATTAAATCAAGCTTGCCCTCCAATCACCCCCAAAGCTCTCACCCTTGCGTCTTGCCATGCAACGGCCTAGTTAGAACTTCAGCACTTCATTGCTTTATGCGCCAGTGCGCCATTGCGGAACTTCCATGGTTCTATCAACCAACAAACGGCAACCTAGAATGAAACAACCAACACCTGGGACTTTTGCAAACCAACTAATCAACACCACGAATACTGTCGTGTGATGTTGGTACTTCTATCAAACGAAATGGTGATGTCTCTATAGTGGTGGTGGTTCTATTGGTGAACGCTGGTCAAGGTGCTATGACTAGTTCAGCTCTTGGTGTTATTGTCACTCCGTATGGGTTTGTCTAGAACCCCCAAAATGGTGGCTTTCCTCTTGGTTTCCCTAGCCACCAAAAAGGGGCGCCCTCCAAAATCGACACACCCTGGTCATGGTGATCCTACTTCCCTATGAGGGGTCGATTGCTATCCCCGACCAAGATAATGGGAAGCCATGATTCATGAATATACGCGGCGCGCAACCCACTTTAGAGAGAACCCATACCCACAAAGCAGGGGGCTTTTGGCTTCCAAACAGCCCCCCACTGCCCTCTTTTTTGAATGACCCCAGGATCTATAAGCGGAACTTGGCGGATTTATGAGAAACTGTTTCCTGCCGAAATGTCTGCTTTGGGACGCCAAACGGAAACCACCAATTGAGCTTATGTGTTCAGCCAATGTTACAGAGCCTGTTTTCAAAAGCCCGTCCATGTCTGACCAAACCTTTTTCCGAAGGACGCCACTTTGATCCAATTTGTATCCCTGGGGGTCCAAGTACCTAGGATGCACTTGGAAGCCCCATTTTTGGTGGCCGTTTTCGGTGGCCCTCGTGATTTTACCAGAATCAAAAGTCACCTCCAAGTGGTGAGTTCAAGGGAACCAACCCGAGTTTCTGACTTTGATCACCAGAAGCCGTCAAAAGAATATGACCACCCCCCCGCCCCCGGATTTTTTTGGGCGCCCTTTTCGGGGCCCCATCCAAAAACGGCACGGGGGACCGGGGACCCGCTGGAACGAACTCCTCGATCGGCTCAAGGCGAGTTTCCGTGGGGCATGGCCACAGTGCCAGGCACCAGCACCGCCAGGGACCCCGTGGCGCCGCAGATCATGGCCGGACGACCTGCTAAGCAACTTTCTCATGGCTGTGGTCCTTAAACCGATTTGGAGTTGATCCCACAAAAATTGGGGGTCGGTGAATTGTCCACCCTATTTGTTCAGCTTTGTTTGAGCCAAACAATTTGGGGTGGGTGAATTCACCACCCCATTGTTTCAGCTTTGTTTGAGTGGGGATTGGATTCTCATGCGGACTTTCCAGGCGAACACAAGCAGTTTGGAAGACTTGGCTCCATGTATCGGGGCCTTCCGGAAGCCTCTGTGTGTCTTGTTTCCTGAGAAAAAGGAAACACATTTTGGCAGGGATCCGGAGGCATTATACACCGATCGAACATTGCAACTTGTTTTCTGGTGGTGTCCAACTTTACTTGGGTGTTGAAAAAGCCACATGTGTCAAATGGTTGCAACATGGATATGTCTTTTAAGGAGCCCTGTTTGGCTGGGTGGGTTCAAGGAACAAGAAAGCCACAAGTCCATTTTCAGGGGTCCAACCTGGAAAAAAGTTGACACACCCAGATATCAGCGTCCCTCTCGGGTTGGATTGGCACCCCCGAGAGGTCTTTCGGGGTGGTTCCTATTTACCCTCAAGAACCAGGGACCCGTTCAAATCCCCAATCCACAAATCCAAATCCAAACCACCAATTTGAGGGGTAAGCTGAATATAGGTTTGCATCTGTTTGAGGTTGAACATTTTAAAACCGAAGCCCTTTTGAGGGTCCGATTTTGACCCATACCCGTATTTATATATATATATATTAATATATTTATTTCAAAAAAAACAAAAAAAACACGGCAAACAATCACATACTGCATCTGGCTGGTGATTGGAAACCTCCCATTTGATTGTTTGCTCGTTGTCTGCGGGAAAATAGATGACCCCTGCTCAGTTGCTCGTCCCAGCAAAATAGCCAGATACAGCCAGGGTGTTTCTGACAATAGTGTTACCCTGACTGCCTATTGCTTCGGTGATAACTGCGCCTCTGCTCTTACACTCATAGCTGCACGTTGGGTAGGAAAAATATTATGTAGATTCATGTCCTACCCTGGCGCTATTTCCTCAAAAGCCCAAAAGAAGCTTGAAAGAACAGCTGCGCCGGAAACCAGAACTAAACACAGGGGGGCCGCCAGGCGGAGTAAGGAAAGTCAGAGTAAAACTCCGCGACACAAGGTGGGACTCGCTAAAGTGGGGAACAGCCCTTGAAGTTGTTCGACGTCAAACAAAAACAAAGGCCCTTAGAGGGACGGCAAAAGTGGCCTTTGGAGGAGGAAAGGAAAGGGGCTCGGCCACGTACCATGAGCATGGTTACACATGAGCCCAGAACTTGGTCCGCATCTGAACTGCAGGACAAATACGCACATCCTGAGTGGATTGGCAAAACAAAACGTCCACTTGCTTACCACTGAAGATTGTTTTACCGAAGAACAAAATATCAAGTCCAGGAACTCGGGGAGTGGGAATATCTTCTGGATTCTGTTCCATATTTTTAGTCTGCCCTAAAAACTCAACTGGCTTTGTTTCGGAGACCCCAGAAAACACGTGTCAACCCTTCACAGCCAATTTTTGTGTCACGCCTCCAAAGATGGCGGTCACCACCGCGATGATCCTGGCTATACAACTCGCTGGTTCTTAGGAAACGAGCCCCTATGAACCGTCGTCCAGAGTGGTTTTCCTGAAGGGGAGACCCAGCTTCGTTCCCAAAAACCTTGCGATTCCATGCTAGGGACTAGCAAGGCCACATTCGCCCCGTCCATAGTCATTTCCACATGCCCCAACTCACAAACACGCCGTAGCAAAACTGCACAAACTATCGCAATTCCCCCAAGCCCAACAACCCCCCAATTTTACGCAGTACGGGTGGCTCGCCCTGTTTTGAGGGGATCCCCTTTTTCATGGTTTCCTGAAACCGAAAGGAACACCGAAGGCATTTAATGGGGGGGTCTCCACAAAAAAAACAATTGTGGTTCTTCTTGGTGTGCTGGCCCCATCCAAAAACAGCCTGTGTTTGCCTTGAAAACCACCAAACCGCCCCTCCCCCCTCCAAAAAAACAAACAAACGCCGCCTCCCAAACCTCCCAAACCCCTCGGCAACGACGCCGCCCCAACGACCGGTGCCCGCGCCACGCGGAGTTGAGCCCCACGTCCGGCGGCAGCCCCGCCGCCAGCGCGAAGGCGATGGCCTCGGGGACCAGGGCCAAGGCCACCGTCAGGCCGCACAAAATCCTTGGCCCGAGCGAACGACGGGGGATTCATCCGAAAAGAAATCGGGGGTGATAAAAAGAGGGTGATAAGAAAGGGGGTGACAAAAAACAGGGGTGATAAATTCTTCCAAAAAATGGATTCCAAAAGAAAAACTCCAAATAATCGGGGAGAACAAATCATGATAATTGGGGGAATCCAAAAAACTCCAAAACTCAAACGAATGGGGGTGATCCCAAAAAACAGGTGATCAATAGATGGGGGGGGGTGATGCAAAAAGAGGACAGAGGGGTTGTAGGGGGGTGTCTAGGGTTTTTCTATAGAGGTGTTTAGGCGGGGTGGTAGTTTAGGTGTATCCAAAATAAAGAGATGATCCAACGAAATGTGTGTTGGTCCAAACCAAAACGGAGAGGGGATAAAAACACAAATGGGGGTTGATGCACAACAAGTAGGGATTGATCCAAGAAGACCTGGGTGTTGATCATCTGGGTCAAAACCTGTGTGTTCTCAAACACTGGAATTTGGTGAGGTTTCACCCCGATGTCCTCGTGGTAATTGGGATTTGCGTGTACCCCCTGTCATTTGCTTTGCAGTAGTTGGCGGTGAACATTGACCGTTGCTCAGGTTTCACCACTCGGAGGCCGTTGCTGTGTTTGTTTTTGGGATGGTTGTAAAGGCAAACCAACAGCAAACCCCATGTGTTTGATGGGGGTGTCAACTCAAATCTGGGAAAGCGATGGTGCGGACACTGAGGAACTTGTATCCTTGGGGAAGTGGCTAGGGAAAGGTGCGGAACCGTTGAGGGACCTGTCCCCCTTTGAAATGGGGAAAAACCAAAAGGACAGATTTCGTCGATGGCTAGGGCAGAAGGGATTGAGCCTCAAGTTTTGCTTCGGGGGGACCTGTGGTTTATATGTAAGGCAGCCTCCAAATGACCAATGGCATCCGGGTTTACTTTTCATGGTTGTTTAGGTTCCGTTGCGTGGTCCACACCTGGGGTGCACAGGAAGTAACAAAAATGTTCTGACCCTGTTCCAAGTCTATACCCTGCAATCTAACATTTGGGATCCCCAGCATAGCCCACCATCCCAACCAACCCTTGCTTCAGACCCTCTGGATAAGCTGAGGTGATACCCCCAACAGCGACGACACGCCCGTGTGAGATCTGCAGATGCGGAAAACACAGCACACCCCTTGCAATGGTCCTCGATTGCGAAATCTGCTCCCCTGCTAAAAGTTAACTTTTAGTGGTTTAATGGAAAACCCATTAGTTGGCAAAAAGTTAAAGTTCTAACAGCCAAGCAAAATGAAACAAAGGGTCAGTGCTATACTGGAACCCTCGCGGAACCCTCCCCGGAACCGTCCCGTGATCCCCGGAACCCTCGGAACCACCACGTGCATCCCTGCAACCCTTGCGGAACCCTCGCAGAACCCTCGCAGATTCTTACCGCAGAGACCACCCCAGAGCCTATCTGCGCTTAGACCCCATCGCTTTCGGCTGGGGAACACATGAAAAGTATTCCACCACAAATATTCCACTCGTGACTCGTAGCTTTCCTTAGCCAACAGGGGAACATGATACATATTCTGAAACGCAAATGGATCCGATCTCAGCTGTTGGAAAAACAACATTGATCCCATGAAACGCATATTAGGATCCGAGCCACCGAACAAACAAAAACCAAACGATCCGAGTCCCCGACAAACCATAAAACCAAACCCTCCCGGGCGATGGAGTCGATCAGAATCGAGGCGCTCCAACTTGAGGTTGGGGCCCAGAATTCGGCGCCACCTGGGCAGATCGGGCTTGCTCTCGTAGATCTCGCTGTCGCTGGAGTCCGACATCTCGTGGCTGCTAACTGTGTGTGCCAAAACCGGCTGAAAAATAACATCTGCTGCATGCAGTGGCAATTCTGAAAGGGAAGCTTGGGAGGAACAGCGGCTAATCGTATCAACCAGTGCAAGTGGATTGTGGTCCATGTGTTTTTTTGTCGCCAGTGGTGAACTTGTCAACGATTCGGCCCGTGGCTCCATGGCAGTTTGTGTCTTGGTTGCTAAAGCTGCGGCAGGACATTGCATGTGAATCCATGGCGATTGTCCTCATGGGAACGCGAATCAAACAGGACACGGTCTTCCTTGACTGAAACAAACGGCCTTATCAACCTTCACCAAGTCTGGTTCTTCATGATGGCACTGCCGCATGGGATTCATGGTGGGGGCTCGGAACAATGGAAATCGGCACTCAGAACATGGGAGACTCACACTCAATTTCAACAACAATCGGGGGAAGAAACATGGTCCAATGCAAAACGGGGTAGGTCTTCCCACAAAAAACAAGCGGCGGAACCAATTTTCCCGGAAGCGCGCCGGGAAGAAACCTTGGTTTCCCCATGGCCAGCGGAGTTTGTCCACATCCCGAAAACGGAAGCCAAAATACCTCAAATAAAGCTGAGGGAAAAACACCTGCAAGAGTGTCGGTTGTCTCCGCTTGTGTCATGAAACAGTGTCGTCTCCGCATGTGTGGTAAGACACCTTTTCAACTGCGGAAACAAATGGATAGTCATGGACCCCCGCTAGGTATTTAAGGGAACCACCCTTGGCTCCCCCCCCCCCAATATGAGACCTTAAGAAGCCTTGGGGCAACTTGGTTTGGCAAGCCTTCATGGGCTGCGCTGCTTGTACCCCAGGCACAAAGAAAAGCACGGCGCTTGCTGCGCAACATTGCAGAAAGGACCCTAAATACGGCCAGAAGGGCACCAAAAATACGGCAGGGTTGCAGCACAGGCATCCAAAAACCGGTTTTGCACAGGGCTCTTCTAAATCGGCTGGGGTTCAGATGCCTTCTCTCTGGCGTAAATGTATACCCTGGGATTCAGTTGCCATTAAAACAATGGGGGCTCATAAGTTCACCACTACTGTTCACCGTTCAGGATTGTCATCCAAATTGGGGTTTGCTTGGGCCTTTCTCTTCTTGGGGGCGTTCTCAACCCTAGGGTAAATCCTTCACGGAACCCTCAAGCGCGCAGGCCGCACCAAACCAGAGGTGCAATGCGCTGCCTGCCGGGCAAGCAGACTTCGTCACTGGAGCTGCCAAACCCCAAGGTAGTTACACGCAGCAGCTTGTGCCCTAGGGTTCCTTGCCGATTCCCATTGAAAGAAAGGCCCAAATTAACACACTTTGGATGATGACAATCCTTAGGCACACAATAGTGGTGAAATATAAACCCAACCACTGTTTTAATGGTGGTTTGAAACAATGGTGGTTATTTCAAACCAACCATTGTTTTACTGGTGGCGACTGAATTCAAGGGGAATGGCCATGTGTCAAATTGAGGTTCTGGATCCCACAAAATGGCGTTCCTCGTTGCTTCCCATTGCAGTATACCAACCGGAAAAGCACAGACCCGTATACATATACTAAAGTATGCAACAGCCTCATGACTTTCAGCTGGATTGCTTTTCATGTCCTAAACACATGCAATATGTAGCACTAGCGTGAGTGACATGTTGAAGCAAGTATACGCCCAAATCACAACAAAACGTGAACCAGCCAAAAAAGGGAAAGCTATGAAAGGAACCTTCGTCATAGGGCCGGAGGCCGCAAACCAACGACTGAGTTCGCGATGTAATTTGCAAGACATATTGTATGTTTACTATGTGTATGTGTATATATATATACATAGATATGCGTTAGATACGTATATACCAATATCTATTCTGCCAAAGCATGCATACACGGTAACTTGCCAGTGGACCGGAAATCGCTTACTGGAAACCTTCTACTTATACTTGCCCTTTGAACATCAATTCCCAAAGGAAAACACATTTCGTTTAATTGACTGACTGACTGGTGGATGGATGAATGAATGGAGATGGATTGGTGATTGCTGTGTAGCGTTGCCTTGTTGTCTATGGCGAAGGTGTCTTTCCCTTTGTTGTTTTCTGTGTGGTTGACGGGTGGTTGCTTCAGTTGCTCGCTTGCGAATCAAACAAAGACACAAAACAAAAGAAGCAAGCAAGCAAGCAAGCAAGCAAGCAAGCAAGCAAGCAAGCAAGCAAGCAAGCAAGCAAGCAAGCAAGCAAGCAAGCAAGCAAGCAAGCAAACAGGCAAACCAACCAACCAACCAACCAACCAACCAACCAACCAACCAACCAACCAACCAACCAACCAACAAACAAACAAACAAACAAACAAACAAACAAACAAACAAACAAACAAACAAACAAGCACACAATCAAACAATCCAACACACAAAACACATCCCCCAGAAATTCTACAAGCAAACAAAGCCGACTTCGCAGTTTCACAGCTTGCCGGAAAGAGTTTGTAGCAAGTCACTAAAACACCACGTGTGTCTTGTTGGGGGAATGGTAGCCGATAAGATGGGTCATGTGAGGTGTGCATCGCTGCCACCAGCAGAAACACCACCAGGACTCTGTCTTCTGCTCCACGCGGAATGCGACGCCAAATGCGCCCTTGTGGACCAGTGGAGGGTGGCGCCCATCTGGGCGACGCCGTCGCCTTGTTCAACGCGGCCACGTAGCCCGCATGGGACCCAACGAGCGGGTTCCAAGCACGCTTCTCCTTCTTGGCCGCTGACCGCAGCTCGTTCACATGTTGAACGAACTCCGCTTCAACTGTGAAGGAGCAACATCCCCAAACAACTTAGCTCGGCAAGCAAGAGTTTAGGAAACCAAGATTACCTGAGCCCCGGACAAAATTACAGGGGAAACTGGGCAGAAGGCCTCCCCAAGCAAACAATAAAATATGGTCAAGCAAGCGCATTGGAGCACAGATTCTTTGGTGCCAATGCAGAGAATCAGCGCAGGGGTGTTTCATTCAGTACTGACGTCCCTCTCCTATACCCATTTTCACGCTTGATTTTGGCCAAGGCACTCTCTCATGCAGCAAACTCCAGTTGACAAAACAACACCGCGAAACAAACTGGCACAGCATCAATACCCCATTTCTTGCTAAGACGTGAGGCCTGTCAATCTCTGCTACTTCATTGATTGTGTCTCAAAAGGAAAAAAAACACATCTCGTTGGAAACATGCTGGACCATGCCGATCGTCCAAACTGATCCCCTGCTGAAAGTGCATAACTGTTGCTCAAATAAACCCAAACACTAAACCAACTAAAAAGCAACTACAAGCCAAAGGAACCGGACGGCTGGGAACCACCAAGTGATCAAAAATGGCAGAAATCCCTTGACCCGACATGCTGACCTGCTGAGTTCACTCGTCAGAAAAAAAGCAGCGTTCACTAGTCAGAAATCACATATACAGTCAGAGAAAACATACATATATATATATATAAACAAGATGAGTTCACTAGTCAGAAATAACATAGCAAAACCAGTTGGAACCTCCCAAGTTGTCACAGTTTGCCAACTCTGTAGTTAAGCTTTCGTTGGAGCAGTCCAGCACACCGCATCTGTGCAAATAGAAACAAGGAGCGATCCAAGGGGCGAGAGCATGGCAAGAAAAAACACGCCCAGAAGCATAGCCAGCAACTCTACAGTCAGCTGATAAGTTAGGCAGGGGCCATCCCTGCACCGTACAGGAAAGCATGTATTGGGATATGGGGATAGGGGCAGCCGGCAACTCCGCATGAGATGAATAGGAAAATTCAGCTTAACCTCACTTGCAAGCAAAGGACCCGGAACAAAAGGTTCGCGTTTTGCAACCCGTATTTTAAATGTGGACCAAACCGGGAAAACATGTCAAGTCGATGCCATATTATGTCTGCGTGTCATCCCCAACAAACTCAAAATCGAAACCTATCGGATTAGCACGGACGCCAACCTAGTATAATTTCTAGTTTATAGAGGGACCACCTTTTTGGGTTCCATTCCAGCATCTTGAGATCTCCAAGGACTCACTCTGGAACCAAAGAGCCCCTCTAGAAGCTGACACGGTACCAAATGTCACATGAGGAACCAAGCTTTGGGGTACTTTCTTTGGATGGCTTCAAATGGAAATCGAAGGGATGCTACCCTAAAAGGGTGTTCGCCTATTTTGAGATAAACCAATTTCGCACAGGATGTTGCAAGCTTTTTTGTTTTCTGTGTGGACCAAAGTGTGCACGATGCTAAGCTCAAATCACCCCCCCTGCCCAATCGGTAGGCCCGCTATAAAAACGGGACAACTTTCATCTAGTTCCTAGCGGAATTGGCTTTTGACATGGATCGCCGAATTTCCCCTTCAACAGTTACAGTAACTTCAAGGTGGCTTCTAGTCAAGAAACTGCCACGTTGGGCCCAAGAAAGCGAGGACCGCGGGCCCGCCTCCCCCCCCTTAGTATCCCTTAAAGTCCTCTCCAAAAGGTACCTTTAAACAAACACCTGGACGTGCGTTGAAAACAGGGTAACCCCAAAATGGGTTGCCCGATCGGTAAATGGAAACAAGGACGATTCAACCTGCGCTCGTATTCCCGGCGGTTTTGCTACCCCGATTGTCCAAACCGACAAAGTGACTAAAGTCCCAAGGACTCCTTCGCCTTTTTTGGGGAACACCCCAACCCATTCCACTTAATTTGCAGGGGACACGATGTTCCCATGTGGGGGGTTCTGAAAATGGTGGACCCCTTTTGGCGGGTAGGTATTTAAGGGGCAACCAAAGGAAACCAAACATTCATTTTACTGGGCTGCCCTCAGATCCCCTGCTAAAAGCAACCAACTTCTAGTGGGTTTATATGGAAATCCAACCACTAAACCCACCAAGTTTAGGATACCCCCGATTTCGATAAATTTTGGTACTCCAAAAAAACGCGACAAAATCCGACATTCCCTTGGCTTTTCGCGTGCCTGGAGCTGCAGCCTTCACCAGCCGCTCGAAGCAGATCTCCGGGTCCTCGTTTTCGTGTTCTTTCTTTTTTTCTCGAAAAAAGGAGCGGCGGATGACCAGCGGATCCCGGAAGGCTTGGATGGGCTTGAGTTGGCCTGGCGTCTTGGACTTTGGAGCTTGCCACATTCTGGGTTTGGAAAAAGGTTTGGTGGCCAAAAAGCGGAAGGCGACTTTTTGGTGGCGAATCAGAAGTGAGTTCCAGCCGTAAGTCCTGTTCTGCCCCTGCAAGCTTTGGGGTCGGTAGGCCCGTACAAGCCAAGCTGTGGGGGGGGGGGGGGTTGGGGCAGCTCTCCAAAAAGCAGCTGTGGTTGTCGGCACCTTTGCTTTGGACCTATGGTACTAGGAGGAAGCCTGAAATGCCTTTCACTGGAATCGCTTTCCATGCTTCTTCCCTGACACTTTCCAGCCAGGTCAGTTGCTCGGGAAATCATCACAGAGCCGACCTGACCCTCCCTGTCAACGAATTCTAAAGAGTTTTCAACCCACAGGGCTCTCAATCAAAGAGCCCATAGTGCACCAAGCAGGGTGGGGTTGGCAATCCCCTTGTAAACTTGTTTGAACCAAAACTCTTTGAACACTCCGGCCCAGGCGTGCGTGGCTAAACCCATGTTTCCCCAGCCTGGCCCAACAATTCGCGTCAGGGTCTCCAAGGCGCACGCTTTTTGCAGCCCCAAAATCCACCGGATATATCATGAGCTGCGTACCCCGGCATTCTCATGGAAAGTGTTTGGCTGATTCCTAAGCCCAGGATATAATATCCCCACCACCCTCCGAAACCCTCCGAACCCCTCCGGAACGCGTCCTGAACTCTGCTCCAAACCAGCCCAGATAGGCCTATAATGGTTTACCCATGTTTACCCGGTATCGCAAAAGGTCCCCCGACAAAGGGTTTCAAAGACCCTGGAAGGGTAGAAAAGGGCAAACCTGGCACCTTCCCACCAACAAACATGGAAATGCGGAACCCCCCTTTCCAAGAGGAACGAAGTAGTCTTTCTACAGGGGTCTATGCACTTCCATGTTAGTCGGTGGGAGGCCAATTCTCTACCCAAGCGCGTTTTTGTTTTTTGTTTTTTTGTTTTTTTCGAGGAATGGCTCCACCCGTCCTCCGGGCACGCGCCAAGGACGCCTACCACCTGCAGGGTGAACCTGAATCGGCAGTCGCCATCAGCACCAATGCTCGGTTGTTTTCTGCTCCCCCGCCAAGTTTTTAACTTTTAGTGGTTTAATGGAAAACCCATTAGTTGGCAAAAAGTTAAAGTCCTAACATCCAAGCAAAATGCGCCAAGGAATGTTGACCTCGGATGAATAAGCCGGCTCTATCTATCAATAGGGGGGATGCTCCCCAAAAGTTATCTGAACCCGCACCAACCAGGTTTTGTGTTACATCCGGCGTTTACATTAGTCCCTAACATAAAGGGCCCCGGGCCCCACAAATTCAATCATCCCGGCAGAAACTCGAGCCGCCTTGGAACCTTGTGGGAAGGGCGGCCAGAAACCGATGCAGGGAAAGAAAGATGCAAAAACAGGACTCACGCCAACCAACCATGCCCCGGGAAAAGCGGAAGCTTCTCTGACAAGGTCATTCCTGCATTGCCCAACCAACTCGCTTCTTGAGCTGAGTGGCCAAACAACAAGTCTGAACCTTTGCTTACAACCCAAAGGGTCTTC
>CAUJNA010000169.1:1290615-1471336 GCA_963377175.1 Effrenium voratum | reverse complement strand
CAAAGGAAACCCCTTTTCCCTTTTTTTCGGGGACCCCTTTTTTTTGGACCCCTTTTTTCTTTTTTTTTGTTTTTCTTAGCCCTGCAAAGGTTGGCTCGCTTGAAATGCAACCTGGAGCCAAATTGCAAGCATATCTAGGGGTCTCTATTTTGCAGCCACACGCCTGCACGCAGCGTTTTAGATTTCGAATCCTTCGCAGGACGAGGTCAAATGCTGGACGGACGAGTGCTAGAAGCCTCTCAGGTAGAATATAAGCCATTTGGAAAACCCCCTCTAAAGAGAGAGTTCACTGGCTCGGGTAGTGGGCAAACAGGTCTCTGGTAGCGGGGCAAACAGGTCTCTGGTAGCGGGGCAAACAGGTCTCGGGTAGCGGGGCAAACAGGTCTCGGGTAGCGGTCTCGGCTCGGGCATCAGCATCAGCAGCAGCATCAACAGCATCAACAGCAGCATCAGCAGCATCAGCGCCCGGCATCCGGCCATGAGTGGAGCTGGCGGAGTGGCGGAGGACGTTCGGAGTTTTTTTCGTGCCGTTTTTTTTTGGTGCGTTGCTGTCTTCTGTCAGGAGGAGTGCTGGGGGTGGTGGGAGCCGCCCCAGGCCCGGTTTGCCCTCGTTTTTTTTCTTTTTTTTTCACGTCAGGAGTGGGACGGCCTCGGCCGGGTGGGAGGGCTCTCAGGAGACTGCTCGATGAGTTCGTGGGGGCATCACATGCATTTTGTTGCGATCTCGCCACTTGAAGGCCACCTTCGAAGATCAAGAGAGAGAAGGACTTCAATTCCTGGAAGGAGAGACTCGGTGTTGTCATTAGCGTGCACGCTCCTGGCTGGGCTGCAGGACGATGTGCGCCAAGAGCTGGCCGTGAAGGCAAGACTTTTGCAGAGCGGGTTGATGGGGGTTGCTTGCACTTGACCGCAGGACGTGTTGATCAAGAAGCTGGAGGAGGAGTTGATGGTGAAGGCGGAGAAGGAGCTGTGGTCGGTTTGTCTACTCTCTTGTTCTTGCTCTGCCACGGCAGGACGAGTTTCAGAAGAAGTTCCACGAGAAGGTCAGGGGACTTCCTTCCTTCTGGCCGGCCGTTAGTCATTGCCTTCTCATGCCAGGCGGAGGACAACGTCAGGGTCTGGACGGAATTGGAGGCGGAACGGAGGTGGACAGCTTCGTTCAAGGAGCGCATGGATGTTGAGTCTTGCTGTTTCATTTGCGACCTAGCAGGCCGACCATGAGATCATGCACCGGGAGAACGCGAGCCTCAGGAGCCAGGTTGCGAAGCTTGAGGTTGGGGGGAGTTGGGTCTTGAGTGTGTTGATTTTTTTTTCCTGTGACAGGCTTCGGTCCCAGCCAGCAAACGGCCCAAGGCCCTCTTGGTTTGCAGTGTCTCTGCAGTTGCCCATGTTGTTGATTGACAGGTGGATTCATCGTCCACATCGAAAAAGCCTTCCGATCCACCGAAGAAGAAGGCCGGGTTGTCACAGATTGATTTTTTTCACCATAGAGTCTACCCGTTGTACAGGATAAGTGATCCTCCTGAGGCGATGGACGAACTTTGACACACCGCACTCGCCAGGCCATGATGCCCGATCCTGATCCCAGGGCAATGAAGGCGCCGTCCTTGTTTACCGAATCGCTGTGTTGAACGACTGGGTGCATGGAGACATGGTGGGACAGCGCGTGTTTTTTGCGTTTTTTCGCGTGCTTTTCAAGCGTTTGTAACCTGCCGCAGGAGTGAGCGTGGCCGGCTCGACGGGGTACATCCTGGTGGAGGAAAAAGCGCTCGGGCCCGCAGCCTTTTTTTTTTAAGTGCCGAGCGGGCACTTAGGCGTGCCGAGCGGGCACTTAGGAGTGCCGAGCGGGCACTTTAGGTAAACGTGCCGAGCGGGCACTCTAGATTAGGAGTAGGCAGTGCCGAGCGGGCACTTAGGAGTGCCGAGCGGGCACAGTGCCGAGCGGGCACTTAGGTAAACGTGCCGAGCGGGCGCGGGCACGTAGGATAGTACGGGTTCGCCCAACGGCACTTAGTACGGGTTCGCCCAACGACCCTTAGTACGGATTCGCCCAACGGCCCTTAGTACTGACTTGCCCAACGACCCTTAGTACTGACTCGCCCAACGGCCCTTAGTACTGACTTGCCCAACGGCCCTTAGTACTGACTTGCCCAACGACCCTTAGTACAGATTCGCCCAACGGCTCTTAGTACTGACTTGCCCAACGGGCTCTTAGTACGGATTCGCCCAACGACCCATAGTACTGGTTCGCCCAACCTCGTTTTGATACTTGCCGACGGATGCGATTTCCTCCGGATTTTTGGGGCCTCGGATCTCTTCAGGCTGACCACAACCAGCCGAGGACTGAGACAACTGGGATGGGCCTGAGACATCCGCTGAAACAGATGTGTGTAGGGGGATGTATGGAAAGAGGCACAGGGAGAGGGAGCTCGGAGTTTTTTTAGGCCCTTATAGGAACCTATAGGAACCTATAGGAAACCTATAGGAAACCCAAAGGAAACCCATAGGAATTCCATAGGAAAAGGAGAAGAGGGTTTCCTATTGGTTTTTGTATGGGTTTCCTATAGGTTTCCTATAGGTTCCTATAGGTTCCTATAAGAGCCCCATCAGGCAGGTGCCTGGCGGGTTTGGCTTGGTCCGCCCAACGGGTCGTGACACCCAGCCAGACGAAGGGTGCCGGGGCTTGACCTTTTTTTTGCACCCTTATAGGAACCTATAGGAACCTATAGGAAACCTATAGGAAACCCAGGAAACTCATAGGAAACTCATAGGAATCTCATAGGAAGCCCTCTTTTTCTTTTCCTATGGAATTCCTATGGGTTTCCTATGGGTTTCCTACCTATAGGAACCTATAGGTTCCTATAAGGGTGCAAAAAAAGTCCGGGCTCCCCTTTTCCCTCAGCCGCTTCAATCCACAGGGGCATCGGGCATCTTCTCAGGAGGGCCACCCTGCTAGAATGGACGAGCAAGTGGACGCAACGTGAAGCATTTGGCCCGAATCCCTGATCTTCTGAGCCTCACCAATTCGTCATCGATCATGGACTCTCAATCCATGGAATGCCCAACCTACTCGGCGTGGAGCCCGGAGGAGGCCGAGCACGCGATGCAGGGCATCGGCAACTGCGACGACAGGTCCGCGTACTTGCAGCTCTGCGCAGACCTCGAGAACTCGGGGAACACAGCCCTTGCCCTGGTTGAGCCTCGCCACCCTCTCCAGCTGCGGATGATGAGCATCCGCTCCATTCTTGCGGCCCGGATGCCGGTGTCGAGGAGATCGCGTCCGCGGCGCGGAGGCTCTACGCCATCTACCACCCGGAAGGGCGGCAGCCACGAGGTCTTCACCCACTTGCAAGAGAGAGTGAATGCTCTCCTGGAGGAGTGCCGCCACGCGGGTCCCGCGCCGGTTTTCTGCGCCAAGTGGCAGGCGCCGAAGCCGCGCGTCAACACGGCCTTCGTGACCGATCTGCTGGACATGGCGGACACGTGGAGGATCCGTGTCGGCGAGATGTCCCTGGGCTTCTACCTCGAGCGCGGCCTGGCTTCCAACAAGGCTGTGCCGGAGGAGTACTACGAGTGTGAGCTGGCGAATCGGCTCCAGGTCCCCATGAGATTGACCGGCCGAGGACAGCGCTGGCCCTTGTACTCGTACCCGAGGCTTGCCAGGTACGCCTTCTTCACTGGCACGGTTGGCCGAACTGGACTTTCCCGCCTCGCACGGCCAGCAGTTCTTGAAGTACGCCCGGAGGCACAACCTGTCCCACCGAACGCTGGAGCTCGCCTTCGGCAGCACGGAGGCCATCTACGAGTTCCGACGCACGGCGTGCCGGGCCTCCCCGCGACCGCCGTGAAGAGCGCCTGCAACCTGCTCGCGTACGGCAACGGCCTCGCCGACTGGCGCAAGGCGCACCGGATGGCGGGCATCCCGCCCGCACTGCAGGCCCTCAAGGACGAGCTCACGACCGCTCGGACGCACATGGCATCGCACGCCCCCCAATCGTGGAAGGATGCTGTCAGGGATCGGAAGCACCCCGAGCTGACGCTGGGGAGTTTGATGTGCCAGAAGGGAGAGCGTGCCGACCTCGACGCCCTGGGGCGCATGATTCCGGACGTGACGATCCACGGCTGGCTGGGAGACAGCATCCTCGTCTCCCCCTCCCCTCGGTTGGCTCACGTCTGCGCCCAGGCCCGCGCCGCCGGCATCTACGTCACCCTGAAGACGTTTCCGGGGGGTACCTGGACGTGATCCGCGGCTTCGGCGTGCATCACGACGGGACGCCCATGACCGCTCGGCAGAGGCGGAGGAACGCCGCACGGGCCTACGCACGGCGGTGGTTGGACCTGAAGGAAGATGAGGACCGCGAAGGGCCGTTGCCCCCGATGCCGCACCTGGACTTCGAGGGCGAGCTCCCGTGCCAGTACAACTACGCCTCCAAGGAACTGGAGTTCTTCAACGCGAACGTGGATGCACACCGGCGGGCAGGCATACTGCCGCGGCGAGCTCTTGAAAGACGCCCTCTGCAAGGTGCTGTGCACACCCCGGTGGGGCCTCGACAAGGACGGCAAGACCCGGCTGCTCCCGGGCGACGACCCTCTCTTCCACACGGCCCCGGTCCTCTCGTCTGTCGGAGGCATGCTGGACAAGGTGACTCCGGACCTGTCCCTGCCGGATTTGGACGACAGCGGCAACCCGCTGATGTGGCGCCTCGTCAACTTCAAGGGGCCCTACTGCCTCGAGTTCTCAGACATGCCTCACGTCACGGCCGCCAGCACTGACGAGGAGCTGCTGAATGCCCTCGCGATGTGCGTGCGGACCACCACTACTTCGGACCGCACCTCGCGCCTGGTCCCCAGGAGCTTTGAGGAGTACAGACACCCGGAGCGCTTGGAGCTCGCCAGGGTCGTACTGGAGGCGATGCAGGCCTTGAAGGATCAGGAGGCTGTCGCGGCCCCCGAGGGTCCCGCACCCGTCATGTGCCTCCCCGAGCACGTGAAGGCGCGGCTGGAGACCTGCTCTCACAACCGCCCCGCATTCCGGAAGATCATCTACAAGACCCACAACGACTGGGACGCTGCCATCTTCCAGTACCGTCTGGCGGGCGATCACGGAGTTCGCCAGCTACCTGGACGACGGCCAGGGATCGACAGGGAAGGGCACACTACGGGAGCTGTGCGAGGAGTGCCTGCGCCCCTTCAATGGCGGCAGCCAGCGGGGATACGTGGCGGTCATGACACAGGAGGCGCTGGTCGTCCAGAGACCGAGAAGCCCCGCGAGCAGCTGGCGAACCTCGAGGGGTGCAAGCTGGCGTTCGTGGACGATTTCAAGCCCACCCAGGACCTGTCCGGCGCCGTGCTGCGCCAGATCAGCGGGGGCCAACTTGACCGCGGCGAGGAAGTTCAAGGGCGAGAACGTTTTCAAGTTCCACGGCATGTTGATGATCTGTGCCAACGGGCTTTGGAGGTCGAGGAGTGGAAGGGCGCGGATCGCCGCCGGTTGACCGGCCTGCCCTTCCAGGTCGAGTTTGTGGACCAGCCGCACGGGGACCACATCGAACCCCGGCACAGCAGGACGATCGGCATGGTGCAGGACCTGCTGAACTTCGGTCGCTCCCCCGCGGATGTGCCGGACAGCGAGCCCGGGATCTTCGTGAGGGAATGCCTCGTGCAGTACCACCCCTCCAAACAGAAGCCCAGCACCCACCTGCGGCGAGATCGAGGAGGCCCTTGCGATCCGGCTGCAGGTGGAGCCGAGCAAGGCTCGGGAGCTCCTGAGGTCCGCGCTCGAACCGCAGAGAGGGTACGCCCTTGTCGCACGCGGAGGGCGCCGCAGGACCTCCGTCAACGTCTACAAGCTCGACGGCGCCGTGATGACCCTTTGTGGGCGGTGAGTTTCACATCAGAATCCGTACAGACCCAAACCCGCACAGATCCGAATCCGTACAGAGAGAAAAACAACGCCTGGTGCTCTTGCGAATCCAGCATGCGTCAAAGGCGCTCAGGTCCCAGACCAGCTGTTTCCCGCCCGAGGCCGGTGCCTTGCATCCTCGTGGCCTGGGTCTGAGTTTCAGACAGCCTTATAGGAACTTATAGGAACCTATAGGAAACCTATAGGAATCCCATAGGAAACCCGTAGGAAGCCTGTAGGAACAGGGCAAGAGAAGGAAGATGAGTCTTCCTACAGCTTTTTTTGATTTCCTACATGTTTCCTACAAGGTTCCTATAGGTTATTCTCGGACTCACTGCCATGATTTGATACTGGTCCGCCCAACGGGTACGGAGGGTTCGTTTTTTAAGTACTGGTCTGCTCAACGGGTTAAAGGAACCTATAGGAACCTATAGGAATCTTATAGGAAACCCATAGGAAACCCATAGGAAACTCATAGGAAACCTGTAGGAAGCCCTCTTCTTCTTTTCCTATGGCCTTCCTATGGGTTTCCGAAGAGATCCAAAAAGATTCCAATAGGTTCCTATAGGTTCCTATAAGGAGCCCAACAAACCCTCGGACTCACTGCCATGGTTTGATGCTGGTCCGCCCAACCCGTTGGAGTTTGATACTGGTCCGCCCAACCCGTTTGGTTTGCCGAGGACCCCAAACCCTAAAGGGACATTTGTGCGGTTTTGCGCCACGAAATGCTATTCTTACAGGGTGTATATTCATATACGGCCTGGAGGAATAGCTCGTTTTGCACGGTTTTGCGCAACAGAATGCTATTCTTCCAGGGCCCAATAGCTTTTTTGCACGGTTTTGCGCCACAAAATGCTATTCTTCCAGTGTCTATATTGATATAGGCACTAGAGGAATAGCTTTTGCACGGTTTTGCACGGTCTGCCCATGCCAGCCCCCGCTCATTTGATTGGTTCGCCCAACCCGTTGGTTTCCCGAGCACCCCAAACCCTAACCCAAAAAAAGGAGCCCGGGAGTTCCGACGGCCCCGCGCAATGTCTCGAAACCCTTTTTTCTCCCAGTTTTTTCGCTCGATCAGGATCAGGCAATTCCAACTTGAGTGTGATCAAAGTTTTTTTTTGCGCCAAAAGGGGCTTGCTTCAAGCGTCCCTGGACGCAGGGAGGACTGAAGAGTGCCTCAAAAAACCAGTTTTTGAAAAAAAAAAGCTAGTCGAGGGTCCTGGGCCTCGGAGGCGTCAGGAAGTCGTCCAGCTGCCTCACAGCCGCCGGCCTGCCCCGTCTCGTCAGCCGGCCCGCCGCGTTGCCGCTGCCCTGCAGCGCCGGCAGCGCCAGCTTCAGCAGGGTCTCGCGGCCCTCCGTGCTGCGGACGGTCATGGAGTCCACGGCCCCCAGCTGCTGCACGTCGCCGTACTGAGGGTTGAAGCTCCTCGCCGCGTTCGTCGGCGCTCGGAAGGCGCCCGCGTCCTCCACCGCCTTCACGCGCCGGTCGGTGAGGTCCTTGTTGTGCTGGAACTTGTCGGCGTTGTCTTGGAGGACCCTGAACTCCGTGGCCGGCTGCTTCTCCACGTCCTCGGGCGCGCCGTGCACCGTCTCGTGGGGCCGCGCGTTGTAGGCCCCGGCCGCCCGCTCAAAGTGGTCGCTCCACTGCCCGCCCTTGCGCGCCACCCTCGTGGCCAGGTCCTCCTTCAGCGTCTGGATGCCCCGGTCCACCACGGCAATGGCGTTGCGGTCCTCGGGCCGCTTCGTCCGGTGCACGGCTTCCACGGGCAGCTCCCGGTCCAGCGTGGCGAACTCGTTGCCCAGGTCTGTCGTGACCACGAAGTTCCCGTCGTCCCCCGTCAGCTCCCGCGCGGCGCGCTTGGTGGCCCGGCCCACCGTCTCGGCGTTCTTGTTCTGCAGAGGTTCCACGGCGGCCTCCCGGGTGAAGACGTCCATCACCACCAGGCCGTACTTCGTCTTCCCCCGCGTGTTCTGGCTGAAGTCGATGAGGTCGGCCTGCAGCCGGTCGTTCGGCCCCTCGGCGGCCGACTTGCCCAGCGCGCGGGGCCGGGGCGCCTGCGCATGCCGGCCCACGTCGGCCTTCAGCGCCTCGAAGGCCATGGCCTGCGTCACGTCGAGGTCGCGCTGCCTCGCGAGTTGGTACAGCTTCCGCGGGTCCCGCACGTTGAAGTCGTCGGCCAGGTCCCTCAGCGCCTCCATTTAAAAAAACAGCTTTGTTGCCCCAAAAAGGAGCTTGAGCAAGGGTCCTCTAGAACGAAGGCTTGCGCACCGTTTTTTTACTTGTTCTTCGGCCCCCGCTGGGCCTGCCAGGCTTCCACCTCGTCCAGCCGGGCCTGGAAGCCCTTGCGCACCCCCCACAGCACGCTGGTGAGGTGAGAGTAGTCGAGAGTAACCATCTCCGTGCCGTCGCTCCACCGGGCGGCGCCCGTCAAATTCTTCCACTTTGTTCCTGCGAAGTCGTCCGAGGCGAAGCCCAGCCTCAGGTCGCCGTTCATGTCCGGGCGCTTGTACTGCTTGGCCTCCACGGAGTCGAAGAGCTGCTTGAGCTCCGCCACGTCGGCCTCGACCATCTCCGTCTTCACCCGGCTGTCCGACAAATTCGTGAAGCTCGTGTTGCAGACCACGTTGCCCGTGTTGCCCGCGATCACGAGGCAGCCGGGGTTCCTCTGGTTCGTGGTCAGGGACAGCTGCGTGGAGAGGCTCTTCGTCTGCACCAGCGCCTCGTCGTTGATCATGATGAGCTCGCACTGGTGCGTCCCGCCGTCCCGCTCCAGGAAGACCCTCGCGCTCTGGTTGCCCAGCAGCCGCAGCTCCGGGCCGCTGTCGGGGGCCGCGCTGTTGTTGGACACTTGCAGCTTGCTCCAGCCCGCCCAGTTCTTCGTCAGGAAGAGATCGTCCGAGAAGTCTGAGGTGTTGGTCACGGTGAGCGTGTTGGAGGCGAAGAGCTGCGGCGCGGAGACCGTGCCCGAGCTCGTCACGTCGCCGCAGACCACGCTGCCCGTCGACACTCCGCCGCTCGTGGCCGTGAAGGTGCAGTCCAGGCTCTCGCAGTCCAGCGGGCCCGTGGAGGCCGCGCCGGTGATCGTCAGCGTGGCGCCCGTGAGCGCGCCGGTGGCTGCGAAGCTCGCCGCCGTCGCTGCGCCCGAGGCCGTCAATGTCCCCGTGGACACGTCGCCCACCGTGGTGAAGTTCCCGGCGTTGGCTGTGTTGTTGATGGTCAACGTGCTGCCCGTGATTCCTGTGGCGGAGCTCAGCAGGCCCACGCTGGCCGCGCCGCTGATGCTCAGCGAGCTGCCTGACACGGCCCCTGTGGACGACAGCGTGGCTCCGGCGACGGTGCCGGTGGCTGTGAGCGCAGCGCAGGAGACTGCGCCCGAGGCGTCCACGCCCGTGGTGAACACGTCGGTGCAGTTCACGTCGTTGCACAGCAGCTGGTCGCAGCCCACGTTGCCCTGCGCGGTGAGCCCGTCCAGCGTGGCCGAGCCCGTGAGGGCCAGCGAGTCCGCCAGCAGGTCCGTTACCGAGACAGACTCTCCCTCGAAGGCGCTGGCCCTGATCTGCATGCTGTACAGGTCCAGCGTGCCCGCCGACTGCTGCACCAGCCCGGGGATGGAGCCGCCGAAGGCTCCGAAGTGCAGCTTCGCGATTCCGCCCGGCGGCACCGAGAAGTCCAGGCGCGCCGTGCTCCACACTCCCTGCGCGGGCGTGCCGAGGAAGGTGCCGGTGACGCCCACGTAGTCGTTGTCGGCCGCGCTGACGCACATCACCAAGTTGGAGGCCGTGCCCAGCCGGTACCGGCAGCCGAAGGAGTAGCGTCTCCCCGGCGTCAGCGTGTAGGTGCGCACAATGTTCCAGGCGAAGGCGCTCAGGGTCATGGCGTAGCCCTCCAGCTGGAAGCCTCCCACAGTGAAGCTGGCCGAGGCACGGAGCTCTGGCTGTTGGAGCGCACCAAAAAATTTCCGACTGTGGTGAGCGTGGGCTCCAGCAGCACCTCGCCCAGGGTGGCCAGCGTGACGTCGTCGGCCCCTCCGTCGAGGAACTCGTGCTTCAGCAGCAAAGCTTTTCCATACGCCGTCTCCTCCAGGTTGCCGGCTCCTCCAGGCCAGGTCTGCGATCCGATACGTATCCACCGTTCCTGCGCTCTGGCTGCTGGGCAGGCCCGGTGCTCGGAAGTGCGCCCGAAGTGCAGCGCTTCGCTACCTGTTCGGAGGCACTGTAGCACATCCTGGCCGTGCGAAGAGGAGCTCTCGGCCCGGGGTCAAGTTGTAGGTGCGCACGATGTTCCACGGGTTCACCGCCAGGGTCAGGGTGTAGCCGTCCACACTTACTCCCGCGGTGTGCGTGGCCAGGACCACGCTGCAACCGCTGCTGACAGCGAGACGTCCGTGGGGCCCAGGATCTGCTCTCCTATGGCGGCCACCACCTCGTCGGCCCCTCCGTCGTCCGGAAAGCGCACGGCTATTTGCAGCGCCGAGGCCGCCTCCGCGACTCCGAGCTTGCCGGCGAGGAGGCCGTCTACTTGCGCGATGGTGTAGTAGCTGAGCAGCGCGGCGGCGATGCTCGAGGCCGTTGCCGTGTCCTGGTCGGCGGCTGAGCGGTACGCCACCAGCGCCGAGGTGATTGGTTGGTGGTGAACACGTCCTGGTCCGGGCCCGTCCGGTAGGCCAGCAGCGCGCCCGCGATGGCGGCCTGCGTCTGCGTGTCCTGCGCGCTCGCCGTGCGGTAGTCTCCCAACAGCGCGTCTACCTGCGCCGCGGTGTAGTAGGCCAGCAGCGCGGCTGTGATGGCGCTGGTCGTCTCCGCGTCCTGCGCCGTTCCGGTTCGGTAGTCTCCCAACAGAGTGTCCACTTGTGAGGAGGTGTAGTAGGCCAGCAAGGCTGCTGTTATGGCAGCGTCAGTGCCCGCCGTGGAGTAGCAGTCTGCCGTGATGCTCAGCGTGTCGTCGCCGTTGGCCAGCGCAGCAGAGAGGAGCCATGAAGTGCAGGTTGCGAACGACGTTGCTTCCGCGAAGGAGCTCCCAAGTTGTGAAGCCCGCCCAGGCCGGCGCGTTAACAACTCCGCTGCCGGAAAGCCGCAGGGCGGCGAGCTCCGCGAGGATTGCGTCGAGGGCGCTCTGGAGCGCGGTCTCGCTGGCGGAGAGCGCGGCGTTCGTGGCGTATGAGGCCAGCAGCGCCGTGTCGGCCTTGGCCCCCTGGAGCGCCGTGATGCTGGCGTCCCGGCTAGCAAGCTGCGCTGCGACGAAGCCCTCGGTGGCGAGACCCAGCAGGGCATTTGCTATCTTGGTGTCTACCTCCAGTGGAGTGTCCAGTCCGTCCACCGTGGAGAGCAGGGAGGCCAGCGCGCTGGCGTCCGCCTTGCCGAGGAGGGCGGCGCCCACGTGGTGACTGCGTTTAGGAGGGCCGCTGCTATCTTAGAGTCCACCTCCGAGGAAGTGTCCACGGCCGACTGCAGGGCGTAAGCTGTCAGGGCGCTGGCGTCCGCCTTGGAGGCCTGCAGCCCCGAGATGGTGGCGTCTCTGCTCGCAAGCTCGGAGGCCAGCGCTGCGGCGGTGACGGCCCCCAAGAAAAGCGTTGGCCTTGGTGTCTACCTCCAGCGGCGTGATCCTCGCCGCTATGTCTAGGGAGTGCTGGTCCACCTAGTTGGCGGCCACCGTGGCCAGCGTGGCGTTGTTGGCCGAGGCGATGGAGCCGTTCATGGCCGCCGTGGTGCTGTAGTTGGACAGCTTCAGGTCCACGCCGTCCGGGGTGCTCTTAGTGGCCACCACGCCCTCCAGCAACTCTGCACCCGCAAACGCAGTGAGTGCCCAAGCGCGGCACTTGTTTGCCCAATGCATCCCGGTGCTCAACACATATCCAGCAAATATACCAGTTGCCCTCGAATTTCTCCCTCTTCTCCCCTCGTGCTTCACTCGGCTTGAAGTCTACTAGCGCACCGAAAGGTATCTTCTCGCCTTTGAACTCCAGCCTCATCCACTCGATCCATTCACTTCTTCGATGTTCATAAGATGGCACAGAGTGGTGATGGCCTGCGCCCAGTAGCACGTGGGTAGACCGGCATGTACAAGACAAGCCGAAGTCTGGTCAATGATGAATTGGTTTCTTCTCTCAGCAAGGGAATTATTCTGCGGTCGCCCAGGCAGCGATAGGTCGTGGCTCAGCTTCAGCTCCACGCACGCATTGATCAGTTCTGGGCCATCATCCGAATACACCTGCTTCATCTTCCTCCTCCCGCAGAAGTGCTTGATGGCCCTGACGACGGAGTCAGTCCCTTCTCGCGGTTGGATAAGCCATGATAATTCCAGTATATATGTCCCGAATAATGAGCGCATACCTGCCTTCCACTTCATGGTCTCGTGATGCCGTCGCAAGTCGAACGTCACCAGGTCCCCGAACATCTTTACCTCCCTCTTCAAGGCTCCTGTTCGTGATCTGAAGTGTCTCATCTTTGCCTGACGCACGATTCGCAGAAAGGGTTTCAATACCTGTGTGTAAGCAAATGAGCGATGGAGTTGGCGTCCTCTTGAAGACTCCCACTTTCCTCTTTATTGATGATCCTTCGTACACAACTTCAATTCCGGCATCTGGATCATCTCATCAACCTCTCCCTCGTGAGCTTCGGCATCACCATGTCGATGTGGGACTGACCCAACATCTACAGGTATTTCCTCGCTACGGGAGGTGGACTACCGGACCGGCTCCTCCGGGTGGTCCGAAGTCGAACGCACCGTCATGGTGTTCGCCCTCGGCCTCTGCGGATTCACCGACAGCGGCGGGTGTAACTTCGTTGTCATCGTCGCCTTCCTGATCTGCCGCATCGTTCGTGACCATTGCCAATACTTCCGAAAAGTGCTCCTTGAGGTCGTAGGGCGATGCCTGTTACTCCGAAGCTTACCATCACTCACGAGATACGGGATGTCGTCCTTGACCTGCAAGTGCACGAATCCCTGCTTTGGTGACCGTTTACCAGGCATCCAATGAAATGCATAACCCATCTTCATGCATCTCCTCCCTACTGACAATACCGTGGGTGTCTCATCCAACACGTGCGGCTCGACCACGACTATCTTGGCCACGTCGGACGTGGAAGTGGAACCATTCGCGGTCTGGAACACAATCTCGTCATCATCTTTCACGATGTCAACACCCAGGCTCTTTGCCTTGGCTCGTCCGAGGAGATCATGACCACATCCGGTGTCCATCAACCATTTCACCCGTTTACTGATGCACGTTGACATGGCGAAAACGTTCTTCGGCAAACCATGCTGCCCGTAGCCCTTTTGGCTCAAGGCCGTATCGGCTCAAGTTGCTCGGCGAGCCCAAGAAGTTAGTAGGTGCTGGGTGGAAGGCCCACTGGTACCGAACGGTTCAAAGGGTAACAGGTGCGGCTTAATAGGGGGTTGTTTTGGCTCTTTGGGGTAGGCCCGTAGGTTGTTTCCTTTGGTAGTTTGCTTAGGAACATTGCTTGCCCTTGAGTGCATTGACTCGCTGTGCTCAAGCGTGTGCCCAGCCTGTGCAACAACCAACTAACACTAAATCCTTCCTAGTGGGAGCCCCGCTCCCCTTGGTTGGATTTAACTTATTGTGTACAGATTCCACTCCAAGTGGAAGCCCCGCTTCCCTTGGTTGGTCTCTTTCATATTGTGTGCATCCCTAACAGGGGAAGTTTCTACCTTTGTGGCCGAAACTGAGGGTTGCTGTGATCCCCTCTCTGCCTAGTGTGGGCCCCGCCTACCTAGGTAGGGTTGGGTCATTTGGGACCCCTTGCCAATTCCCTGATTGTTCGGTCGGTTCTGCTCTTGCCTAGTGTGGGCCCCGCCCACCTAGGTGAGTCCTTGCTCTTTCAGGAACGACCTTTTGTTCTTCTTGAGAACATCACTACCTGAAAATGAATACACAAGGAGCAGATGCTGACGAAAATGATGCCCTCAGAGGCAGACCTGTGCAGAAGCATTGCCTTAAGAAACCCAAGGCTGAGCATAGAATTGGCAAGAGTGATTCAGCAGCCAATGCTCGGATGAAGACTTCGTCTTCAGTGAATAAAGTCCCAAATTGGAAAAAGAAGAAGAGTGAGGCATTTGATAAGACTCGTCAGCTCCGAAAGCCTTCTACTATTTTGCACCTCCCCAAGGAGCAAATCAAGAAGTTTTTCTCGCCTGTGACATCTCATGCTGACCCAGTGAAGAAGGTTAGTGGTGCTCCCAGTACCCTACCTGCTTCTTCTGGTATCGCCATACCTGTTCCTGACAGTGATGATGAGCTTACTTATTCCGTGCCAAGTCAGCCTAGATGATGATGAATGGCAGACGGCATTTGGACAATCATTGTTCCTTGAGTATGAGCATTGGACCGATACCACTAAAGAAGAGGCTTTTCGTGAAGCGCTCAAATGCATTTCTTCCAGTCCAAAGGTGCTGTCAGTTGACCATGTTTTTGTCTTTGCCGCCACGCCCAGCTCCATCAGAGGTAAACTTCCTAATAAGTTTTGGATCCTCACTACACACGCCCAGGATGTGAGTTTTGCCATCAAGTACCGACAGCAAAATCCCTGTTGTCTGGCTATCGTTCTTGGCAAACACTTCGGGCCCCTGATTAAACTTGTAAATGCACACATTCCCACATTCTGCCTCCAACACTATAGCAATCACTCAGCTGTGCCAGTTCTCGCAAGGGGAATCTCTGAGTACTACCCTCATCTCACCAAGCGTATCAGACACGCTTGCCACGTTGGCCTGGTAAAAGTTGGTAAGAGGACACATCATCGGATTTCAACAGACATCGGATGAGCGTATTCGTATTGGGAATCTCTCTCGCGATTGGAACCTTGTCACTGCGATTCCTAAGACATTTGATACCTCATCTCTTGATCTCTGTCTGCCCATTCGTAATGGCTTTAATGCTGATACAAACAATCCCTTCAGTCTCCGAGTCTATGGAGATAGACGAAATTCCAACGTTGTCAGCTACCTTAGCCACGGCAGCCATGCATGCCAGAGTGATACCAATGCGTGGGTTGATCAACTCGCCAGTACTCTTTCCGACACCAATGCAGCCTGCGCTGTCAGTCTTCACCAGGCGTATCTTGGCAGTGACCACAATGAGCTTATGCAGGATCTAGTTATCTTTGTTGCTCAAAAACATGACAACCAGCTTCAGGGGATATATGAATTTCTGCGTGAACAAGGCTTTGCTGCTGCGCCATTCTTCGGATACCTTGCTGCACAAATTTTACCTGAATCATTTGAGTCGCTAAGATTGCTTGCCAGTGAGCATGGGGTATTCTTTCCCAGTAATTGCCAAGACGGAGTATATCGCCTTTTGTTCTCTGAACATTATGCACAACTTACTCATCCTGGCATCACTGTTGAGGCTACTCTCCAGTTTTCCTACCATGAGCCTACGCCGGCCTACCTCTACACCAGCTTCACCTGCTTGGAATGGTTATGTACTTACACAGGCGGCCGGCGTTATCGTACCGTTACTGTGCAAGATGCATCCTCACAGCATCACTACACAGCATTATGGTTTGATGTCCCACGTGCATATGCTGAAGACTTACTTGCCAAGGGACCTCATCAGGTCGATATTAACGGCTCTGGAGGCACTCTCCGCTGGCCTCAATCTCTCAGTGACCTCGGAATGCGAAAAACCAAGCGCAGCACGCTTGAGACTCCCACTGGACATTGGGAACGATTCAGGCAACTTGATGGCTCTATCTCTGGGTCACGAATGCCTGTCGTTGTAGTTCCCGATCCCGAGAACATCTCCCAGTTTCAGAAGCTGTGTCTCAATGCTCGATGTGTCAACCTACGTGGGTTTCATCGCATTAATGTTCAAGCTCTCCTCCTTGAATCTCCATGTCAAGTCCTTGCGCTGCCATGCAGGGCTGAGGGAATTCAGGAGGAAATCTTTGTGCAAATGCACGTCCCCTATGACACAGAAATGCGCTGGACACGACGCACACTGTATTCAGTTGACGATATCCCCCTGACCAGCTAATAATGTGCCGCATTTCGGTTGAAGGGTCTGATCGCGTTGCTCTCTTTCATGACTCATCCACCGTTCACATTGGTTGGCATCAAGGTGGTATGCTCTATGTCTATGGCGTTATTGGTCTAATTCAGGAATTGCTTCCTGCCTTCGCAACGCAGGATATTGACATCACCTTCCTTGAAAACAAAATCAGCTCGGAATGTGTACCTGCTGCTAACGACAGCGCACCAGCCCGCCTCCCGGACGACACTGTCACACTTGACACCGCTATTCCGGCTCTTGATGTCCCATGCAATCAAGGGAAAGAACAGCTTGACCTGCGAACGCTGTGTGTCGCCCTTCGCATCCTTGCCTTCGGCGCTTGGCGGCTCACTGACAGCAGTGATCATCCTAGGCAAGTCCTTCTCGAGGCTATTGCTGCTGAGGTTGCTGTTGGCCACTGTGATGCATCGCTCACTCCCGAAGTTGTAGCTGAAGCCACTCATAGTATCCCACACCTCGCTGACCAAAGTGTGTTTGACAAGCGTTACCCTTATTTCACTCCTTCCGCTAGGGTATGCGCGCCAACTCACTGGCCTCGGGATTGGCAAACAGCGCATTTATCCAAAGAGAGCCCCTGTGAATCCGCTCGTTGACACTACCTGGCTCGCCCTGCCGGACCCCCCGGGTGAACGGCGCACGCATCCGCTCAACATTGTCGCTGTTTCCTCTGACCCAGCTATCGCCAAAGCACTCGTTGCAGCTCTTGGTAAGTGTCTCGATCTTCATGCTCCTGTTGCTCGTGTCCGGCTCCGCCTTACTGGGCTCATTGTTGCGCACGATGATAATCCGCTTCTCCTTGAAGCCATTGAAGGCACCCTAGGTGTTGTATATCATCCAAATCGTGGTATCGCGCGCATCAGCAGCAGTGAGGTCGAAAACCTCTTGCCCTATATTGTCGGTGCGGTCTTTTGCAACCCTGACACTATTGGCATTGAATGCTTACAGGGGCGACGACGCACTCGGCTTAGGCATAGCGTGAGTGGGCCCTCACGACCCTATGGTATCATAAGCTTCTTCGACGGTAGTGGGAGCTTCTCCGACACTCTTGCAGCCGAAATTGGAACTCCAACTGCATCATTGATTGCCGAGCTGGATCCTGACATTCGTGCTGTCATTTCTGCGGTGCATGGTTACCATCAAGATCCCAAAGTGTGGGTTAAGGCTAGGAATAAGATTCCTGTGCGATACCTCGCTGACGTGTGGGAGGTTGCCCATCAACACTTTGCTGCCTTGAGAGAGTTTCTCGCCCTGCTCCCTGAAGATGCGCTCATTTTCTTTGGTGCGGGATCACCCTGTCAGGACAATACCAGGATCGGACGTGGCGGTGGTAAACTCGGCATCACCGGCACTCGGAGCGTTCATTACCATGTTGTATACATTGTGATGTATGCATTCCAGGAACTTGGCGTTGCGCATCGTGTTGTCCCTATGCTTGAAAATGCAGGCAGCATGGCATCTCACTTTCGGCAATACATACAGGATACTTCCGGTGTGCCTGATTCGTGTATCCACCGTATCAATACTGCCACTTGGTCTGCAGTTTCGAGGAATAGGTACTTCTTTGTCAGTAATACCTCCTTCATCTTGCCGTCTAGGCAAGCCGATCCGTGGCAGCATGGATGGATTTTGCCCAAGCCTAGACACAAACCAGCTACTCCTCCCAGGATTACGCCATGTGGACACATCAGATTCACCACGAGCGCATACCACCCACGGCACCTCCTTTACCATATTGCGTATTTTGGAAGTGTTGAGGCCTTTCATGAGCAGTGTGGTGAACAGGGCTGGCCTGATCTCCCGTGGGCTGAATTTCTCCCATCTAATGCCGTTCGTGCTCTTCAAGCCATCATTCAATGGGGGGCTCCAGTCGCGCAGCTCCCAAACAAAGAGCAAGAGGCTGCTGCCGAGATCCTTGCTGACTATTTTGACAACCCGAGACTCGCACTTCCTTTCAGGCTTCCCTTGCTTGCCGAAAAGGTTGTCGATGCTGAGCTTACTAGTTTCGGTGAAGATTCTACGCATGATGTCAATATCCCTGATCGGCTCATGCACGATCTCATAGGAAACTACTTCAAGCCCAGCGCTGTGGTTACTGCCTTGTAAGCACTACCTCGGTCGTCTCAAGAGCGGAGAGGTCGAACCGCAAATCTGGCGGCCATGCTCTCCATCCATCCTCCTATCTAAATACGCGGGTATTAGGCAACAGGTCATTGGTTCCATCGACAAGAGTCTGTTGGGGTACCGTCGCGCTGATCCCTTTCTCACTGGGTTCCCATTTAGCAGTGAAGACTATTGGCAGTGTTGCGTGCCCTGCCTTTTGTCAGGCCTAAAATTCTCGGCACTGCTCCCGCGCCCTCTGCAATTTATGCTGACCCCATGCCTGTCTTGACTGAGCCCCGCTCTGTCCTTGCGTACTTTTCCAGTGACCCTAGCATTCTGCGCATTGCCCAGTGCTCCCCACATACTGACCACACCCTTCGGTCCTTATGTGAAGAGCCTATCTTTTCACAGCTCGGGCTGCTCGGCCTCCTTGACACCCTAGGCATATGCGACCCCGACTCACCCAATCTTGCAGGAATCTGGTTGCGACAATGGGAGCAAACCGCGCCGGCTGCTAAATCTTGCGTCCTCCTCATGAATTAATTGCGGGGACTCTGTCACCGTCCACGCGGCAGGCTGCATCCCTCCCACTTCGTGGACTGTCATTGTCACTTTTTCACCTGGGCGCTTCTGCGTGTCTACTGGTCCCACTATGCCACACTGCCATTTGGGAGTTTTCTTGAAGAGCTGCGCAGGAAGCGCACGCCCACCTTGCGACGACAGGACATGCCCCAATCGTTGATACAGGCAGCCGCTCAGCTTGATCAGGGCTTGTTACTCCAGCTACTCCCTGCCAATCGTGCCCGTCATGCCGGGCTAACAAACCCTGCCATCTGTGGTCTTGGGTATACTTATAGGGGGGCTATCACTTGGCAGCTTGGCGACTACATCACGCATTATGATTGTCTTGCTGCCATTGGTCGCGCGCTGGGCGCAAGAACCGCGCCCCCACCTCAACACGCGTATCGGCCAAGCAATGAATGTGACCTGCATTACCACATCGCAGCCTTCTCCGCGCAAGCCGTTGATGCGGCTGGCATCCTCCTTGCTTTTCCCTGCGCATCTGGTTGGCTCCCTACGGTGTGGTATCTGCGGACTACCACTGCTCCTGTTCCTGCTGCACATGACCGGGCTCCTGTCATTTTCTTTTGTGATCAGGAACCTTTGTGCTTTGCTCTCGTGTGCAATCTCGTTCCCTCCATTGCCTTTCCTGGCTCTGATCTTGGGAACGTTACGAGAGCCCCTCTTTGTAAACATGATTGGGGCTGATGATCACATCGAGGTACGATGGCTACCTCCGCGGATCAAAGCCATTCCAATGAGTAATCTCATGCAGGCTATGCGATTAGCTTGGCAGATGCTCCATGCAGGTCAAACCCAATCTCGCTCCTTTTTTCGAGTACGCAGTCTCAATTGTTTCTCTTACCTCTGCGATCTCCCTGTTGATTTCACTGCTGCTGAGTTCAAAACTGCGTATCACGGGCTTGACCTTTTCCAATACCATGCCGACTCTTGGGCCAGGCTGGGGGCTCTCGCTATCCAACGGCGGCTTGCCGTATACACACAAGCGTGCCCCTCAAATCTCCATGTCTGTACGTGGAACGTCACGAGCCTAGCTGCCCTTTCCAATCACCAGGATAAACTTGCACACATATGTGTGGGGCGCGTTAAAGGGTTTACTTTGCTCCAGGAAACCAATTGGACTGCAGCCCAGCCTGCGATCCTTACCACTGCCCATCCACACATTAACGTTGCAGTCAGCAATGTTCTGTCTGATCAAGTTGGTAGCGGTGGCGTGTGCATTCTCCCGCCCCTAGGATGGGCGCAGGTTGAACACACTGAAGTTATCCCCGGATTCCTCCAAGATGCGCTCTACGAAAAGCACGGTGCGCAGCAGCGCGTGGTAAATGTGTATGTCCATCCTGCGAGGACAAAAGAAATTGGCTCGCGTCTTGCCTCTCACCTCGGGACACTTACGGATTCGAGTATTGTCCTTGGTGGAGACTTTAACCAATTACCAGCCACCTCTGCCTGGAAAGAAATCGTAGGCCATTTCTCCTTTGTCTCTCCACGGATCGTTACTTTTTTAAGTAGCGGAATCGGATCTGCACTTGATTATCTACTCTTTCGGCACCCTATGCTCGACAACGAGAGTGCTACTGTAGCATGTCATGTGCGGTGGCCCGCCACCCGACCAAGTCAACACGGAGCGCTCAGGGGTTTTCTTCGGATTGCCTCAAGCATTGCGCCATCCCCTGGGGGCTCTCCCATGCAAGCTGTGCCTACTGAGCGCCTTGTTCACCGCCTTGGCGGCGCGGCGCAAGATGAACAATACTCCAAGCTCATCCGCCGTGTTCAATCATCTTCTTGCCTCACCGATTTCAAAGCCTCCGTATGGACGTGGTGGCGTGAGCAGCCTACGCCTCGTCAAACGCTACCTGCCCATTGCCTCATTCGAAGAGCCTTACGACGTACCACAGGAGGACCCGTGCACATCCCTTTTCAGACTATGCAAAGTCTGTGTTCTTTTGTGGCATTGCCCTTCACCTTGTCCTCCCTCCGGCTCGGGTTGCTGCGGCGCATGGACAGGCGCATGTGTGGGATCGCTGTCGAGCTGCTGCTCCACGCATCGCCCGTACCAGTGGCATCGTTCTGGACAAAACCGGGCGGCAATGCAATAATACTGCCGCAGTTGATGAAGCTATGCGATCGACACGTGCTTTCTGGCAAGACAATCCAGTTTCCTGGGATGATCAATGGGACACTCTCCTTGCAAATTACACGCCAGCTCTATTGCGGCACTGTGATCCACCCAACGCTGACGACATAATGAATTCTGTCGTACGGTCGCCAGACAGTGCCCCGGGTCTGGACGGACTACCCTATGCTGCTTACCGTGCCGCGCCTCTTTCCACTTCACGAGTCCTAGCCCGACGGTTACTTGACTACATAAACCTGCAGGCTCCCCCGCCAGTTCAAGCGCTCGTATTTATTCCTAAGGCTGACGCAGGACCCTATGCAGACAACTTCCGGCCATTAGGGTTGCCGAACACTGCGGATCGTATCATCGATCAGGCCGTATATGTTAAATTGTATACTGCCCTTAGGGACTCCCTGCACCCTAGCCAAACACTCATCAACATTTTTAGGGAACCTCAGGGCAACTTCCTTGACATGCAGTCTTACTTGCAAGATCGTTCTGCCTCTTGTTTTGTTCTACTTTCTGATCTTGCTAAAGCATTCGAGCGTGTCAACCCGCACTGGATCCTACTTGTCTTACAGCGCCTGGGAATGCCAGCCTGGGCATATCAGTATGCCACATACGTCCTGTTTGGTCGATCCGTGCGCCATCGAGTTGGGCGATATTATAGACCCCCTCTTCCGGTTAGGCAAGGGGTTGATATGGGGCGTGCTGTGTCGGTGCTTCTTTTCTGTGTTGCTATGGACCCTGTGTACGTCAACCTAAATATGATCCCGCGGGTCATCAGTGTCAAAGGATACATGGATGACAATGCTACGTGTGGAGAAGGAGTGAGCTGGCTGGCTGAGGCTCAACGGTGCCTGACTTCTGCAGTGGCCACCCTCGGTTACAAGAAAATCTGGCAGCATATGCTTACCGTCGAGTGCAAATGCAAATGCAAGACTCATCTCTTGAGCTCCCGTTCCATTGACTGTGCTGAGCTATGCGCCGCTGATGATACGCCCTGGGGTGCGCGTGTCCTCTCCTCTGAGGCTGTCATGCTAGGCCTCCCCTTGCGTGGCCAGGCGCATGCGTTTGGAGTTACCCTGCCTCAATTCAAAATCGATGCTAAGCCGCAGGCTACTTGTGATGCTCGACTCAGAATCATGCGGCGCCTCAATCTCTCAGTTAGGGAACGAGGCATGTTCTGTGCCTTTTATCTTCAGTCCACTTATGCTTACGCTTATAGCGTGCAATGGCCTACTAAAGAAGCCATGCACCGACATCGGCGCATGTTGTCACGCGCTCTCTTCCCAGCTAGAGCCTGGATTGACATGCGCGCGCTGCCTGAAGTGTTGCGCTATCTACGCATCGCGCCCATTGTCGCTCCAGAGCATCTTGCCGTTAAGGCCGCCATTGGTCTCGCTAGTCGGTTGCTTGCCCCCAATCATGTGTCATGGGAGACTGCCCTCTCACGGCTGCCGCCTGCTATTGTACAGCAGCTTGGATGCATGCTGCGCCTATTTCCTGGCCTGAGACAGGTGTGGAATTCCTGTCCCAATGGCAAATCTGTTGCCACTGCTATGAAAGCCCACCTCGTCAAATATCTTGATACACTAGAAGAGGCCACTGCGGTCGGCTTCCTTACTAGGCGCATGGCCACAGCCGCGTGGAAAGATCGCTCTGATATCTCCTTTCTCACTTCTCTTCACGGCTTACCTCACAAGGTTGTTCTGCCAAATGTCCGTCAAGCAGTGCTCAAATGGGCTCTGGATGACGAAAGTGACACGTGGTTTTTACTTCGGCGCCATTGGGCTCGCAAATCTCTGTGCGCTTGTGGATGTGGACTCAGCAGTAAGTATTTTCCCAACGGGTTCTTCGCAGGGGTTATCGCGCTCCGTCATATCGATATTGAAATTGAATGGATGCGTCACGCCCCTCACGCTGCAGTTAGCTTGGGAATAAATACACAACCGCTCCCGCCTCTACCTTCCATGTCGATCTCCCCTCTGGAGCTGCGGCATGAGTGGCACCTTGAATCAGCTACAGCACTCCTCAACAAGTCTGCCCCGTGGCTGAAACGCCCGTGTGTACTTTGTGGCCAAGGGGACAACAGTGGCATGTTTGCTTGTTTGTTACGGTTCCTTTTTTTTGATTTGTGACGGTGCACCTGACACTGTCACATGTTCTGCGCGCAAGCCGAACTTGGTCCCTCCTTGCGCAAGCTGGGGGGGGGCCGTGAAACAAGAGTGAGGACAACAGTGTGCAGCATTGGATGACATCTTGCTCTTGCTTAGGCCTTGCTGGTTCTCTCCTCCTATGTTGCTCCTGGCGATTCGCCTTCTGGTTTCCGCAGTCACACTGGCCGCGAAGTCAAATCGCACGGTGTTACGCGTTATACGCAGGAGCTCGAGCGGTCATCCGGCAGAGGGGCGGCCTTGTTGCAAAACAGGGCGACCCGCCGGCCCTTGCATCTGTCGATGTTACCCATGCAGCTTGCCTTGTTGCTACCTGCTCTCATGAATTCCTTCCGACTGATATGCGTCGCGGGGCTCGCCCCGAATGGCTCCTTGGGCCTGCTGCGCAACGCAGTTGCGTCTGGAGTGTGCACCTAGCATTCGCTGCTGGCTCCCCTCTCCACGTCATTGCGCCACGCCAGCCTCACTACGCTTGCCGGGGCGACGTGCCTGCCACGTCTGGCGCACTCGTTGCTGTCCTTCTTGAGCACAGCCATGAGCACCGACTACTACAGCATTACCGGCATGGTGCCTCCAACATTACACTTGAGGCCCGGGTCTGTGAGTGTGGATCCGTGCATATCTATGTACTTGCCACTCAAGTCATACAACACGGTGATCCTCTTGTATGTACACAGTGTCCCTGGACGGCTCTCGTTGCTCATTTTGACGGTAGCTGTCACCGCTCTGAGAGTACCGGCGGCGCTGGGGTCATCGTGAGGAAATTCGCTGGTGATGAATTCCAAGTGCTTGAACAGACTGCGTATCCGCTCGCTGACTGTCCTGATTCCTACCACGCTGAGGGTTTTGCTAGCGCTTAAGCGGTTCAATTTGTGATAATTCGTCAATTTTAAACTATTGGCGTCGCACTGCCCGTGTGAGACGATCGGACCTAGTCACTGTGCTGCAGCAGGCGCAATTGCTTGCTGCCACTGAACTCCCACGCATCTCCTGGCGATACGTTCCACGCGAGGCCAACAAAGAGGCTGATTTCCTTGCCGGTATCGCTAGTGCTGCTGCCAAGAGTGATGTCTCTTGCCCCATCAGTGTTGCGGCGCCGCTTGACTCTGGATGGCATCACCATGCTGCTTCTTCCTTTTCTGCGCAGCAGGCCTTCTGCCTGGCCGAATGCCCAACCTTTCACGCCCTTGACATTGCTGACATCAGGCATCACTCGCCCTCCCACCGCGCCGCCTTGGAGGCATATATCGCCACTGGCGGTGAATGCCTCCGATCTGATGCGAGTGGGGTAGCTGTTCTCAAACATGTTCCCTATCGTATTGATGGGGACGGGCGCGGCCGTGCCTACCCTGTCACGAAAGGTGCTGCCGCACTCCCTCGCGCTGTGCGTGCTGCGCTATTCCATCGTGACCATGTGGAAATTGACATGTGTGGGGCGCACTATGCCATTTTTCAGCTCTTTGCGTCGCGGCAAAATATTATTTTGCCTCACCTTGAGGAACTTCGCGACTATCTGCGATCATGTTTTGTAGTCTCACCTGCCGGTCGTGCGGCTATGCACTTGGTTAAGCTGTTACCACCATCCTTTTGAACAGCAGTGTTGAGCATGCTACCCAGGTTCTTGAGAGTCATGGCTTTAACCCTGGGCCTGAACTTGTTTCGCTGTTGCGCCGCGTTGCCTCTGCTAAGCTTGGCTTTGTGCGCGCATGTGAGGATGCCAATTTTCAGCGCACCCATTCTAGGATACGTGAAGGGAACCACGCCTACTTTCTGCTCGAAGGCATTGAGGCCGCATTTATGCGGGCCTTTGTTAGGGCGCTTCTGTTAAGGGCTAAGCCTGCCTCTGTTGTTTTCATTCATGATGGGCTGCTGGTTTCGCCTGAACCATCATGCGCTGACATCGATGCTTGCTTGCATGAGGCCTCTCTTGCCCTTGGCTTTGTCCCTCCTCCTATTGCAAATTTTTTGGTCATGCAGTTGGTCCATAACAGGGCAAGCTGTATGCTCCATTGCCCTGTCTCAACCAGGTGAGCAACTTCTAAGTGCCGGCCCCGCTGTGCCCCACTATTTCCGATGTATCAAACATATGGGGCCCTCCCTTCGCATGGTTCAACGTCGCGTGGGTTGCCCTTGGCGCGGTACGCTTCAGTGTCAGCCCCGCTGACCTGATCGTGCTGTAGCTCAAACCTAATAGGGACCCCTGGCCCGAGGGTTGTGGACGCGATCATCGGCTTCCGGCATAGTCGCGGATGTTTGCTTGCCACTTGCATGGTTACGGCCTCCGCCTGGTCAGTCTTTGCTGGCATGTCGCAGCCATTAGCATTGGCTTCCAATCTTTATACGGCCACGTCTTCTGTGCCGCCGCTTTATTGGCTCATCATGCGACAGGCGAGTAGCCGGTCTACACCCTGATCTTGGTATTGCACGGTGCGACTCAGCGCCAGCCCCGCTGTGCCTGCGCGTACTGTGACTTCATCAATTGGGCTCCTTGTTTCAATTTACCTCGTTGCTTTCGCTGTGTGTCTGGGTTGCGCCTTTTTGCGCGGCTCGTGTCAGTGTCAGCCCCGCTGTACCTACACGAGTCGTAGCTTTTCCATTTGGCCCCTTTCTTCGTTCTGAACATATCAGACACTAGCGTTAGATCAGGGTGTTGGCCACGCGCTCGCCATGGCAGGGGCTCCGTTTACGCTGGCAGAGTATGCCGCTCTCACTATTAGTGATTGCTTGACGAAGGAATACTATGTAGTGCCCAATGCGTATGATTTGCCTCTAATCCGTTGGGGTAATCCTACTGACTGCCACATAAATGCACTGCGCCAGTGGAACCTTCCATTTGGAGGGTGGACCGTCTTCCTGGCTCACTACATCAAGTTTTACTCTAAGAGAGCACTCCGGCTTGATCAGCATCCGGGCTGGCGGCAAGGCTCCCCCAGGCCTAACCAACAGGGCTTCCAAGAGCTTGACACTCAGCAGTCCAATATGGTCTTTTACGAGCCTGAGAGGGTCATTTGCCTATCCCTTGCTGCAAATTTCATTGATGCATACATGCAGGCCACTGCACTTCGGCAGGTCCGTCAGGATGCGCTACGCCAACGGCCGCGTTTTCCAATTGAACTGCTTGAGCCCCTCGTGGTCACCGATGCTAGTTTGAAGTCCCTCGCCAGCTCCCTCGAGGCCCCAGATTCTGCTGCCGCACAGGCTCGTTCAGGAAAGGCAGGTTGTCATGGCTCCTGATGAGTTGGATGACCTTGGCCTTGGCGACCAGGCCAGGCCGCTCGCTCCTGAGGTGATACCTACGGTAGATGCTCTGCCCACTCCGTCGGTACTCCAGCATCGCACAACGCAGGTCGATATTGCCGGCTCGCAAAATATGCCACGCGATACTGCCAGTGGATCCACGGTACGGGCCCCGCCCAGTCCAAGTGATCCACAGGGCGCGCCCTGGGCGTCGCCTCCACAAGCCGCACACTCGTGCATTCCGGACTGCGAGCAAGGCCAGGGATGGCAGGCCACGGGGTGCCCTCACGAAGATCCTCGCTGTGGGCAAGCGAGGTGGCCGCCCCGAAAAAGACCATACCAGACACAGGCACCAGAGAAGCATCTCCGCACTCGACAGGATCAGGCGCGTGCTCCAGGAAGCGCCCGCCGGGAAGGTGCCTGCCTGACCGTGAAGCAAAAGCCGGCCCTGATCGGACTTGAAGGAAAGCACAGAATCCCCGCCAACCTCTTGATAACAGAAAACCGTGAGATCGCGACCGGTTCTGGGGGACAGACCAGCCACACGAAGGACGTACATCGAATGGTCGCTCACAGCACCCCTGCCCATGGAGAGAGCAAGGGGCAACTCCTGCCAACAGGCCGCGCTACCAATGTGATGGGCCCCGTGCCAGGCGGCTTCATCAAGGTCCTCAAAGCCGGAGCCAAGGCCAAGCAGCATGCGGCGGAGTCATCCGTAGACCGCTGCAAGACATGGAGAGCCGGCCAAACAGTCGCGCCGGGGCGGTCTGGAGCATGCCTAGGGGACCGGTGGAGCTGGGCGGGGCCACTACCACAGTGATCGCTTTGGCACGCGTCAAGGACACGTTGAACCTGGCCTCAGCCTCAGCCCCAAAGTACAGGAACCGAGTGTCCTTGCCGATGACAACAATAGACACAGTGCCTGTCATGCCGGTGGCCTTGACAGTGTTTGTGCACTCCAGAAACTGATGAAACAGGGTGGGCCGCAAGCGCCTAAGCTCACCTATTTTGGCAGGGGTGATCAGTGGTCTAGCATCAGCATCCATGACCTGCAATTTCTCTAGACACCTGTCAAAGCGCTCATCGATGACCTCAACTGGCATCCGTGCCATAAGGAGTTGCAGAGTAACACATCCTGCAGCACGGTGGGCCAATTTTCCGGAACGCGCCCTCCGAGGAAGTGCCGGCACAGCGATGAGTGCGTGTCGTTGTGGCACACAGTAGCCGGGGATGCCACTCCACAGCCCGAAGGCCTGACACCGCGCACAGCCTCCCCCCCACACAACCAGTGCGAGTGGCCACGACCTCGGCTGCCTGGCCAACCATGCGCCCCACAACCAAACGGCCTGTCTCATCAATGCGCAACAGGTGAGGGTACCAAACAGCAACACTCATAAAATAGGCAGTGGGCGAGACACGCAGGCTGCTCGGCAGGACAAGATTGAGCCCTGGTTCCCCTCGGCTGGAAAGGCCGTTGGCACTGCGAACGAAGGCAGCAGTGGGAGGCAAGCGCGTCCCTGCATGTGCGAGGTAATCAAGACCAAGGAGGGCGGGGTGCGCAGCCTCCGGCTTGGTCCCGGTGAGCTGCTCAGTGGCCAACGCCAAAATTGTGGAACAAACAGATCAGCAAGGCCGTGCAAGGCAACGCGTTTGTGGCCAAGACGCAGCAGGACCTCCGCACGAACCGGGTCGTTGCCTGAGGCACCTCGAGTTTGGCGGTCATCGCCAATGTGAACGGTCAGGGCTGTGCGGGGCACGGCGCCATGGACCGCCACATAGGCCGCCTGGCCAGCCTGCTGGGCCTCATCGACGAGCAAGAGGTCGACACACCCCAAGAACCTGGACAACTGGCTGTAGCGATTGATTTCATGCAGCAGGGAACCCAGCGTGATGGCCACACAACAGGGAGCCGTGTCACGCATGAACTGCGCCCGCGTCTCAAACGCGACATCCAAGGCGGTGACCTGGTCATGATCACGCCCCAGCAGGCGAGGGAATTGCTGGGTGACCGCGCGAGGAGCGTCAACGAGCAACGCCTGGACATTGCGAGAGAACTCCTGCAGGGGCAGGTTTGGCTCCGCCACAAAGAGCGCCCTCAAGCCGAGCAGTCGCGTCAGCAGGATGAGGACAGCGCTCCCACAGTACGTCTTACCCAAAGGTGACCCGCTGGGAAGCGAGTGCATGAAAAATGCCACACAAAGCACGGATGAAGTGCGCAAGGCAACGGCCAAAAGGTTGAAAGACTGTTCAAGGTGCCGAGCGTGGCCCAGGAATTTGCCCCGCGGGGGCAGGCGGCCACGGGAGGCATCCCCCGTGGGCAGCCCCAGGATGGAAGGAATGCGATCGGAATGCACACTCAGCAAAAACTGCCACATGCTGACCCCGTGCTTGGTGGGCCTAAGAGAGCTGCGCTCAGGAAGGAAGGTGAAGCCCGCCTCGGCTGCCAACTCAGCGCCCGTGATCAACGAGTCCTGATGATCCCTCGGCTCAGGGGACAGCACGACCCGAAGCCGCCGAACATAGGCATTTTTGGGCACAGGAGGCTCCGAGGGGGCACTGGCACTGGACTCGAAGGCAAAGCCCTTGATGTAGCGCACCTGGCCGGGAAGCCGTGCGGCAAGAGAGACCTCAGTGCCGTCAGGCAGATGCACCTCCTTTCGCCTGCCGTGACCAGTGGAGTACTGACACCAAGGCACCCGATTATAAAAATAGATGGTAAACATGTTTATGCCTTGGTGAATGCAGTTGTAGAGTTGGCACCAGGCAGCGGGGGGGTCATTGGCGCTGCGGAGCGCGGACACGCTGGCAAGGGCCTGGAACCAAAGAAAGTCAAGGGTCTGGGCAACTGGGAGCTGCACCAAACAGTCTTGAACGTACTTGGAAGCGGCGCGCCCGATGGCCGTAGCCTTGTACACCCTGAGGTCCATAAGACCTCTCAGAAAGCGATGGACAAAGGCCTCAGCCGAGTCATTCGGGTCGGCCTTCATTTCGAGCAACAGCGCACTGTCACCAGCAGACTCAACCAACCACGCCGCCTCCGCGATCATGCGAGGGATGTGTTCGACCGCAGTGACTCGCATCAACTCCGTGGGATCCTGACAAGCAAGCGCCAAGGCGATGCGCTGAAGGTAATCAGCAGACCGGACATCAAAGCCAGGCCACTGCACATAGAGCTCGTCACTCCTAAGACAGCATCCAGGATACGCACAAGGTGACTGTAATTGTGCCCACTAGACCCAAAGGCCTGCGTGTCATCAATGATGGCGATTAGGCCGATACCCGCCGAAAGCAACGCAGTGCGGACGCCCGACTGGGCGACGTGCTGCCAAGGACAGGCGGAGACCACTTGCGCAGCACGGACACTGCCCAGTGAAAACTGACCACCTTGACTGGTGAGCCCGAGAAGGGCAGGCGGGGGCATGGGTACCCCCCCGATGCGCACGTGGAGTCTGGCCTCAGAGTCGAGGACGTTCCACACAATGGCCGCCGCCGTGCACGAGTAGGAGCCAGCCGAAAAGCCCCTGAGCAGGGCCCCTCTCTCAGAGAGCAAGCTGGCAATCATAGTGCTGCCTATCAGGAACGAGCTTGCAGGCTGGTACATGCTACACGCAAAATACTTCACATCGTTCACGCTAGCACGTTGAGAAGCGATGGCGTCCGCAACCTTCCAAGTAGAGTTGTCACTGTACATGCGCGGCCAAGCGTTACGGCAGAATGCGAGGGTAAGCACTACCCTGTTGGCGCTCAGGCATTGCAGGTCGCACTGAAAGCCTGCCTCTTCACACCAGTCAACGGGCAAGGACGTAGGCCCATACACTCTGCCATCAGGCCCGCTGCAAAGAAAAGCAACGTCGGCCTCTGCTGACCCTGTTACGATGGACTGATTGGCAGTGCTGGATGCTAGGCATGTGCAAACCCTGCAGGACAGCTGGCAGGGAAGCAGCGCCTCGTCAACCAAGCGCATAACGGTCTCGCATTGTCCAGGGGTCCCTGGGAGGGCCCACCAGTGATCAACGCCGACGCCAAGCACCAAGTGCGCGAGATGATGGGATCACAGCACATCAGCTCATCAGGCAACGGAAAGTGCTCACACTGCAGGCCCGGGAGGCCGCCGCCCATGGGCACACGAAAGCCAGAGTGGACCGACGCAGGAACCACACCGCCACCCGATCGGGGGACAATGGGACCAAACCAAGTCCATGCACAACCACGGCCCGAGGTCGGGCGCGTCACGGTGATGCGGAGCCTCCACCAACAGAGGCGGCATGCCCCGAGCAGAGAACGACGCCGTATGCTCAAGCATGGCGGTGTCACACACCAAGGCACCCCAGCCCGGGAGGGACAGGACACGTGTGGGAGCAAGAACCTCAATGGCCTGGAGCACGATATCTGCGTGCCCAGCATGCCCGACCGCTGTGCGGACATGCTCAAGCTGTTGCGCACCGGTACCAACTGCATAGCATGAGGCAATGGCGGCTGTAGCCAGCAGCCCACCCAGACATGCCACGTCGTGAAACGACACAGGGACGCTACCCGCGAATGGGGTGAGCAGGCTGACGGCAACTGCGCCATAGTCCTGAGGTGTGTCAGGCGGGGCAATGTCGCGCCGGGCCAGCAGACGGGTCCGTCCCTCCTGCTGCCGCTGCGCAGCATTGGCAAGGGAAACCCTCCAGCCCTCGGCGACCTCTGGATCACCTATGCTTACAACAGCAGCTGGCCAATAGGGCTGGGGCGCTGCACCCGTAAACAAGAGCAGACCCGGTTGCGTGTCCAAGGAGGCGGGCGAGCCCAAGGTCTGAGAAGTGTATGCCACATGCCACAGATCTGCAAGGCAAGGAAAAAGGCCAGGCATAACATGCTCGGTGACAGCCATGAGGTGTGAGAAGCAACGGGCGCACTCCAACACACTGGGAAGGATCTGCTCCAGGGTAGGTGTGGCCCCCTGGTAAACCGCGCGCAGCACAAACAAGACAAGCGGCGGCGGCGAGCCTCCTGGGCGTACATGACCGGCAGCAATCCATCGAGGGATCACGGCATGGTGGTCAAAAGCTCGCCCAACCACCAGCATAACTTCGGTGCCTGGAGTGATGGCGGCCGGAAGCACGGAATGCAAGAATTGGAAAAGCTCCTGATTGGGCCACGCCCCACCCGGGACGTGGGCTTGTGCCTGTTCCAGTGCACGATCCAAGGCCGCAGAGGTCACTGGCTTAGGGGTAGCACCATCAAGCAATGCCATGGAGAGTACTGGAGGCGGCGGGTTTTGCAGGCACATGGGGCACAGGGGGGCCGGGGGCCTGAGCCGCTGCAACTGGGCTGCAGGTGTCAACTTCACGCTACCGGCTTGCACAATGGGCTGCTGTGGCCGACATGCAGACCGTTGATCCGTCGCCCAAGCGGCCACGCGGCCAGCCTCCGGTGCCACCCCCCAGCAGGCGTGCGGGCGGCGAGTGGATGCCCCGTCTTCCCTCGTCGTCCCACCCTGCAAAATCTGAGTGGCCTCGCGTGGATGCGCCGGCCGGCCCTGTCGCCGGTTCGTATCAGTCTGAATGGCCGTCAATCGAGCAAGGCAGGCACTCTGACACCCGTAGCAAGAAGCCAGTCATTACTGTGGATGACATTGACGATCTGCCGCCTACGTGGCCTTCACAGCGGCCTGACGTGTCGGGCCTCAGTAGTTTTTTGCTGGAACGCGTGAGTAAGTACCTGACTTTCGTTGCTAGACATGATGACAAGACCCCTGCCACCGCTGACGGGTTCATCATGCTTAGGGATGTGTGCCGTCGGGCTCCGGTTGTTCGCGCGCTTAAGGATCTGGAACAGAGCGGGGTGCCGGCAAGTGCAGAGGTGGTAGCATCCATTGCCACGCACCTAAGTGAGACCAGCAAAGTGCGGCTTGAGCTCAAGTTTTCGCCCACCCGGGGATTGTGCCTTCGGTCCATTGCGGGGCACAGTACGGTCCTTGACCCTTGCCGCAACCTGCCTTTGCTCCGGCATGACGAAGCCCGGCGCATCGTCACGGCTATGCACTGCACAACTTGGGACAACCTGGATGGCATCCTTGCAACGGGCATCCTCCCGGGTAACCTTGTGGGAGGGGCTCGCACGCATATCCACCTCACCACTTTCTGCATGGGCACTTGTGGCTTTGCGGAGGCGCGAGGCTGTGGCCGTAGACCTCATCAAATGTCTGCAGCGGGGCGTTCAGCTCTTTGTGGCTGGCGGGGAAACTCTCCTCACTACTAGGGCTCTTTCTCTAGTCCCGCTGGCCTCCAAGTGGTAGGCATTCACCCGGCATGCATCTCGGCAGTGTATGATGCGGCTACGAGCAAAGACATCACTGATGAGGTCACGAGTGGGCAGCCGCTGTGGAGCAACACGCCCGTTCATGTCTCCGCATCTGACACTGAGCCCACGTCAGTTGCCCCGCAAGCAGGAGGCGCTGGTGTTTCTGACCAGCCAAGTCGAGGCTTCCCAGGCAATGTCCGATGTCCTGGGTGGCCCTACCGCGGCCAGCGCCCCCCCTGACCCTGCCTGCTAGTGAGGCGGCCAGGCACGACCCTCGCCCTGGTGGTACCCCCCGCGAACCCTGGGTGAGGAGTCGCTGCCGGTTGCCATGGAAGTTGATCAGGGCGAAGGCGCATCTCAGTGCGTCGCCCCGGATGAGGTTGCTGAGGCGTTGACCGAGATTCAGCTTGCACGGCGTGCCCAGCAGGAAACGGCCCCAGACACGCTGGCCTCTGATGAGGAGATTGAGCCACACCTCGCTGAGGTGGACAGGATAAGCGTGACCAGTTCTGAGTACCATGACTGCCTGCCAGATACGGCGGAAGAGGCCCGCCGGCAAGGGTGTGCCATTGCGTTTGTCCCAGGGCCTGGTCATTGCCCGGTAGGCCGGGGACAGCAGGACGATGCGGAAGTTGAGGACGACCTTGACCCGGCGACCCTTGCCGGATTGCATTCAGTGCGGAATACTCTTGCCCTGCGGCGCATGGCTGCCGAAGCGCCTCCGCTCGGTGTGGATGAAAAGCTCCGCTTCCTTCGAACATGGCTGACAAGCCTAGCCACGTGCTTTGCCCGTGTGTTCGAGCCTCTGGCCAGCGGAGACGCTCCGCCTCGTATGCAACAGCTGATGCTGGACCGACTGGCTCAGCCTCAATTCTGGGTGGCCGCACTCACCATCGCCACGCGGCAGCATGCCCAGCTCCTGCGCCTCTTGGCCAATACGGTCGAGCTTGAGGCTGGCGCTGAATCCCTTGCCACTGGTGAACAGGTCATTCAATGGTACGGCAGGGCCGGTCCGGGTGACTGGCCCTTGCACCGCCTCAAAGTGCGTATCCCGGTTCCTGCCATGGCCTACCTTTGCGCAAATGCTCCGACATCCGCGCAAGGCGGCGGGATCGCGCTAAAAGGTGATGTGCAAACTGTGCGATGCGCTTTGTCAACGCAGGCGGCCTTCGGCCTCTGTACGAGCCTCCCTGTTTCACGGAGGTCGAGCCCTACCGTCTCCAGCTCCTCCAGCGGCTCCAAAACCGGCAAGGTCTGACGCATGATGTCCAGGAGTACTGCGGCCTCTCTCTCTTTAGAGGGGGTTTCCCAAATGGATTCTATTCTACCTGAGAGGCTCCTGGCACTCGTCCGTCCAGCATTTGACCTCGTCCTGCGAAGGATTCGAAGTCTAAAACGCTGCGCGCAGGCGTGTGGCTGCAAAATAATGACCCCTAGATATGCTTGCAAAATGCCCAGCAGCTGCGTTTCTGCAAGGCGAGCTAAAAAAACAGGGAAAAAAAGGCCAGCCAGAGCCAAACCAGCCAGAAAGCCAGCCAGAAGCCAAGCCAAACCAGCCAGAAAGCCAGCCAGAAGCCAAGCCAAACCAGCCAGAAAGCCAGCCAAGCCAAGCCAAACCAGCCAGAAAGCCAGCCAGGAGCCAAGCCAAACCAGCCAGAAAGCCAGCCAGAAAGCCAGCCAGAAGCCAAGCCAAGCCAGCCAGAAGCCAACCAAAAAAGCCAGCCAGGGTTTCCTTTGAGGGCGCTCGCCTTGCAGAAACAAAGGCAGCTGCTGGGCATTTTGCCAAACCGCATATCTAGGGGTCATTATTTTGCAGCCACACGCCTGCACGCAGCGTTTTAGACTTCGAATCCTTCGCAGGACGAGGTCATTTCCTGGACGGACGAGTGCCAGGAGCCTCTCAGGTAGAATAGAATCCATTTGGGAAACCCCCTCTAAAGAGAGAGGTGCTATGTTCTGTGTTCGCGCTTTCGCGCGGCGCAGTCTGCAGCTGTCGCTGCAGTTCGCGCAGTTCGCGTCTGCGGCGGAACTCCACGCGGAACTCCACGCGGGCAGCAGCCAAAAAATGGGTGGTGCCTGTTTCCAGTTCCAAGGCACTTCGAAAGCACAAGTGCCACTTGTGCTTTCGAGCATCACATTCCTGCCCGGCATCGGAGGCTTCGATACCTAGCGTGCTACCTTCCTGCCGCGCCACCTGCCTGGCATAGAAGCCTCCCGGCCGCGCCACCTGCCCGGCATCGGAGCCGAGGGATTCCTTGACATTGGTGGCACCAATGTCACAAATGCGAGGTTCCCAGGACAGCGTGGAGGATCATCGTCTGATCTTGTGGACACCCCGGCCGCGCCACCTGCCCGGCATAGAAGCCTCGGGCGCCCACCTTGTTGTCCCTGGAACCGAATTGCTTCAACATGTCGGATTGACATGTTGAAATTCTCGTCATTCTTCATCGCAGACCACTGGAGGCACGCAGCTGATGATGTCTCATATGTTATCACCAACTACGAAGCAGTGTCCGATTATGTCGGACACTGGCTCCATCGTGCGCAGGTCTCGCTATTGACCGGCGCCATCGGTCAAATCAAATTGAGTCACATCCGAAAAAAAACCCTGGTGCGGGCCTGGTGCGGGCCTGGTGCGGGCCTGGTGCGGGCCTCGCTTTCAAGGTCACCCACGGACTGTGACACGTACTTGCGGAAACTTGTGCCGAAGAGGGGTTGGTGCGTTTGACGCACCAACAAGCGGTGACGCCTGTGAGGGGGTGTTGTGTCAAACACACTACCCCCGAGGATTACAAGGAAACTTCTCCGAACGGCCGGAATGCCACTCCAAGACCGAAGCCGCGGAGTTCGGACTGAATGGTACTCAACTGCGCTCGCGGCAGGAATCGAGCCCCGTGCGGAGTAAGAAGCGCTTAGCTCCTTGGCCGACGCCTTAGCCACTGGACTAAGGCGTCGGCGAGAACATATGTAAACATGTTTGAAGGACCTGTCACCGGCAATATCCCGGAGGTCCTGGACAACGGAGAGGTGACTGACGGCACGCACGTCACCGCAGGGCAGCTGGCCCTCGCTTTGACGCCCTACGCTCAAGTAACGGACCTGGCGGTGAACACGGCAGCCTCCGGCAACAACGCAGCGGCCATCCAGTCCCTGGACGACAGAGTCACCGCAGAGCTGGCCTCAAAGCTGGACAGCAGCGTGGTGGCGCCGGCAATTGCGCCCCTGGCCACGGCGGCGCACGGACGGCCAGGTGGCCGCGCACGGAAGCAGCATCGCCGCGCTGCAGAGCTCGCTGACCACGGGTCTCTCCAACAAGGCAGACCAGTCGGCCTTCGACGCGCAATCGGTCTAGATGCACGTGACCGCCTGATCGAAGATGAGGACTACGAGCCCGAGTTATTGCAGAGTGACGAGAAGCGACTGCTCGACGATGAGGTCGATCAGATCGCTGGTCTGCTGCTTGACGATGGCCCGGAAGTACCTGTCGGAGGTCGGGGGGACCATGTAGAAGAGGAAGATGCTAGACCAAGCTCATCAAAAGGGAAAGGAGATGGACATGCCAAGGGCGATGGAAAAGTCAAGAAGCCCGACCATCCACATGTGTCAGCTGGGCTACCTGGGGATGGCATCACATACGTCAACGATGATGGTAAGGAGGTAAAGATCGATAAGGCCGGGAGACCATATCCTGTCGGGAAAGATGGGCTAATGAAGACGACGAGACCTCCAGAATACACTCCCGATGAATGCAATGATGAGGAAGTACTACTCTGAGGAAGAAAAGGCCGAGGTGAAGGGTGGTGGCAAGAAGAAGAAAGAAGATCCCAAGAGTAAAGAACCTGAGATTTCTGCGCCGGCAGAGGCACAGACACTGCAGATGCCCGGTGGTAAGAGAATTCGAGCAATGCTTCGAAACCGCTGGGGTGGAGTTGAATGGCAGTACAATTGGGGATTGCGGAAGAACATATCAAAGATCAAGAACCCAATGGATGGGAAACACTTGGCTGACGGAGTGGTTGTTCTCATGGATTCCAAGCAATCCCGAGACGAAACGTCCAGCTTGAGAAAGAATTTGAGTGTCTGGTAGTAATTTACGCCTGGAAGTTCAAGTCAGAGGAGCGATCAAAGTCGACTCCAAATTGGACGAAGGCAGTTGCATCAGTCATGGAGCGTCAGAAAGACGAAGCTGAGACGACATCGGGGACAGATCCAACGGTCGACGAATCGACGGATTTTACCTGGTATGAATGGGAGGAGTCTGCTGAGGTAGTTTCTGGAAAAGTGCCACTCGCGATGCCTGCGATAGGCGAAGACGGTGAAGCCAAGAAGTACCCATCGATGCCGTGCGTGACTTCTGAGCGAATACAGCACAGAGAGAAGGCCGTGAAAGTTGTACGATTCTTCGACGCTTTAGTGTCCAGACCGGTTGGCCGGAAAGAAATGCTGACCAACCCTGATGCGTTGGCATCGATGAAGAAAGAATGGTCGGGATTAATCGACCAGGGCGTCTTCGATCTTGGCGCGGTGCGTGAATATGACGCTATGGCTCGCGCACATGGTATTTGCGTTGAAAAGCACTCACAGTTGCCTGTTGGTGACCCTAAGAGGAAGTTCAAGGGTAGAGGCGTGTTGCTGGGGAACCAAGTGAAGAATCAAAGCTTTGAAGCTGCGATGTTTCAAGACTTGGGGAACTCTCCTGCTTCGTTTGAGGCCTCGCGTTGGGCGGATTTTTTGGGTTGTCATGATGGTTGGGGTGTGCAGATGGCCGACACTGTTCAAGCGTACATCCAGGCCACCTTGAGAGGCACACCGTGTTGGATAGAATTGCCACCGGAGGCTGTGCCGAGTGAATGCAAATGGGGTAAGTACAGAAGACCAGTCGTCCCGTTGAGGAAGGCGCTGTACGGACACCCAGATGCGGGAACATTCTGGGAGCAGCACTGTGATGAATCGGTGCGTGCCGTTGGTTTTGAACCCATCGGCGAAGAATGGCCGTCAGTGTACATTCATGAAAAGCTCCAGCTTGTTCTGTAACGGTCTTGGAACAAGATAGTACTTTATTCAAGAGCCGGGCCCCCTTGGTTGTTGTTGTGTCTATGAGGTAGGGACCTCGGCTAACACAACTTGCAACCTGCAATTTTTAAGTTGTCCCCTGGTGAACCAGGGGCCTAAAGAGCAAGCTAGCAGACTCACACATGCAAAAGCGCGAGTTGAGTAAAGACTCTTGGTTTTCGGTCATGACGTGTTTTGCTTGAGTTGCAAACCAACATGTCGAATTTTTAATTTGAACCCTCCTGAGTGTGTTGTACGATTGAGTTGGAAATGATGGTGGAGATGACCGTATTCCCAGCTCAAACAAGGGTGGGTGGGTGGGTATGCCCTCTCATACGAGTAAAGGCTCGTTTGTTCTCCGCAGGCGCAATGGCAACCCTGTCGCCAGAGCACGGGATGCATTGCATGTGATGACCACTGAACCGTTGGACCCAGTTCCCTCGGCCGAACCGGTCACCGGGACTAGTTGCCACTGCTGCGCTTTCCTTTTGGGATTCTTGAGCTGCATTTTGCTGCTGGAGTTCTTGTTTTGACATGGCCAGTGCAGATTCCTCACGCGGAACCCACACTGAAACCTCTGCATGGCTGTTTTTGGCAGAGACGCAGTCAGTCAATGGGGGTGGTGCGCGTTCTGATAGAGGAGACGAAGACACTGCAACTGTTTTGCCGTGGCTCAGACGGAAAAGAAGGAAGCAAGAGTTCAGCCTACCTTCAAACAGTAATCAGGCTCGAACGTCTCTGTCTGCGGAGGACAACCAGGACACACCATCCGGTAGTCTTGGAGGGTCGGAGACTGATCCCTGGAAACCAGGTTTTGAGAATTCCGATGCGGCTGGCTCGGCAACTCATTGTGGGCCTCTGGGATCGTCTTCGCTTGGCATGGGGGCATTTTTCGACAATATTTTGCACACTGCGCAAGCAGAGTCTACAAGGTCACGACTGAAACTTCCTTGGGAGGTTGATGCATACAAAGGCATCTTTGGAAGCTTGTCCGACACATCGACTCACGCTGCTCCGACCCCTATCTGGGTGCCCGTTCCACAGTTGGACCGTGAAAGTCTTGAACATAAACCGGCACCCAAGGACCTCTCGATGCCGGACATGCATCGTTCCAAACCACTTGTGCTTTTTGCTTCCCTTTCAGCTGGCTCGAAGGATGGTCCGGACGAGTGGTACACCAAGCGAGCGCATTGCATTCAACAATGGTGTGATGTTATCTCTATTCGGCCACAATCTTGGTATATTGTGCCTGGTACAGATACCGCTGATTTGGATGGTTGTACCTGTCAGTCGATGCATGCTTTGGCGTCAAGTCAATCTATACCCTGCATAAGAGGCTAGGGTCTTTTCGGTTGTACATAACCTGGGCCAAAGGATAAAATTTGTCTGCGTTTCCCCTTGATGAGAAGCTTGTGTGGACTTACCTACAGCACATCAAGGACCAAGGACTGGCCGCCTCTCGAGCTACTTCCTTTCTGGAGGCAGTGGGATTTGCGCGTGCCGTTCTCGGAATGCAGGGCGCGCATGATGTGGTGGTCAGTCGAAGGGTCAAAGGGCTCTCCCAAGTTTTGTTATCGAACAAGGCGGCTCTCAAGCAGGCTGCGCCCCTTACAGTGGCGATGGTGCAATCATTGCATGCGACCTTGACGGACGACTCAATTGCCGTTTTTGACAGGTTTTGCGCAGGGACTTTTCTGTTTGCCACTTATGCGAGATGCAGGTGGTCAGACTTGGCAGCAGTGGTTAATCTGTCTCTTGACATGTGCCAGGGCGAGGGTTTCTTGGAATGCCAGGCCACGAAACACAAAGGCTCTCGTCAGGCGATGCATAAGGCCTGGATGCTGCCTCTGATTGCACCTGCCCGAGGAGTCACTGGCGAGGCTTGGGCCCCAGTGTACATGTATATCAGGAAACGTTTGCATTTGCATTTGACGGACGAACCTCAGCCACTGTTTCCAGTACCTGTGGATGAACAGTGCTCTGCTTGGAGGACCTGGTCTATAACTAGCTCTTGTGCAGGATCCATGCTGAGGCGGTTGGTGGGGAACGCGTCCCCGGCAGGGCAGGAGGTCAAATCCCACTCGCTCAAGTCGACCACCTTATCGTGGGCGGCTAAGCGTGGACTCTCCGATGACACCAGGGCTATTTTGGGCAGACACAGTAGCGCAACTTCCAGTGTTGTTGCAGTTTACTCACGGGACCTGTCGGCAGCCCCCCTGAGAGAGTTTCAGTCGATGATTGATGAGATCCGTGCAGGATCCTTCTCTCCGGACAGCACTCGCTCAGGGATGATCTTGCAGCAAGGGACGGATATAGTCCAGGAGCAATCCTTGGACCGTAAGGTTTTACAGGTTGGTGGTGTGCAGTCGGTGGATGTGCTGACCTCAGATGACGAGCCTTCGCCAAGTGGTTCTTCGAGTGACAGTAGTGCATCAAGTTCAGAGGATGCACATACGGCCACCATGCAACAAGTCCTGTCTGTGCAAAGTGGACCAACCTTCGAGTTCTTCAGGCATCCGAAGAGCGGTGTTGTCCACAAGGTTAGCGCATTTCAGGCAGGCCGCTTCGAATGCGGTCGGAAGCTGAACGCCTCCCACAAAGGTGCGGACGAGGGCATTGCTGCAAGGGCAGTTCAATGCAAAGCATGCTTCAAATGAACCAAAGGGTTCGAGCAAAGGCTCTTGACAGCGAAGCCACAGGGCTAGTGTAAAACACGCAAAGGCGTTGTGTGTTCGTCTACCCGTGGGGACATTTTTCATTCAGCAACCTCCGCTTGTGTGAGTCGGTGCAATTGCACGTGCTTGTTTGGACATGGCTCAAGCAGTGGCTGCGTAACCGCTTTTGTTGCCTGCGACCTTACATGGTGTAGGTGTGTCAGTTTTGCACGCCAAGGGGGGCATGCTCAGTCGTGACAGGTGTGCAATCAGTCTCTTTGCGGTGAGCCATGGTTTCGATTATTGATTCCACTGCGCATTTCTCAAGCCGAGCTATTGAGATTGGTCTTACAGATGATGTGGTTCAAATCTTCATTGCAAAGGATATTGGCAGCATGGGCAATTTTGGCTTCGCGCATGGCCAACCAGGCCAGCCCATTGTTGAGGCGGACTTTACTGCGTGGCTCACAAGGATTCTAGGGATGGAGCCTGACTTGGCAACAGTGGCGAGGGCCAAGAGGCTCCTGTTTGAAGCGCATGTGCTCGTGACTTCGCACCTCAGGTCACAGATTGAGGGCACCACAGACAGCGCTGAAGCTCGGAAGATTCCTCCTGCTGAACGCGTGGCCCGCCTTGAGCGCTTGGCTGAGCAGTTGAAAGGTATCGATCTTTCAGGTCCCATGCTGCCGGCGCATAGCTTGTTGAATGAAGTATGCCACCAAGCTGAATCACAGGTTTTGCGCTACATCACTCCCTCGAAATGCCCAAGCAGGGAGACCGAGATCCTCAACTTGAAGTTGGAGAAAGAGCTCTCGATCGAACACAACACCCTCAAGATTAAAGACAAAGATCAGGCCATCCCGGTTGATACCGGAAGCGAGTTCCTCATCTACCAGGCCTTGGTTCGGAGGTGCGTTGCCTATGCGTTTGCGAACTTGATTGCTTTTGACATCCAGCACAAGTGGATAACCTTCCTCTTCAAGTTGCTGTCAAAGGATGTGCCACAGGGATATTCCCGGGTAACGCTAGGACAGATTTTGGCTGCTGACAAAGCTGCATATGTTTACATGGCCGAGCATTGCACTGATCTCAAGCCTGATCCAATCAAAATGCCTCTCAATGAGGTCATGCAAGCCATGCCTACCAACTTTGAAGTGATGCTGTTTGCTCAGCCCCTCCCGAGAGTCCCAGCCAAGACCTCGAAAGAGGCGAGCGAACCAAAAGGCTCCCGTCCAGGGCCATACCAGCCCGTGAAGGCTTCAGGAAAGGGTGGTGGCAAAGGCCGCGGACGGGGGAAGTCAGACTTCCGCTCCAAAGGGAGCGGACCAATGCCAAAGGAATTGGTGGGGAACCCGTCAAAGGATTCTCAGGGAAGGAACATTTGCTTTGCCTACAATTTGCCAGGTGGTTGTCCGGACGCTAAGGATGGGGAATCGTGCAGCAGGGGGATGCACATCTGCATCAAGAGGGGCTGCAACAAGGCCCACAGTTTGCAGCATCACAAGGATCACTGACTCAGCCCGGCAGTGGCCAGGCGCAGTTTCACAGGTCGGAGAATTTCAGAGCTGTTTGCGTTAGAAATCTTCTCCGGCACCGCAGGTATCACTTGCCAGCTGAGGCGTATTGGGCTGCTAAGCAGCTTTGGAATAGACCAGCTACGGACCAAGGACTGTCTGAGCCCTGTCGTTGTCCTTGATGTCCGCAAAACAGAGGTACAACAGTTGATTTTGTCTTTTGTGGCAATGGAGACGCTGTGTTTCGTGTGGCTGGGACCACCTTGTGGCACGGCCAGCAGAGCGCGGGACATACCAATGAGTGGCCACCCTGGCTCTGGTCCACCGCCTCTGAGATCAGTGGCGGAACCAGACGGTGTTGCAGATGCCCTCAAATTTTCGGGCCAGACTTTTGGCCGCAAATGAATTATACAGATTTACAGCTCAGGTTGGCATTGATTGTGCAGAGCGAGGGGTCGCCTTTGTGGTGGAAAATCCCAGACGATCATTTTTCTGGTTGACAAGTTTCTGGTCGCGAGTCCATGAACATTGTAAAGGTCAGATTGTTTACCCAGCGCATCATGCGTGCATGTACGGATCACGGCGCATGAAATCAACCATGTTGGCATCTAATCGCCGTGAGTTCTTGAGAATATCCGCCACATGTGATGCTTCCCATGAGCATGAACCATGGGGCCTTGAGAAGTCTGGCAAGTTTGCGACGGCTGCCGAAGTTCACTATCCTTTGGGTTTGTGCAGGGCAGTCAGCCTGGTCGTACATGACATGCTGTTAGCAGATGGCGCAGAGGAGATGGAACATGCGACGTCACCCTGGAGCTTGCAATTGAATTTGAACCAAAGTTTGCGACATGTGACTGGCAAACAAAGCCGGAAACTGCATGCTCAGCTGCACGTACCACTGTACAAACTTGAACTGACTGGGTCGGGCCCTGTCGCCGTTTTGCCCTTCCGCACCTTGGAGACGTCCGATCTCGCCAGAGACTGGACGCCAAACCCTCAGGTGTGTTTGCAACCTTGCTGTGACCTTGTTCCCGCCGGCTCCAGAGTCTTGCATTGTTTCAGTTTTGCAAAGGGGGATGAGGCAAACAATGGTAATATCAGGATGGTTGTTGAAGATGCACCAACACCACTTCCCACGAGTGATCAAGCTTTCTTCAAGATTGGCGTGCATTGGACAGATGAGGAGTTTGTCCAACAGGCGGTGGCCCTGGGTCATCCAGCTGACTGCGAAGTTGTTTTGCCTGAGGCCCTGCTGTCTGCCATGCGAGCACACGTGGAATTCACACCGGATGTGATTGCCAAACAGCGCCTCACGTGGGCTCAGAAGTGGACTAGAAGAGCCGCTGAGCTGAAACAGGATGAGAAGTCTCTGCATAATGAGCTCGACCCCAATATTGCAGCCATTGTGTGCAACAAAAGAATTTTACTCTTCAATGAGATGCTGGCAGAGATCGATTACCCTGATGAAAAGGTCTCGGCTATTCTGACTGAAGGAGTCGACCTAGTTGGAGACACGCCGAGTTCGCGTGTGTTCCCTCCACAGATGAAACCGCAATGCACGACTGTCAGCGCCCTGCGGGGCATGGCTCCCGCTGTGAGGGCCATAGTGGATGCCCAAACTAGGGCATGCGCCAAGGACCCATCCGCAAAGATAGTCTGGCAAGACTGCCTCGGCGAGGTGGATAGAGGATGGCTGCAGGGGCCGTTTCATGAACTGGAGAAGGGTGTGTTGGTTTCCCGCAGATTCGGATTAGTCCAAACGCATGGTCGACGACCTGTCGCAATCTCAGATTAACAGCTGTGTCACTGTGACGGAGAAACCCCAGGTGTTTTCTTTGGATGTGATTGCGGCGCTTTTGGTTTGGTGGCTTCGCAATGCGGGTCGACACTCGCAACCTTCGCAGTTGACTGGCAAGACGTTCGACCTCAAGAGCGCTTACAAGCAACTGCCCCTCAGTCATACTGCGGCGGAATGGGCTTTTCTTTCGGTTTGGGATACCGACTCTGATTCTATTGCATACTTCAAGGCACTGGTCGCACCGTTCGGATCTATCATGTCGGTGCACGCTTTCCTGAGACTGAGCCTCGCGATATGGACCCTGGGTGCGCAGCAGCTCTGGCTTATGTGGTCGGTGTATTTCGATGACTTCCCCTTATTTTCCACACCCTGTTTGGAAACCAGTGCCGATCAGTCAGCAAGGATGCTCTTCGACATCCTGGGTTGGGTTTACGCCAAGGAGGGACACAAGAATACCACATTCTCCAAAGAGGTTACCGGGCTGGGTATCATTTTGCGGCTCCAATTCATGAATGAGGGTCGTGTGGAAGTTTGCAACACAGAGGCTCGAATTTCCGAATTGAAAGAAGTGGTGCACGAGGTTTTGGAAAAGAAATCCTTGGGCAAGGCGCAGGCCTTGCAGTTGCACGGCAGGTTGCTATTTTCCTGCCAGCAGCTCTTCGGAAGATTGGGCAAATCCGCGTTGCAGGTTCTGTCACATTTTGCATACCATGCCTCGTCTCACAACGTGGGACACGAGGCGCTGCAGGTGCTAAGGAAGCTCTTGGAGTTGCTTGAGTCTGGAAAGCCCAGGATCTTGCGGTCATGGTCTTCAGAGACATGGCATATTTTCACTGACGCGGCATTGGAGCACAATTCTGGTTTCTTTGGAGTTGGAGGTGTTCTTGTGGATAGCGCTGGGATGGCAGTCGCTTTCTTTGGGGAGGAGGTTGATCGTAGCCTCCTTCGGGCCCTTGAGTGGGATCCCTCTGCTAAGATAATTTTTGGTGGAGAAATGCTTGCAGTTGCAATTGCACTTACAGTCTGGGGTGAGGTCATCGCGAATAGACTTGTTACCATTTACACGGACAACGAAGGCGTCAAATTCGCTTTGATCAGAGGGTCTACGGCGGCTGGCTACGTACAAGTTCTTTTGGATTTTATTTTGCAAATGGAAGTGGAGATATCCACAGCCTTGTGGATTTCACGAGTGCCGACGAAATCGAATGTCAGTGACGCACCCTCAAGGGGTGACTTTCAGTTTCTTCAGAAGCTGGGCAGCACACAGGTACCAGTGCCGTGGCAATCTCTGCAGAAATCACTCTCGGCCTCATCCAATGGGAAAATGGGGGCAAAGGCATGAACCGAGGAGTGTGAAGTGGATTGCAAAGGCAATCTCAGTTGGGACAAAGGTCAACTCTCTGCCTGGCACCGGTATCAGTTTGCTCTCCCAGCTGGAAAAAGTCCGAACTGCTTCAGCTCTTTGAGATTGGGCTTTCATGTTGGGCTCAAGTCCTGATGTCTTCCTTTTATATGTTGAGTTTCGAGCACCCGTTGCATGCAGTCACCTTTACATGTAGGTGACTGCATTTGAGTCTTGACATGCTAAAGGTGAAATAAGGATGTGTATTTCCGGAAGGCCGGTTGAGGTTAGGCAGGTTGCCCATTGGGCATTGGCTCAAGAATAAGTAACGGTCTTGGAACAAGATAGTACTTTATTCAAGAGCCGGGCCCCCTTGGTTGTTGTTGTGTCTATGAGGTAGGGACCTCGGCTAACACAACTTGCAACCTGCAATTTTTAAGTTGTCCCCTGGTGAACCAGGGGCCTAAAGAGCAAGCTAGCAGACTCACACATGCAAAAGCGCGAGTTGAGTAAAGACTCTTGGTTTTCGGTCATGACGTGTTTTGCTTGAGTTGCAAACCAACATGTCGAATTTTTAATTTGAACCCTCCTGAGTGTGTTGTACGATTGAGTTGGAAATGATGGTGGAGATGACCGTATTCCCAGCTCAAACAAGGGTGGGTGGGTGGGTATGCCCTCTCATACGAGTAAAGGCTCGTTTGTTCTCCCGCCCGCCCTGCCCTAGGAATTGTGCCTGACCTCATGGAAGCGGCTCAGTTCAAAGTCCAGCTTCCTGTGTGCACTAGTAATGCGGGGACCAGCAATGAATCCCAGCATGAGAATTTTGCACGCGCCCTGCGACAGCAGAGGCCTGACTGGCCAGTATCCCTGCACCAAGTCACGCAGACGTTACAGTACACTGCAGACCCTGTCATCGAGGAGTTCGCGGACCTGGTTGTTACTGCCCAGCCTGGGTCAAGGCTGCTGGACATTTTCTCTGAGGAAGTACGCGAGTATGGCCGCTGCACGAATTTGAGGCAGGTGCCACCTGGCTTTATGACTTCCCGACATGATGGACAGCGAATCGGTCAACAGAAAGGTGCCTGGAACACGTGGGATGCTAATGAAAACGTGTCGTGGCGAAAGTGCTATGACTGGGTGGCGAAGTGGCGGGTCGATCATGCTCATGTCCGTGCACGGGCGCTTGAGGAACGGGACTACCGGCTCTGTGGCCGAGAGGAGTGGATTGCGATGCCCCGTGTGTTTGCAAGTCATACTGCGCCACCTGCCCCGGACCTTACATTTGGCTCGCTGGCCAGCCGGCCTGCCTCATCCAGTGTGGGTGAGAACTGGGAAGCCATCATCAGGCTGACACGGCTGTCCTGCTGGACAGCAGCTCGGATGATGATGCGTCTTCTTCCTCCACGTCCTCGACCCCCCCCCGCTATAGCGGATGATGGAGGCCCCGGTGGGCACGCAACAGCTCGCAGAGGCGGACGCCATCCACACCAGTGCGCCACGTTCAGGTTCTCAGCTCCTGTTCCTGGAGCTCTTCTAATGTGGCACCGCCCGGACTGCAGGTCATGCTTAACTCGCTGATTGAGACCGATGAGAGCCAGACCGGTGATGCTATAGGCACCTGCTCCACTCCCCCGGCTGAACGCAAGCGCAAGTTTCAATATCAATGACAGGCTATTTGGGCTGAGTACTGTCTGCGAATGGATGGAGCCGCCAAGCTACTTCATGCACAGGGACGATGGAGGACGTTTGCCTGTGCTGAGTCTGGTCCAAGCTCGGTCCTGCCAGCCTTTGAGTGTGCTGGCCAAGGACTCTCTTGGCTTTGGTTGATTTGGTGGAGCGCAACAATACACCAGTCGGGATGCAATGGATGGTCTCCGGGACGCGGTCATGTGTGTATGTGCTTTTCAGTTGGTGTTGAATTCATTGGACTTTTCGATGGTGCTCCCGCCTCTTTGCGCAGATTTTCGGGCTTGGTTGCTTTTCTCTGGTTTGCCCAACGGGGCCTTCCTTGTCACACCTTCCGGGTGGGCTGCTTGTCCGCACAATACCGAGACCTTGTTCACCTTTTGGCACCGTTCACGGGACCCACGGCGGCCTTCTCGCTTCGGCGGGTGGCCGGTCGGTGGTGGGCACATCGCCTTTGGGCCGCCATGCAGCGATGGAGGTGATGGTCGTTTGCAGTGAGTGCTGCCTTCTGGCTGACCCAGGGGTGTGACAACCTTCCTTCTTTCAGTTTATTGTTTCATTACGCTCGAAGTTCTGCACTTCTTGGATGTTCCAGATGATACTGCTCTTTTGGGATGCACTGTCCTTTCGAATTTTGGCTACGCGATGACTCTACGTTTTCATAATTCGCGGCTTGCGGTACCCCCCCTCGTTGCATGATCTGTACAGGTTTCACTTTTCGGCTCGTTTTGTCTGTGTTTCCGTTTGTCTTGTTGCTTGCTTGTCTGGTTTGGGTGGTTCCCTCTCTTTGTGATGTTCGAGCCTGGGCACTTTTTGAGGCACACGCACCTCTCGCGATGCCCCTACCTGATCTGTTTTGCTGTTGTTTCATCCTTTTCACACGGAGTTGCTTAATGCAGACGTGCGCTCGACGCGGATCGCTGCTAAGGGGCAAAAAAGTGCTGTTAGGCTTTGGCCACAAAGCTGTGCTAATATCCCCCCCATCCTTCACATGGATGAAGGAAGGAGGGCGAGGAATGTAAAGGCTTCGGAATGCCTGCGCGGGAATGCGTGGCCGCGTGATGCACCAAAATGGCGGCTGCGCGTGAAGCAAGTTATGCAGAATACTCAGCGCTCTGAGCACTGAACCAATTTCCTTCTGAGTCCTTCACACCTTGAATGTCCAGTGTCAACCTGGCACCGCTGGCGCTGTGCTTGCTCCAGCATGCGCCCGCGCTTTTGACTCCTCAAGAAATCACACAGCACGCTGCTGGGCGTGTCGCATGGAAACCCCACTCAACCTAGACTCTTTCCAGGACCCAACACGCCTGTCACCAAGGTTTGCCCAAGGCATGGACATCCTGGATGACATGTACTTTGAGGACCTAATGACCCTTGCTTGGAGTGGCCTAGTGGGGGCCGCTTGGGCAGGCACCTCTCTTTTGAAACTGCATCGCCCAGGCCCCGCACCCATCCGAACGCCCGAGCACCTATGGGGTATTCCAGACATGGGTTTGGACAAGTTCCTTCGCCCCCTAGAATAGCTGGGAACTGCATGTTCGCACTTGGCAAATTTTGTAAGAGCTGGTGCTTGTGTAGCAACTTGTGCCTCTTTCAGGAACTTGCCTCCGTTTGTGCTCATGACAGAGATGCCCACCATGCCAGCAGCTGCAGGGTTGCAAACAGCGAGTCTCCGTGGAGCGGTGCGCGGCATGCACGCAGGGAGCGAAGGAATGGTTGCATCCATTCCTCCAAGCGTCTCCCTGGCTTGCGGCTTACCACAAGCTGCGCCCAGCGCTGCACTTGCAGCGGCGCTCACTGCAGGGGTGAGAATGGAGGGATTCGGCCTAGCTGCGCCGCCCAACCGAGAGGGCCGGTCATCTGGGTTCGGGCCTCTTCAATTACGCCCATGCTCACTGGCTTTATGCTTCTTCCCGCAGGCTTTGCCATTGACTTTGACAGGGCAGCAATACGTGAAGTTGCAATTCTGGGGGGCCCCTGTACGGACCAGCGAACGCAGATGCTCTCGCGCCGGCCATCCACAACAATGTGATCCACCCATCCCCCCCCCCCCTTAAGTTTGTCTTTAGGTGGGGGGTGCGGGAGCGATCGCCCTTGGATTTTGGGCTGGCGGACTGGGATTGACCTTGCAACTTGGGACGGGGCATCAACAGGGCATGGGCATCGGCACGAACCTGTGACATTTCGGTCAGGGCCTCTGAAAGGGTCCAACCTGCAGACACAAGCTCTGAGATGGAATTCCAGAGGGAACGTGCAGCCCCAATGAATTCTGGGAAGGAAACACCACGTAGGCCGCTGGCCGCATCCAGTCTGGGAAAAGGCCAAGTCAGCAATGCGCTTGTCAAAAGACTTGAAAATGAGGAGATGAGCTCCACCCGAAAGCACAAAGGCGTTTCTCACAAGCGTCTTGTCCTATGAAACAAGTTCGGTGTCAAAGACATGTTGTCCACCGGCAATTCGGGGGCATCTTCCCACATGAGATGGGACAACCACTGCATTTTGGCGAGAATGGCGCGCCTCCGCTTTCTCTTGAAAAACCTTTTGGGAAAGACGAAGCTGCCAGGGCACCTAACGGATCGACTGATCAGTGCGCAGCATTTGGTGTATGGTGCTCCACAGCTTCACGGAGGGGAGGGTGTCTTGATCAAGAATCTCCCCTGGGTAGGCCAAGCGAAAGGTGGTAATCATGCAACGCATTGTCTCCTGCGACAAATGTGGGGGAGCAATTTCCCCCCAGTGATTCTGGATGCGCCCCAGCCAGCGGCTCTGGATGAGCGCCACCACCAGCAGGAGGAGCAGCAGCAGTCAATGGCTTCTCACGCAACCAGAGCAAACGGATGCGGCTGGCTTCCGGAACACAGCACGGGCTCTGGCACGTCAACAAGCCATGTTTGCAGCAAAGGGTCAAGGCCCTCAACCTTGGTAACACAATGCGAGAATAGTTCTGGGGTCTTAAAGCCAGCTGACAATATTGTCTGCTGAAGAGAATCCGGAATCGCACAATGAGGCCAATTTAACCTTCTGATCTGGAGTAACCGTTGCGCTATTAGGCTGCATTGTAAAGGAAAAAACCGTTATGGGAAAGATTAAGCTTCTTCCTACGTCCGAGTACATACGTTGTGTGGGCCTGTTTTGGCTTGAGGTTTATGATGGAATAAGAAATAGTTTTCTAAAGGGCTGGAACGATTTATCTTAAAATTGGAATCGTTTTTTAGGTTCCTTTTTTGGTTTAGCCCTAAAAAGGGTAGTATAAAAGGACATTTAAATAATAAGATTTAGGTTAATGACGAGATGAAACTGGGCGATTTCGGCTTAATTCCACAGATCCTTGGGCCTTGGGTTGATCGAAATCGTATTGGCATGAACATATTAGGACATTTTCTGGGGTAATTAGAAAATTAATTTATTTAGATATTTAAAAGCCATTGGCGGAAATATTATGTCCGTTTTGCAAGAGTTTGGCGATGTGGAGCCGTGGCCGATTATTAATATTTTTTTTTTTTTTTTTAATATTTTGAGTGAAATTAATTAGGTTTTGGTTATATATATATTTTTTATTGATTATATTTTTTATATAGGTTTGTATTAATTAAACAAATGGATGGATTTTTTGAGATTAATTTTTGCAAATTATTTTTTATTAAAATAAATTTATTGATATTTTTATTTATTATAAATTTTATTTTGTTTATTAGTAAAAATTAATGAATCCTTATTAATATAAATATAATATTGATAATTTTATTATATATATATTGGGATTTAGTTTTTAATATAAAAAATAATAGGAACTATTTTTTGTTTTTTAATAATTAATTAATATACTATTTATATATATAATAAGAAAATTAACTTACATATTATATTTAAAACAATAGAATAATATATTTTTTTAAATTTACTTAATTATTTTAATATTTTATTTTATAACTAATTAAAATATTTTTTTATTTTTTTTTGTTTATTTGATTTTAAATATTTTTGTATAGTTATAAAATTTTTAATTATATATTATAAGATCCAATTTAAAGCCTAAAAATTATTAAATCTCAAACAAAAAAATTATAAATTCCTCATACTTCAAAAAATAACAATTCTAACAACAACGAATTAAATACAACAATCGTAAAAAACACTAATAAATCTCGAAAATAATAAATAAAATAAAATAGCCAATTTATCATCCTTAAAATACATCTTCAAAATCATTTATATATACAACCCAATGTTTTTCATACACCAAATATTATTTATTATTATATAATTTTGTAAATTTCAATATTATATTCTATATATAAAAAATACAAAAAAAATTAATAACAAAGAATATATAATTTAAAATTATGTTTTTTTTTTTTTTTAATATATATATTATATAATTCAAACAATTTATACTAATTTTGCAAATATTCATATATTTTAAATTATTAAAACCAATATATTATTAAAAATTTAAATACTTAATATATATATATATATAACTAATAATTTTATATAATTAATATTTTCAATAATAAATCCAATTATTATATAATTTTAAAATATTCTTCAATTATTATATATTTATTTCGTATTTTAAATAATAAATAAATAATATCAATATACATTAAATCAAATTATATATATACCCAACAACTTATTCCAAACAAACCGAATCATCAAAAATTAATACATATATATATATTTATAAACACTAACTCTAATATAATTTTCAATCATTTTAAACATATTAAATACATTTTTAAAGAATCCAAATACCAATTTAAACAAAAAATCCTACTATAAAATCAAAATCAATTCAAATATCAAAATACCAATAAAATAATTCTACAATACATACAAAAAATAACCTTTAAAATATATCATACAATAATATTTCTATAATCAAACATATTTTCCCATCTATACCAATTTATTCACTATTCCAATAATATATAAAAATTGAAAATTCAATAAAACTTGAATTATCCTAATATTTTTTCCTAAAAAATACATAACATTCTCGAATTACCCAAACAATTTCCAAATTTAAATCTTCAATCCAATACTAAAATATTTCAATATATTACAAAAACCTAAACAACTACTCAGATTCATCAAATATAAATAAATATATACATGGTATTTATACATCTTCAATCCAAAAGCTTAAATGCTATACAATATCATTGAAGATTCTCGGATTTTGCTATAGATCATATTCAATCCAACATTTTGAATCTAATCATAATATATTTTCAAATGCAAAATAATCCTATAAACATATTTTCAAGTTCTTAGACGACATTCAAGTGCTTTCACATAAATAGAAAGAACACATATCATAGTCCAATCCCCCCATCCCTCCGTGGAATGGTGGGTGGGTCTGGCTAGAATTAGATTGGGGGTAATGCAGGATGGTTGAGGGTTGATTTATGGTCGGGGATTCGCGTATAATCTTACCTTGGACCCCAATGGGAAGACAGTACAGCTATGAAAGGGCGGATCGTGGGTCGGAAAACCTGTCCATGTTATAAATGCAGAGGCTTGGATTGGATACTGGCTTATTCGAGGAACCAGGAAGGCGCAACTCGCATGGATGTTTTGCGATTGTAGCATTAGCCATGCCTGTCTGCTGTAAGCAAGCAACGACGCAAGTCTTCGCCAAGCCGCGATTGGGTTGTTGACTATGATTTTTCATAGAGAATTCCACAAGTGGTTGGTGGACATGAATCTCCAAACAATGTCAGGATCCCGTATATTCTATCACCCCCAAGCGGCCAAGAGATACTTGGGTCCTTGCTCAGTCGGATGACGACTCTATAGCAAGCGAGAATATGCGTATGAAGAATCACTCAGCTCAACAGGGGACCGCTCTGGTGGCAGACGCCTTTGATGTGAGCAGGTGCTAGACAACTTCCTGGACGATACGTATTCTCAGCTTGGACTGGGTCCATGATTTGGTCAGGGAAAGATCACTTCGGGACTTCCGTTGCTCTGGAACCTGGAGAAAAAAACCCTGTGTGACTTGCATAAACATAGCATGGCCGCAGCACCAGATCATGTCAATCCTGGGCTCCATTTGCGACTGACGTTCGGCAATCGGCACCATTTCTTGGGTTCCATGGCTGAAACATGTGGAGCAAACATGGTGGGCAAGACAGGAGGAAAAGACGAGTTGCGCACTATTTCAAGCCATTGAACATTCAACTAACGGTTGGGCCCGAAGAAAGGGCTAGGGGTATACCGATCGCAGATATGCCCTGCTAAAGAAACCATCAGAGACTGGAATTCGCTGAATTTTCTTGATGTCTCCGAATTCTTACACTTGCAGGGATGTCAACACAAACATTTGGGGTCCCCTTTAAACATGACTCATCGCCAAAACCACGGGAAGCACGATTATTGTACACAGCAAACACGGGCCTCGAAAACGCAACAACAACAGAGCTCTATATTTCCCCGTGTTGGTGATTTCAAATCGCCATTTGGGCGGGCCAACACTATGGTGAGTTTCCTTTTGCCCTAAACACGGGGAAGTGAATGGGGATGTATGGGGAACTGCGTCGAGCTCAGACACTGGGGCCCAGTCCAGAGGGAATCGCAGCGCAAAGGGTGAAACCCAAGTGCAGCAGCATACTTGTGGCTGCCTGCACTTCGCGTGCCCACTTGCAACTGGGGTGTGCCTTTTGAACCGCTTTTCATTTCGTGGCTTCTTTCAAGGGGTCAACTTATTCGCCTATAGACCCCCCCAAAAGCAACCAACCAACCAACCAAACAAACAAACCAACAAACCAACAAACAAACAAACAAACCAACAAACCAACAAACCAACAAACCAACAAACCAACAAACAAACAAACAAACAAACAAACAAACAAACAAACAAACAAACAAACAAACAAACAAACCGCCGGCTGGTACCTTTCCGGGAGAGACCAGGTGACTCTCTCGCTTTTCGCTTTTTGCTAGATGCGAGCCGCCGCCTTCAGCACCGTGCCAATGTACCGCTCGCGCCACATGAACTCCGACACCTTCTCCAAATCTCCCTGCGGTTTTCATCTTGCGATCGGTGCGAAATCGGTAGGGAATGGTTGGGAATGAACCCCGGGATTCCCTTAAAGGAAGTCACAAGGGACAAGGTCCGGTTGAAACCGGGAACGTCTTCGGTGCGCGTCGAGGCGCATAGGCGCTGAAGTTCCCCGAGATGTTGCAGGCCGGGTCCGTGGGCCCGAAGAGTTGGCCCAGAGGCTTGGAGCAGTCCTTCGACTTCCGCGGGAGTTGAGGACCGGACTGAGTGAGAGGTCCCGGCGGTGGGCTTTGGGGCTTGACCCGAAACGCATGGAGTCTTGGGTCAAAATAGGGATCTGAACGAGCCATGGCTTGTGTATGAAGGGATTCGAGGAGAACTTGGTGGGAAGCTACCCACCTAGACCGGGCCAGGTTCCACGTTAGTTGCTAAACATGGAATGTGCATTTGCATCTGCATCAGGGCGGGTGGGCAGATCATTTTGGAGATTCAGACTACGAGGTACGCATTTTCAGGACCAACGAAAACAACACAGCCATATCACCCCGGAAGGAATATGCGCAGGAACAACATACACATGTGAGCTTTGTGCGTGAACTACACACACGGCTGGCTTTTCTGGAAGCCTTGGGTTGGGCGTAATCTTTGGGGCACTTCACATGGGTCAAACCAACCAACCCAGAAGGACATTGCAACAAAACGTTACAGGTACATGTAAAACCATGCCAAAACAACTTTCAGGAGACAAAAGGGGGTACCTCCCCAACACATCTGACTACGTGCAGCAGAAGCCCGATGAGAGGAAACTTTTGGGTTGCTTCTACGCTAGCCAGAACCCCACGCCTGTTTGCCGATCTTCGGGGCATTTTGCCATCAGAACTTTCACGCAGACGGAAAACCAGAACTGCAACAAGAAAAATAAAAAACATGCAAGTCCCTTCTCATGTCTTTTTGGTCAAAACTGACAATTCTGGGCAATCTGGCACCCAATAAACCTACCTCTAATGGCAACCACAACATGGTGTGATCTAATGCTGCCTTGACATGCAAGACACATCAAGATACCCGCCATTTTCCAAGAAACGAACCAACAAAAGGCGCCAGGGTATCGTTTTGTGTGTGGTCATGCTTCTTGTGTGGCTTGATACGTCACCAAGGCGAACATTTGGGCCTTTGGACACCAGCAGTAACTTGGCGGGTTTGGACCAGCGGAGCTCAGGAGGTCTACAAGAATGGGGCAGTGAAGATTGGGCCCGTTTCAGTGTGACATCTTCAAACATCCCTCCCCAAAACGGCTGCTCAAAAAGGCTCCTCAAAAAGGCTCCGCATATATGTTGGCTCAAAAAAGGCTCCCCAAAAAGCAAGTCTTAAAAAGCGGACGTCATGCCGACGGCTCCTTGTGCCCTGTCTCGTAGGAGTGGCAATCCGCCACCAGGAGACAATTCCTGAGAGGATTGCTCGCACGAGTGCATTGCAGCCAGTCATCACCATTTCCCTGGGAAGAAGTGGTTTGTCAATTGAGACTGAGACCTTTGGCACGTGAGACAACCGCTGGGCACCTCGAATACGAAAACAAACTGGAGAAACAGTTTGGTTGCTGAGGGTCCATTCAGCAAAAAGATCACCCATCCCCTGTTGATTTCCCTATTCAGAAACTCACGAGATTTGTTCGCGCCTGGAGACACTCAGGCGACTCTGTTACTCTCTGCCAAGCTGCTCGCCACACACGTCTACGCACTCATCCTCGCGTCGCAAGAAGCTCGGCTCCAGCTGAGTTCCTTCTGTATAGTCCTTGGCGCTTCACGCTCAATTGATTGGCTAAAAGCGGCGAATCGCTGTGGGCTGTGCAAATCGAGATGGTGAAAGAAAAGCTTCAAGTGACTGAGGTGAAGTTGAAGGTTTCTTCTTGAGATTGAGGCTGAACCGGCGTGGAACAACCCTCTTTTGCGGTTCAGGTATGGCAAATGACCAGTCGCCCAGATGCCCGTCGAGCTGCGCCCGTGCCAACACATGCGTCTGCTTTGTATATCACAGAGAGTAACCCGTCACTGGGCTAATCAACTTGCCGAAGGGACTCAGACAGAAGCCGCGATTGCCTCTGGGACCAAGTAGACGAACCGGAAGCAACCAGAACAAGGCACTACTCAGCCCTGCAGTATGCCGTGGGCTGAGGCTGGTTTACTGGCACGCCAGGGTTCCATAGAGTCCCCACACAAGGCATGCAAAGGACATCTGCTGCTTTGGGCCCGAGAAACGCGAGGATGTCTTCGCAGCTGATGTGATTCGCTCGCAAGCGAGTGAAGGCTTGACATCACTGAAGCAAAACAACACACGACCTGATTGTCGGAAGCAAATGGGAATCCCCCAAAACTTTGCAAACGTTTCGCTCATCTCAGCCGCCACTTCTTTTGTTGCGTTGGTTGGTGTTTTTGAAGCACAAATCTCCAAACCAGCAATCCAAAACATCCATCAATGGTCATCCGACTTGATAGGTCTGCTTCCGCTATCAGCACCCCTCCCTCAAAAGGGCAACTCCAACAAAACTCGCAAAACAAATTTAGTGTCTTCGACCCTGAAGAGCGATGACCCTACCCGTAGGGTTTACCGCTGACGTGTTTTGTTGCACCCCAAGCTCCTCCTCAGCATCCCCTGCACGCAGGCCAGCCCAAACATTTGGACCCCAGAACATCCCTGGCACTCCTGGCCTTGCGATGGGCTCCTGATGCCACGTTGCCCAACCCAAAACAACACGCTGTAAATACCGTGCAAATCGCCCCCGACAGTCGCCAGCATCCTGCCAACATGCCCTGCATCCTCGCCAACTTCACCAGAGTAGGTTTTGGCGGTGGGCAGACATAGCGGGCATGTTTGCGATCAAGTGAGCGGGGCTTCTGCGCAAGCGGGGCCGGCGCCACAATGCAGAACACATCGCAAATAATTACCTTGTTTTTATGTCTCTGCCAGATGCCGGGGATGCAGTTTTAGTCTGATCGCATGCATGCGCGCACGCGTGGGTGGGTGGGTGGGTGGGCGGGGTGGGAATGCGGGTGGGAGGGGAGGGTGGGCGGACGGTGAGGGATGGGAGGGCTGGGTGGGAGACGTTTGCGCCAACCAGCGCAGCTCGTGAAGGCGAAGCTCTAGGATAACGTTCAAACCACCACCCCATGATGGCAACACAAATTCCTATGAACTGCAGCCCGGCTTAAATTTCTGAGTCTTCCCAAAAGCTGAAGCCCAGAAACTGGGGGAGTGACCAAACCGCCAGCTGCCAGGGAGCGTTCCAAGTGACCAGCTGAATGAACTCAGGACGGTGCCGCCTGCAATGGACATGGGCTCTCAAGTCAAGCTAGGTCCTCCAGTAGAGAGGTTAGAATAAGGGTACCCGTTTTTCTGTAGCCTATGTCAGTAGGGGAACCCTCCCCCAAAAAGGATTACTGGGGGATGTAGCAAGTGAGGAATATGGTCCAGTAAAAACCAACCACAAGCCAGCCCAACCCAACCAAACCCAACCAAGCTGCCCAACACGCCCAACACCAAACCTGCCCACACCTACTCAAAGAAAAGCGACACTACACTTAAGCGAGAAACAACAACACTACAAAACCAAGCAACTGCACATAAGCAAATCAACTCATGACTGACATGATACAATCACCAAACTAAACTAAACTAAACGCAATACGCAAACAAAAGGGGTGCATGCTTTGTCCATGCTGCAAACTGAACCAAAGGCCAAGTTGAAACAGCTTTGTGTTGGTTCACATCGAGAAACCCAAACTAGCATTCGAAGGAACGATAATTGCTGGTCCCATCAGGAAGCCCACTTTGTTTCGCAACACCCTTGCTTGCTTGAACCATGTCCATACCTAATGTTTCTACGATAATTTGAGGAATGGATGCCTGTCCCCAGTGTCGAGTCGTGTAGATGTGCCAAGCCTTCAAGCTGGTCTCAGTTGAGCCACGACTATCCAATTTTTTTTTGGCGCTTCAAGGATCTTCAAGGCTAACTGCAAATAAGCCAAGGAAGACCACACCAAACCAAGCTTTTGTAAGTATCTCCTATTTTCAGATTCTGTTTCATATTTACGCCCCCCCCCAACGGTTAGCGGCTCCCCAAGTGCCTCGGCTTTTTGAGGCCCAACACGCGCCAGGTACACGTTGAGTCTAGTTTGCAGACTGAAACTAACCAAACCAATAGACAACACCAAAAAATACCCGACACGTTGTAACATCGACCTAGTCAGTGTTCACCATGCGCGCCCTTCGTTTTTGGAGACCCAGATCCCTCCGACACCTGGACCGCATCATGGTGACGTCCAGTTGGGTCACCGTGGGCTCCTATGGCGAAGAGGCGAAACGTCGAGTCGAGCGTGCCGGGCTTGAAGGGGCAAAGGAAAACCGGAGATTTCGGGGCTCTGTCAAACATGATTTGTTTCCCCTTTACGTAAACGAGCCACTTGCCGAACCCGGACTGAAACTCGTGAAGGGTTTTGCTCCACACCTCGAGTGAACTTCAGTTTCCGGTCGCGCGGAAAGGGATCAAACCACCGGCCACGTAATCCATGACGCCAATCTCAGCAACCCAAAGCGCCCTGAGCCTAGCCTTGTTTGCAAGCCCCCGACCCAAGCTGCAGAAAGCGGTGTAAAACCTTTTGCCAAGGAACCAGTTCTGCATTCATCCGGGGGGGAAAGGAGCGCAGGGGGACCTTCGTGTTGTTTTAGATTCTCTGGGAGCCTTGTCGACCTTGATTGGGGTGGCTTGTGAATCGGAGGGCGAAATTTAAACCTCGCCCTGCCGTTGCCAACTTGACGAGTGAGTCACCCAACTGCCCGGACAAGGTTCATCCTCCCAACAGAAGCTGCATCATTGGTGCCTCTAGTCTTCCTTTGAAGCCACCCGAAAAAACATGGCACCTGCAAATTTGGAGCTTCTCCCTCAGCTGTCCGGCTTTCCGAACTGAACCATTGCCCATCAAAGGAACCCACCAGTTCTCCACTTTTCCTTTGAACCAACAGAACGCACACAGCAGCCCCAAGGTCTGAGCGAAGACCTCCGCTGGGCGGGGCCGCTCGCATTTCGCAGTTCGCGCCTGGAGGGTCTTGTTGAGGTAGCAGTCCCGGAAGCCCCGGAAGATGGAGCCGGAGGACACGATGGGGTGGTCCAGCTCGTAGTAACTCGGGGCTCGGGGCTCGCATAAGCGCCCGCTCCGCGGAAAGGGGCCAACTCCGGACACCTTCAACAGAAGCTCTTTTTTTTTGGGTTGCGGTCTCCCCCGGCATTTTATGCCATGCCTGTTGGATTGGTCAACATTCAAATTGGTACACCAAACAGTCTTTTTCCCCTGCAAATTAGGCAAACACAAAACTTGAATCGGTGAATACTCAAACTTGGTCATACATTTTGCTTCATATTTAGTCAGTTCTGAGACCCCAGACATGGCAAAGCAAATGCCCCGGCGAATCGGTCTTGGTTTGGCGCGGTAGCGCGAGAAAACAAAAGTACTGAGGCACCCAGGACTACCCCCTGGAACACGGTTTCGCCATTGCCTACGGTTTAAGTTCAGAGCTCACTTGGAGGTTTGGATTGGCAATTTGGAGGCTTGATACCTTCCCCTCTTGCTTTTCACGAACTTTTGAGCATACCTTGCATGAGGATTCCCTTCATCTCAGTTGTTCAGTGATCCTGGAAAAAAAAGGAGGGCACCCTTTTTGGTTGGAAGACCGGATTTTTCGTGCAGCCACCAGAAAAAGAACCGGGAGCCACTGAATTGGTGCCACCGAAGTGAGTCATCCCTAGGCTCCAGGCCTCTCCAGGTAGCTGTCCGACACCCAGGTGTAGGTATCCGTGGCCCACTCCGGCGGTGACCATGCATATCTGGCCAGCGGAAAACCACAAATTGAGACCCGTCCGTTTTCGGTGGTGGCTCTGTGAATTTGGCGAGTCTTAACTGGAAACCAAAGGGAAGAGTGAGCCATGGTTGCTGCAGGAATCACTTTGGAGAGGCCAGGATTCCCCCCAAAAAAAACCCAAACCACTTGCAGTAACTGCTTTGGGGCTGCTAGAGGAACTCCCAAGAATAACGTCATCAGGCTCGGAATTGCTGGGTGCTTACCTTCCGCTTGGTGCGCAATGTTTTCGCAAACGGATTTTGCTGGGGTCATCTTGGTTTACCTTTCAGCATCCATTGGTTGAACAAAAGTTGGACTGCGTCATACCGCTTCTATTTGCTTTTGGGCTGAGTCTCTAGATGGACCCCTAAAAATGCGGGCTGATTCTCTAGATGGACCCTGAAATACGCGGGCTGCATCTCTAGATGGACCTTGAAGAATGCGGGCTGAATCTTGGACCCCCCGCCTGGGCAAAGGCCAAAAAACCGCCGTTTGCCTGGCATTCCCCTTTTGGTTTCCCATTGGGCCAGCTGAAACATATGGGGGTGTCCGTTTTCTAGGGACCCCCCCCAAAGAAAACCAAGACGCTGTTTTCCTTGAAAGCAAAAAAAAAAAAGGGGGTTGGCCCCCCAAAAAAAGAACAGATCCACAATTGGTTGCATTGTTTTGGGAGGGTTGGGGGACGGCGCTTTCCGCGTTTTCTGCGTTTTCCGCAGTTTGCGCGCCCCTGGTGCCTGGAGATGTAGATGGCGTTCACCGGCAGCGGCGTGAAGATGGTCTCGTCGTTGTTCCATATGGGGATGATGGGCAGGCCTTGGTGCCGGAAGTAGTGGGGCTCCTCCGAGCGGGCGGGCGGGGAGCCTGATATCAGGAAGGTACCCTTTCTAGAGGCTTTAAATGAAATCCTTTGAATGGTTGTTTCAGTGAAGCCAAGGACCCTTAGTTGCCTGAACTTATAGGGTTTCCGACCTCCCAACAATTCTGAAAAAGAACCGCTCCTCTCAGTTTTGGTCTGGCTTCAAGCCAGCGATCCTTGCCCAATCAAGAAGCCCCATGAAAAAGACTACAACACATAATCCCATCCGAAGTGTGCTGCTTGATTCACTATTAGTGAACCTCAAACCAGGTGTAATGCCAAAAGAGATCCACCCATGTTGGAGGTTCCCCGCGTTTCAAACCACACTGAAGCCCGTTCTGGCCAGTCCCCCATTAGCCTCGCCCTGCCCCACCCGCCACACAAACGGCATGGGCTACAAACCCATGGTTCCATTGTCCCCTTGGCTTGAAATAGGTCCAAAGGGAAGCCACAAAATCACCAATGTTGGCATTTCCTCTCAGCAACCAACTTTGAAAGCTTTTTAAAACCACCGTTGGCACCACCAGAGAAGCAAAAAGACGATATGCTATTGACAACAGCAAGGTTGGCACTAATGTTGGCAGCATCGAAGTTCTGGGCAAATCATAATGTTTCACAAACCAAACAAATCCCCGGAGAAAGACACCTTCTTCATGGGTGACATCGCAACCTTCCTACATTGCTATTGTTGGACAAGAATGCGGGAAACCATCGAACAAAAAACAAACCCAGGAGTCAAATAGGAGAACTCCAAGAATGGCAGCTTCCTTTTGGTTTCCCTTTCAACAAACTTGAAGCGGGTACCCCCCCCCCCCCCAAAAGAAAAAAAGGCAAGACAAAGACTGACCAACAAAAAGCAACAACATGTTCCCACCAATGAGTTTCAAAATATCAGGACAACACCCGGCACAACGAAGAAGAAACATATCAAAACAAACAAACAACAAGCACCAACACAACGAACCACTCAGTTTCTCTAAACACCGTATACAAAAAACAACAACACAAACACAACAGTCACACACACACACACACACGCACAAAAACGAAAACAAAAACACACAAGACAGAAACACAACAAACCACCACGCAGAACCAGCCACTCCGAAACCGCGCGAACTCGCGAATCTTCGGTTTTTCTCCTTGGTCCAGTTTGCCACCTTCTCCGAGGTGTTCTGCAGGGCGTTGGGGTCCGTGGAGGCGTCCACCATGATGGCGAAGCCCAGGTTCCGCGCCTTCAGACCCGCCACCAGGCGGTCCACGACCTCAGCGACTTTCAAGGAGAAGGGGCTGAGCTGCCCCGATTTCTGACGCGCGCGGGGGCGAACAAAAATGCATTTGGCTGTGGGTCAAAAGTAGGGTGACTCCAAAAACAAAACAAAAAAGCGAAAAAGAACCACACGGAATCCTTCAAAGATGTGAGCAGTGCATTTGAGGCTGTGTTTTGCAAACATAGGGTGACTCCAAATTGGAACCCAGGTACATGGAAACATGAACAAACCTCAATTGCGACTTTCCGTGCGGAAAAGGGATGGTTTTCAAAGAACTGAGCTGCCCGATTTCTGATCCTCCTCGAAAAGTGAATCACTTTCAGTGGGTTAAATGGAAACTACCACTAAACACGAAAAGGCTGAAAAGCTAAGGGGATGGCTGGGAGCCAGAGCTGTGAAGTGCATTTGGTTGAGGGAGTTTGCTGGAGTTGGAAGGATCTTAAAGAGATCTTGAGGATATTTTATGAAATTACGGAGCTTTAGCGATTTTTTTCTTCCTTTTCTTTCCTGAGGAAGTTTGAGGGATGAGCAAAGGCTAAGGCGATTTGCATGGTTTTACAAAACCCAGGCGTGCGATGTCGAAAATTGTGGAGCCTTTAACTTGGGCCAGCGGAGTTCGGCGGGGACTTTTTTGGACCCCAACTGAGGTTCAGGGGGACTCTTAAAATTCAAGGCCACCAGAGTCACAATCCAAACGCCTGAGCAGAAAAAAACACAGGGGAAAAGGACACGGGATGAAGTGGGTATGGCTCGCAGGGACTTGTCCCCCTTCAAAATTCACGGTTTCCCTTTAAACCTGCTGGCCGGAGTCTGACCGGATGAATCCATCGATCCACCAAAGCTTTATGAGCGCCTGAGTCAAAACCTGGTCCAAATCAGAACCTTCCATGCTATGGCCCCTCCAGCGGCTGGCGGAAACCCTGGGCTCCGAATCGAGCCACTGTGTCTTCTTTGAGGATATCGGGGTGGGTTCAAAGGGAAACGAAAAGGAACACACCCTTTAGATCCATTTCAAGGTCCGCGGCTTTTAGACAACCCTATGTTCTGACCTTCAACCTCGGCTTTGATGACCTGCCAAGTGGCGACTGGCGCTTGTAAAGCTCCATTTAGGACTCCGTTTGGCCTGCGTTGGTGCCTCCTTTGTTTTGAAATTCTGGAGCAGTTCTTGCCTGCTTGCTTGCTTCCCTGCCTGCTTGCCAGCCTGCCTGCCTTGACAGTGTGTTGCTTTCCGGCAATCCCTAGCAGGACTCTCCAACTACTGCAAGGACCAGAACTTCCTGCAATCTCAGTGATCGTGTTTGCAGCGATTTGGCGGTTCTATAGTTGTCGGAACGCTGCCAAGCGCACACAATTCTTAAGTTGATTTTTTCCGTGTTTCTTTTTCCCGGCGATATAAGTAAGGCTTTGCCGCATGCCAAAACGGAACTAAGTGTTCTCAGCAAAAGCACACAGCTTTGACGAGAACGGTGGCGCCCCCCCCCCCCCCCCCATTTTATGCACATCTATTCAGCTGGCTTCTCTGATATATACTTGGCGTTCCATGGTTAGCTCCAAGCAACAGAAGAGAACCCCTGAAGCTTGGCAAATACCCACCTCCCCGCGCATTCCGCACCCATGTCGGGCATTTTCAGGGGGTTAACTAAACCACCAGGTAAACCAGGAATCGCCAGCTATTTTCGACCAAAACAACCAAGAAGGACACCTATGGACCCATACCTAAATTCTGCCTACAGGGTTGCTGACTCCAAGGGATTGATTCCCGGAAGGGACAAATCAGCAAAGGACAAACATTCCTATGGTTGTGGGACCGGTCGGCTTCGGAACAAAAACGGAGAACACCGAGGCGCTGGGTCCCAGCTCCTGAGCTGGTAGTCGATCCAAAGCCCATCCAGGCCGTAAGATGCCATGAGGTCCAGCTGCCTGCGAGGAGTCAACAGGCGCATGGGTGAAGAGGCAAGCGTTCGCTGGCGGGTCTTGTGCAGCGAAGAAAAGAGCCATCTGGGTATGGGTCAAAAATAGGGTGACCCCAAAATGGGTTGCCCTGGTAAATGGAAACATAGACTAAAACCTGCGGTCCCCTGGTGGTTTAATTTTGACTCATACCCATCTGACATCTGGAGCACTTGTCATAAGCACTTGTCAAATTTAGAGCAAAGCCATAGTTCAGAGTGACCCAGAAGGGGGGGTTGCAAAAGAGTCGCAAGAAAGATAGATATGAGCCACACAGCCAAGGCGATGGCCTGTCGATGGTGGTGTCATTGGTGAGGTCATAGGCGCCCAACCAGCTGGTGTAATAGGAGTTGCCCCCGCTGCCGCACCAGTGGGAGTGCTGGAAAGCGCAGTCATCCCCCGCTCCTGAAGCGAAACACCTTGTGACGACATGGGTTCTGGGATGCCTCATGGAAAGACTCGGCTCACCAATTCTCAGTGGGGTCGATCAAAAATGGTGCTACACACATTCATGCTCCTTGAGGACCTTTTTTTGAGGCTCGGCACCCCCAGGTTGGTTTAACGGGAGGCCTAAAAAGAAACACAACCATGTTGCACAAATGGACACTTGGAGGTAGGGATTGATCAAATCAATGAGATTCGACGACTTTGGGTTGGTGTTTCAAGCCTTTGGGTCGGAGGGACCCCGCAGCACTTTGGGGGACACTGGCCGCGCAGCTGCTTCAGGGCTCAGCCTGGACGGCGTCTCTCTCTAAATGAGCCGCTTGTCCTTTTGGCTTGGGATTCAAACCACCCGAAGGGACCTCTCCGCCCCAAAAAAAACGACCAACCAGCGCATGGGAGGGCAAGACCGAAGTGAAGTGGTGGGGCAAAGGCCAAGGCTCGCTCGCAGGCCGCGTTGGCATTGTACTTCCCCAGGAACCACGGAAGATAATGAGCCACGAACTTCCTCAGCTCCAGGCGCCGAGGCCCCGGGATTTTTCCAAATTCCCCCCCTGACTCGATCGTGAAGTCCACACCATGGAAGGAGTTTCCTGCCGGAGTCTCGGAAACCAAAAGGTCTCAGATTCCTTGGCCAAAGGTCAAAGGTCAAACCCCAAGGAAAGTGCCAAGGAAGTTGCGGCTTCCCTGCCTTCCGAGTTGTTGGAAGCAGTCGCGGGTTGCCAGGTGGGGCGAACAGTCAGATACGGGACTAACCATCAGGAAGCCGAATGAACACCGAAACACGCAATGGGTCGCCAAGATGTGGTAGATTCGCCTCGGCCTCAAAGGGGCCAAGGGCGCTCAGATCTCTTCTCCAACCAAAATTTTGCCGGCCCCCCCCCCCCCCATGTCGGCTGGCCCAAAATCCTGTCCGGCGGGCCTTGAAATTTTCGGGGTTCGTCGGCGTCCAGCTCCATGATTCCATTTTTGTCCAAAAATTGCTTTTCTGTCCTGAAAAGCATGACCTTCTGGTGGCCAGGCCTGTCTGACGTGTCTGAGACTAGGCTCAGACCCAGCCCAACCAGCAACCCGCCTGCTGGCCAGGCCTGTCAGCCCAGCCCACCCAGCCTCAGGCCCAAGCTTGTCTGAAACAGGCCTAGCCCAAGCACGGCCCCAAGTCATCCAGCAAGCCCAGCCTGCCCAGCCCAGGCCCCGGCGCATCTCAGGGCATGCCAGCCACCCAGCAGGCTCAGCCCAGCGTGGCAAGGTCAGGTTTGTCTAACGTCTGAGACTGGCCTCAGGCCAACGACCAGTCTCACGTGTCTGAAACTGGTCTCAAGCTATGCCAGCTACCAGCCCCTCAGTCCGGCTGCCCAAGCAACTCAACGACCAGTCTCACGTGTCTGAGACTGGTCTCAAGCTATGCCAGCTACTAAGCAGCCCAGGCTGACCAGGCCCCTTCGGTCTCAAGGTATGCCAGCCTCAGGCTCCCTCGGCCCGCCTGCTGGCGTGTCTTACGTGTCTGCAACTGGTCTCAGGCCCAGCCCAGCCAGCAACTCGCTACCCAGCCTCAGCCCATCCAGCGACCTGCCCAAGCACAGCTCAGCCCAGCCCGCCCAGCCGAAGTTCCAGGCGCAACCAACAGCGTAGTCCGGCTGCCCAGCAGCCAGCAACCCACCCATGACTTCGCAGCCTCGTGGCTGAGACTAGCTTCAGGCCCAGCCCAACCAGCAACCCGCCTAAGCCAACCTATCTAGCGCCGAGACTGGGCCTCACCAGCTGGGCTCAACTAGCGTCTAGCCCAGCCCAGTGCCTGCTGGCCAGGCCTGTCTGACGTGTCTGAAACTGGTCTCAGGCCCAGCCCAGCCATAGCCCAGCCCCCTCAGTGCGGCTGCCCAGCCCGCCGTGAACTAGCTTCAGGCCCAGCTCAACCAACAACCCACGCAAGCAAGGTCCAGCCAAGCTGCCCGAGACTAGCTTCAGGCCCAGCGCAGGCTTATCTGATGTGTCTGAGACTAGCCTGTGGCCCAGCCCAACCAGGCGAGGCCGGCTTGTCTGACTTGTCTGGAGCCAGCTTCAGGTATTCGGACCTTCCCAACACTGGATTTCGGTGTTCCTGACCCTTCCCTCAAACTAGGCTGGGCCGAGGCGGGCAACGCGAAGCGTTTACAATAAAGTACACGCAGCCAGGAGATATCAGAGTGTTCTCAAAACCAAGTACTTGTTTCCCCAAAAGCACGTGGGACATTTTGGATGCACTCCCTACGTCCTCCCTCCTACCAGCAGTTTTGTCGATTCCTTGTATTCGGCGCATTTACAATCACTCGAAAATGGAACTCTGGAATTCCGAAGCATTGACCTTCACCAGTGTTCGCTCAGTGAGCTCGCTCTAAAATTTGGCCCCCGGAATGAAAACCCGAGGCTCCTCCCGCATAGACACCCCCCCCCGCCAAACTTTCTCCCAGTGGTTCCGTTTACCCCTACAGTTGGCGATCCACCCTTTAAAACCAAAAGGACAATGGGTGGTCTCGTACTATAGGGGTAACTGGGATCCACGACTAAGATGGTCCTCAAGTGACACGTCCAACTCAGGCAGTGGCTTGCCCATAGCTGACCGTTTCAACATGAATCGCTACAACAATCCGATACCCGCCGACCTTGGCGCACGACATCTGTACACAGAAACCACCGATTCACTGACTCAGCTTCAGATTCACCCTCCCATGCACAGTCCGGGGGAATGGAAGACCCTTTTCCCTACAGGGATCCCCTTGGCTCCATGTGAATCGGAAGGCGAGCCCCTAAAATCGCAGCGGCACTTCGGAGGCGCCAGCCACGAAAGCTGGGAACCACCCTAAAGTGGCGAATCGCTTCGGAGGCGACGGCCAACCGCAATGGGAAGATGGGTCGCCGATCCGAGGCGCGTGGTCCGCACGGTGCGGGACTCCCCAGGCGGCAGTACCAGCCGAGACAGGAGCGAGGCGTGCCTGGCGTGGCGGACGCCAGACGCTTGGCAGCAAGCAGCTTGAAGGGGAAAAGGCTTCGTTGGGGGCTACCAACTGGTTTTTTCCGTTAAAATACTTGACTGCTTTTTTTTGCATTAAAACATGGGTCATGATCAGAGTTGTTGCTTGCTCAGAAACCAAAGGAAGTCATGTGATCATGGGGGCAACATGCCAGTAGAATGCACTTGGCCACTCCTTCCCAAAAAATGGGAAATGCCGGTTCCGATTCAGCACCAGGAAACCTTGCCCATGGACCCCAAAGGGCAAAATGCACGAGAGTCAGTCAAGACGACAACCGAAAGGAGCGGCAGGGCCCCTATGTTTCCCCTCTAAAATATGTCAACAGCCAACGCAGATTGCGTTGGCAACCAAAATGTGAGGATACCTGCGAAACCCTGCCAAAAAGGCGCTGAACAAGCCATGAAACCCGGACAATGAGACGGTTCTTCGTTGGAAAAATGGAAGACTCCCAGGATTAACGCCTGTTTCAAAGTGATCTGGGGAATTCGAAACCCAAATCTTCTCCTCGCACATGTTTGCGAGGTTGCTATTTGCCCAAAATGGGTTGGCTTCCAAGGTTCAACTTTACGAAAGATCCAACTTGATTCAAGAACCTTCTTGGGGTTCCCTCTAAAACCGGGGGTTTCATAGGTTCTATACCTACATATGTCATGATCGGCGTTACCCCACTTCGGAACTCTTGGTCTTTCAATCCCCGGAGCCCATGATCATACCCCAAAAGGAGCCGTTTTTTTTGAGCATACCACATTATCACAATCAACACCTGTAGCATTAAAGGGGGTCTACCTATAAGAATCAGGGCGGATGTCCACAGCAATTTATGTTTGGGACTATACTCCACTAACACCTATCTGGCTTTGACCATAGTACATATATGGATAGGGGCAACCCCCAAAATACCCACAATCGGCGGTTTTCCTATGGTTTCCCCCTTTAAACCTACCCCAAAGGCTACCCTCACAAAGACGCACTCGAGCACCTGCGCTCGATTTCAGCGCTCGATTGCAGAAAGACGGCCTGCAGCTGAAGAGTCGGACGTGGGCTCCGGGCACGAAGTCCGAGTCCAGGCACATGGTCGCATGTGTGGCCCACCTCCGAAGCGAACCCATGGGTCGGTTTTTGGGGTGGGTTTTGGGGTCGGTTTTTGGGGTGGGTTGCCCATAAATTGGGTTTGGGGTCGGTTCTTGGGCTGGGATTGGAGAAAATCCGCAGGACCGTACCCAAAGCAATTCCGGGTATGTTGTCGTGACTTGCTTTTTTTAAAATCGGACTCCCTGAAATGTTCATGTGCTTTGCCTGAAATCAGAAGTGGCTTCCTTGATGGGAATCCTCTGATTCAACGGGCTCATTGGGAAAGAAATCAGCTTGCGGCATCAATTCCGATGAAATCCTTTGGGTTTTCGGCTGACGAATGATTCGACTTGAATGCAGATTTCAACGTTGCGCCCAAGACAAAAGTGAGAACGCGTGCCTTTGGGTTAGGTTTGTAAGTGGGTTATTTCCCAATCCTCTACGTAGTTCCCGAACATTTTTTTGTGCGTTTACTGAGTCAGGACCCAGCCACTAAATTGGGGTGCTATGAGTACAAGTCTTGGGAACATTGACATTTGCCTTGATGGAGAGTTCGTCTCAGTGACAAATCCGTCGCTTTTGATGGCTTCTTGAACGGATCATGTTTGTGCAAATCCAGCAAAGCCGATCGCATCTTCCCGGTGACTGGCTTACGCTGGCTTTGCTCCGGCAGGTCAGGATCTATATCAATCTGACTCTACGACGAGGTTTCTTTGTATGTTCTTTCATACCCCCTAGTTCCATTCTACTTTTCTTTCGGCCTGATAATACCACTCTTGCTGAAGCAAGCCCCTTGAACGAGGATATAGTCCCTTTAAGCTTGGATACTACAAAACAGATATTTGCGACCAGAGAGCAACGGATACCGATTTCGGAACGCCCATCTCTGAATCTCGACCAATTCTCTTGCCTGATCTGACCAAGGCCCGTGTCGGGCAAGAGGAACTGCATGTTGGGGTGTGCCTCAAGTCCGCGCGACGCCATGCATTCCACAAAGCCTCCTGGCAGTTGACTGGCGGCTTTTCCCCGAGAACTGCCACTTTTCCAGAATCCTCAAGGGTTCCGCGTGACGCCATGGATTCCACAAAGCGCCTATCATGAAGGAGCGCCAGAACACCCATGGCAGTTGACTGAATGGCAGTTGACTTGCCACTTTTGGAGGTTCCAAAACAGAACTGGACGGCCCAAGGGGCGACTCCGCAGTCCCAGAGCTGGATCTGCGTGCCGTTGCCTCCGGCGAGTTTGCTTGGTGCAGGCTTCGGAGTGAAACCAGAAACTCAGTTGTTCAGTGACATGCGTCCCCAAAGGGTCCACCCCGCAAACTTTCTTGTTTGGTTCTTCTTTAAGCCAAGGTGAACCTCAGTTGTTCAGTGACCCTGGCAAAAAAAGGAAACCCTGTTTGGTTGGAAGACCGGTTTTTTAGTGGGGCAGCCACCAAAAAAAGGGAAACATTGGTGCCACTGAACAAGTGAGGAAAGGAAACTCCAAGCCCATCACTTTTCTTGCCTGGAGGGGTGGGTTGCAAGCTTGTTTAGCCTGCTACCCCAAAGGAGAAGCCGGAACCGGGAGGGAATCTGGGTTGATGGAACTTGAGAAAGGCAGAGGCACCACTGCAGCGTGTTTTTTTTTTTTGCGTCAAAACCCCTCTTTTCGCGCCCTGCAAGACACGCTTCACGACCAAAGAAACCTCGCACAGTTCCTCGTCGCCTAACATCCACCGCTCGAGTGCGACGTGACGCCATGGCGTGGACGAATGGAAAAACATGTCATCGCCTGGTGTTTCCCTGGGAGCACCTAGGACCCAAATCAGGATTGACTCAGATGCCCAGTGATGGGACAAAAAAGAGCATCCGGTTTTTGGCCGGTTGAGTTTACAGGGGAACCCTTAGCCCAAAAGAAAGGAACAAAAGGGCGCCGCTGGGTAACAGAGTTGAGCTTTCAGCGTCTTTTTAAAGGCTCGGAGCAGCCACGACCATAGGAAGGGGTTTGCCCCACCCCGGCCAGTTGCTGGGGCCATGGAAGGTACCGCTAGGCTGATGCTTAATCTACTGCAGGTTTTGCCGCACAAATCTGCGAACTGGCTGCAGTTCAAATGTTCCAATGAAGAAGAAACTTCGTATCTCACGAACTAGGGGCGAACACGAACACATATCAAGCTAACTCTTCGGAGTTGTAAGCAAGATGTCTTCTGACGGCCACGAGCGGGTGCGTCTTTTTAACGGTACCCCTTTTTTGGGTGGTTTAAAAAGGAAACCAAAAGGACACCTGCCCTTTTTTGGGTGGGGTCCCTCAAATTCGTGGCCCCAAATCTTTAGCGAGCTGCTGTTCACACCACCTGCCACGTCCACGCACTTCTCTGGGTGGTCCAAGAGCCGGATCTGTGCCGTGTCGCTGTTCATTAAGAAGCGAACTGCGCTCTCCTGAGTGCCCCGATGCATCGGGGGGGGGGTTCTCATCATCCCTTCTCAGGGTGTTCAGGGGCGGGCCCCCAAAACTGTTGGCTCCCTTTGATTTCTGTTTAAATGCCAAACAAACAGGCTCCTCAAAGCAATTTTGAATTTTCCAATCGAGTTCCAAGGAAAGTTGCTGGAAAGTTCTCAACCCCCCAACCCCTAAGACCCCATCATGCCATGGCAATCCCCCTTCCTATCCAGTTGCCTAACTGCCCTCAAAGAAACTAAGCGACACCCGAAGTTACTAAAGTGTTCAATGGGGTACCTTTACATGGTCGTGGAGAATGGTTTCGCCTTTCTGTGATAGAATAAGCGGTAGCCATTCCCATGACGCCTCACTTCAAATCGATTCCCTTGGCAAGTATCACACAAAGCGGCCCGTCCACAAACTTGGACTTTGGCCATTGCCAGTCACAAGGGCAGGCCGCAACACGTCGATAAAAATGTGTGTGTGTGTGTGTCTTAAACTCGGCTACCCGAAACATGGTTCCCTCAAAAATGACACCCAGCTAAGACCTAGAAGCAACAGGCCGACCACCTCAGAAAATGCCACGGGACCTTTTGTGGTAGGAGCACGTGGCCGTTGAAGCACAAACAACAAACTCCTCTGCCCACTAGCGTGCCGATGAGTGTAACTTTCTCAGGGTGGTTTCATCTCCTTGCGGTTTATCTTCAAGGAAATAACCAATAAACCGGATTCTCAGTTGTTCAGTGACCCTGGCAAAAAAAGGGAGCCCTTTTTTGGGAAGACCGGCTTCTTAGTGGGGCAGCCACCAAAAACAAAGGGAAGAAAGAAAAATAATTGGCACCACTGAACAACTGAGGATTCTGCAGAGACCCACAACCCGAGGCTTTTGGCCCAACCTCCTTTGGTCAGCCTGCCGGGCTCGTTGAAACAAGCCCAGAAGCAGCGACACAAACCAACCCCGTCCGAGGGCCCAGCGAAACAAAAGGCGGCTCACAGGGCGAAAAAAACCACTGAACACCACCGCGAGAACTTGAAAGTCCATGGACTGAACACATCTCACTGGCTGAGTGGATGGCCCAAAACAAGTCCGAACTTTATATTTACCACTAAAATGGTCTTCCCAAAAAGTTTAAAGTTCATGAACTCAGGAAGTGAGACATACACACAACTGAACACCAACATAGCCAAAACAGACACCCACAATTGGACAGCCCTAGTTCCAAAGACATGTCACTACCTTCACTCAAATGCCGAGTGGCCATGGGAAAAGAAGGGCATCCCTTCTTGGTTGGTTGACTTTAGCGGAACCGGAACCCTTCCCACCAAGTTGAAAACAACGGGGAGCTGCGGACGTCCAGGCGGAGAAAAAAACAAAAAACCACGTGCCGGCCAGGTCTCGCAGGCCGAGATTTGGATGGGCGAGCCGTTCAGGAGCCCCGTGATGTCCAGGCACAGCGTGGGGTCTTTTGCCAGGTGCACATTCCTCAGCTTGGTCGTAGGGACGGACAAAGGACGCCCAATTCCCAGAAAAAGGTCTGAGCAACTTCTCGGGCATTCTTGGAAGGAATCTGAGAATCTCTTTGATTCCGAAGTTGGATTCCCATGCCCAAATCCCCAAGATTACTTAGCACTTGGAAGGGAATTCCCTTAGTATCACAGAAAGTGGCAGCTTCAAATCGCCTCTGCTCGCCCAATACTTCGGGACATCAAAGGATCCCCCCCCCAACCTTCCCAGTGATTCATGCATAGTCAACCAAGGAAGCCAGCAACGAAAACCAAAAGAAACATGGGGTGGTTGCTTACTCTCGCTTGCAACCGGGATCTGAGCTGCTTGAGGTGTCTCCGGTGCAGCTATCCCCCTCACGGCTTGTGCGGAGCTCGACATGTTCATGTCTTGCTTTCCAGTCGGTTTTTTTGCTTAAGCCGCAACCAACAGGGGTTCCCCATACGGTCAAATGCAGCTGGGACCAGTTGGTAGCAAAATATCATCCTTGCTTTCCTTCTCGGATTCAACTGATTGAAGCAACAAACGATGTACTTGGGTCTTCGTTGGTCTTCTTCGAGTTCCCCGGATGCTGAGGAGCCTTGTGCATTTCGCGTCCTACTGACAAGTTTGCCACGTGTCCTCTTTCAGGGGCCATGCGCGTTTTCCATGAGGTTTCAAGAGGACAACTTTGCTCGGCCGCTTGATCGTCTTGTAGGAACTCGGAGCAACCCTGACTATAGAACAGGTTTCCCACTGGAGGGGCTGCATCTAGAACACAACACCAGGCCGGCTGGATGAGGGCAGGGCGCTCACTCTCTGCTGTCTTGAGGGTACCCTCTTTGGGACTGGTTTGAAGGGAAGCCACATGAGCAACATATTTGTTGGGGCTTTCATCAAATGGTAGAGAGGTCCCTATTTTAGTTAGACCCGGCCTCTCCCGTCCGTCAGATGGCATTTTTTCCCACACCCCCCCCCTACACTTTTGAGCACTTTTTAAATACACCTATCAAATTACACCATTCAAAACCACCAAATTGAACAACCCTCTAAGTTAATCATTAGAAAAATAATGTTCTAATGATCAACTTCATTTTTTAGTCCAATTCACCACCATCAGCCTGATCAACTTTCTTTCTTCTCAAAGCTGGATTATACAAAGGCATTGTCATTTTGAGTTCTTGTATCCTCTCTTGACCTTCTTGATAATATTTGTCCTTGAATTCTTGTGTAGGTGCTTCTTCAACTAATCGTTCATAATCTGCTTTCAAGTGTTTGAGTATATTATCTTGGTGACAACCTCCAACCAAATGGAAGTCCCAAATTTCTGGGTTCACTCTTCTTTCACAAACATGGCAATACAAATATCCATTATTCGCTGTTTTCTCTCTACGCTTCTGATTAATTTCCTCGCGATTTGCTTCAAGATACTGTTTCCGGTATTCTTTCCTCTTGTCTACAGTTCGTTTGTTGTAGTCTCGTTTTTGATCAGTGCATTTATCGCAATTTTTGAGTCCATACACGAAACTATCTTCACCTTTCTCGTATCTACATCTTGAACACAGTTTTTTCTCCATACTATAGTAGGACACCTTGCCTTTAGATGGCTACAACCCTATTTTCAATGAAATATCACTCCCCGAAAAATGGTTAACCAATGGAAAAGGGAGAATTAAAACCGTTAACCCAAATCTTGAAAATCCCAGTAAAATATGGATGGCAAAATGCGGATCGGGAAAGGCCTAGGTAGGAAAGCACCCCCACGGCTTATATGGGAAAATTAAACTATAATTATAACATATAAACATTTATATGTTATTATTATATTATGATTACAATTTCAGTACAGGATAATAATTTAATTGACAAATATTACTTCTTTCATACATCATTTTAAAAATAATATTAATATCTCTCACTGTATTTTTAACATTAAACTTTTTATAAATTTCAATATAAAATTTAATATATTCTTTAATATCTTGTCCTTTCTTTTGACTATGACACAACATCAATAATATATCAGCAATCATTACATATTTTTTCTTACTGATTTTAAGAAACTGTTTAACATATTCATAAGGTGGTATTTTATTTACAGTTAAAAATATCAAAATGTCATCTTCTACATTTCTATTATGTCTTATTTTTTTCTCAACACACAATTGATTATAGCTTGGTTATCTCTCCAGGTTTTACAATTTTCGCATATATCTTCTTCATCCATTGAATAATTAATAATAATATTCACTATTTCAATAGGCAAATTTAATTTATACAATTCCATATTTTCTTTTTTGAAGTGACAACAATCATAGCATTTTTTATTGATATAATTATTGATTTTATCATCGTTCATTTTCCTCTTATTATATTAAGGTAATATTTCTTTAAATACATTTTCAGGGAAACTTTTAAATCAAGCGAATTATAATTACAACATATAAGATCTTACATGTTGTAAGTATAGCAAAACTATGGTATCAAAGGCTTTAATCTATGTATTTCCAGGGGTTGTATTCGTTTCTTCTGTTCCTTCCTTAACTCTTTTGTTGCTTTTACTTTGTCTCTGCATTCCTTACATGTTTTGTAAAATATCTCTTCCATTTTAATTCTATCATACATTTTGTGAAAGTCCTTTCTTGGCTTTGCTTCGTCGCATTTACTGCAAGGATAAACCATTGTGCATCCTGTTTCTTCTTCATCATCTGTAGAACTCATAATATTAGTTATGCCAATATGTCTTTAAACGGATTTTCAGAGAAAAATGTTTTCAATCAAGAATAAACCCCTGTATCTTCATCATAGTCAATTTGATAAAATGTCATAGTTGAAGCCTTCGGTTCTTTAATTTCTTTGTTATTAAGTTTGTTTAAATAAATATTTCTTTTATTTTTATATTCACCATTGGTTCGATCTACTTCTTTACTTTGATAACTGTTTGTTAGCGGTTTCTTCTTTTCCATTTCTTGCAAGATTTCTAAAATATTCTTATTCTGTTCTAAAACCTTGTTCAGTTTTTTAACCATCTTTTCTAATCCTTCATCCATGTAATATATATATATTATATTATAAAATAAAACTTTTAAAACTAAATGTTTAAATTATGTTAAATCTACTTTTTAATTACTAATTTTTCATCATTTGTTTAATAGTTTCCTGAGTTTCCTTATCACCATTATCGGATGGAGTAACTCCCCTCCCAATGGTGGTCCATTGAAAAAATGGGGGTGGTCCATTGGAAAATTGGGGGTGGTCCATTGAAAAAATGGGGGTGGTCCATTGGAAAAATGGGGGTGGGCCATTGGAAAAGTGGGGGTGGTCCCTTGGAAAAATGGGGGTGGTCCATTGGCGAAACAGTTCTAATAAATTCATCAGCTATTAGAACCGTTTAGATATTATTTTTTCAAACCTTCAGAATCTCTGACCTCAAGTAGGGGCGGTTCATCCCTTCAACAGAATAATAATCTTGACCAAGTTTTTTTTCAACCCTTGAAACCTTGTATTTGACACTGCTCCAGTTGCTCGTTCTTTCTTTCTCGGAAATCCCTTTTTTGCGGTATATTTTGACCTCATCGCCAACCCTAACAGGGGGATATTTACGGGTTTTGATTCTGTTCATCTCAAGCTTCATCTTGACCTCAAGATGGTTTCCCTTTTTGTGGGCATCGTTTGGAGTCATATCGTGGGCAGAATGAACCATTTTACTGTTGTATGTCAGCATGATCTCGGGGATATAATCAACCCATTGTATATTAACCTTTCCCTTTTTCTCGTCTGCATCAACCCTCTTGAAAAGCATGTCCTTGAACGTGCGAATGAAACGCTCGGCAAAATGGGGGTGCCCTCGTGTTTTATAGTTTTGGATCCCTTCGTCCTTGAAAAAATCAACAAGATCTTGGGTGTTCAGGCTTCCCTCGTCATCCGAATAAATTAATTTGGGTTTCCCTCCCATTTTGTTTAATGCCTCCATGATCCCAGCCGTGATGTCAGCAGGTTGCTTGGATGCAATAGGCACCACCACGGCTTTGCGGGAAAATACATCAATAAGCAATAAGCCTATCCTATATTTTTGATTATCTAAATCATTTTTTGATATAAAAAACAGATCCAATTGATATTCAAAGTTGATATCAGGGGCAATAAACGAATTGTATCCAGACAGTTGTTTTTTCCGTTCCACGTTCTCTTGAAACCACTCCTTGACATCTTGCATTGTTATGGATGCATCTTTCTTTTTGGCGTCTGCAAGAGTTGTTTTTAAAGAGCCAAAACCAGCACGATCATAATAAACTTCGCTAATAATATCTTGTTTAGACATATATATATATAAACAGGATATTATTGTTTTTGTTGCAAAAAATATTGGTGTTTGTTTGTTCGTTGGTGCCTTTTGATTTCGTGAATTCTAACCATGGCGCCGCATTCGCATTCAACCTTTTCTTTTTTCTTGGCGCATATACTATCTTGCTTCTCTTGATAATATTTATCACTTCTTTGTTTGACATACCCCCTATTTGCGTTGCACCATTCTTTTCTTTTTTCAGCCAAATATTCCTTGTTATTGTCGGCGTATTTCGCTTTTTGTTGTTTGATTTTGTCAAAGTTGTTGTTGTAGTATTGTTTGTTCTTTTCATTAATTTGTTGTTTGTTTTGTTCATAGTATTCATGTCTTCTCTGGTCAAATTGTTCCTTGTGCTGTTGTTTGTATTCAGAATTTCTGTTCAGGATGTATTCTTTGTTCTTGTCATAGTATTCTTGTCGTTTCTGCTTGAAATAATCTTTGTATAGTTCTTTATACTCAGCAGGCGTCCTTCCTGCAACACATTTATTGACGCATTGCATTGCTTGTATGTATTCTCCTTCTTTCCTTAAAAGTTCTTCCTTACTTTCACAGGGGTAATTCTGAATAAGAAGTATTTTACAATTTTCGATTCCGTATTCATCAAATATTAATCGCACTCTTGTATCAACATTGCCAGTTTCCAAATATGTCTTGTAGAGTTTCCTGTGCCTTTCCATTCTTTTGCTTAATGGCTCGGTCGTAGACCCAATGTAGCACTTTTCAAAATCAGGACTTACTATTTTGTAAATTTTCCCTTTTTCATACCGGTTCATACCTCTATATACCTAAAATAATCATTCTTTAAATCTGATATGAACAACATATTTATCAATATGTTATTTTATCACTGAAGCATCTATTACAAGAAGCACAGAAGGCAATGACATTATCCTTTGTATGGGGAAGATCATTACATAACCTTTGACAAGTCAGATTAGAATTTATATTACCAGAATCCATTGACAACACGAAACCACAGCCACAGTTGGCACACTTACCATTGACGTTGTCCTTCAACCATTCGGCATCTACATAATTTTCTTTTGGAATACAAAAGCCATTTTTACGATCCTGTTCCTTGTATGCTAACACCTTTCTATCAAAATAATTCATAATGCATTTTGCGTTAAACTCTTCATTTAAATCACTACTGTATTTGTAAAATTTTACTCTGTTTAAATCCCTTGCCCGAGTGATTCCCGTCCAAAGCCACTCGCGAGTTATCAGATGATGGTTCCAATCAAAAATGGTGACATCGTCATCAATGGAACACCCCTGAACAGAATGACAAGTATAACAGAAGGCAAAGATAAAATGACTTCTCAAGATACCAATATGTAATGTAATCTCTTCTCGTGTTTTGATATTAGCAATGGTAATCCAAGGATCGGAAATATTAATTATCTCATACCTAAAATTCACATTTAACTTATAGGTTTTTGTCTTCCTATACTCTCTGCATATCATGATCTCGCCGACTTCAAACTCATTTTGTTTGCCCTGTCGTTTTCTGATCTGCCTTGAAACCTCTCTACAAGTGTTATTTAAATATGCGACATTGCTTTCTGTTCCTGTGATGTCATCGGTATATTTAAAATACTTATTGATGACATCATGTAGAGACAACTCATGCTCAAAGATGTCGGCATAAATACTTTTAAGTTTATCCTTGTCCTCCTGAGTCTTCAATCGCTTGCACTCTTCCAAAAACAAATGATGAGGAAAAATGCTGTCAATACATTCATTCATATAAATCTCGTGTTTCTTAGTGTTAGTCAGTGCTTTTATGGGGCTCAACTGCTTGGCGTCACCGGTTGCCAACATTATTTTACTGTCCTTGAACTGCTCAACAAAGCCCTTGATTTTTGCCAATACAAAGGTATTATTAAAACAAATCTCGTCAAACACAATGACATCAAACATCGAATGATCGTATTTATCTAGCTTCTCGTCATTGACTGCTATACCGAAGAATTTATTTACAGTGACGCTTTCCACTTCGCACTCCAAACCCAGATTATTGGTAGGAACCACGAACAACACTTTATAACCCTTGAGTCTCTCCATGTTCTTGCAGATGGTGGACTTCCCCGCTCCTGCGAATTTAGCCTTAATCATCAAGCACCTATATTTCTCAACAAGTTCAACCAATTCATTTTCATCATACTCATTAATGATGTTAACTCTCTTACTTTTGACAATCGGGATATCAACATATTCACACTTCTTCTGTTCATACAACTGCTTTCCTGTATGATGGATCTCATCGTGAGTCTTGGCTAATTTCCACCCACCGATCCCATCGTGAAAATCTAGCAACTGCTGAGTCTTTCTCAAACCAAACTTATTAAAACCCGAACAGTCCACGACAAAAGCGTCGCATTTGACACTCAATACCTTAACATTGTTCTCTGTCAATTTTTGATATGCGCATTGCATTTTGAAATTATGATACTGCAATAGCATTTCTTTAATAAAACGAAACCCATTGGACAACTCGCACCTATCAACCACATTCAGAATATAATATAAATTGTCGTTTTGTTCAGATACTTCTCTATCACGGCACCACATGCCATTATCATCATATTCCTCAACCCACTTGGCAGTATTCCTGCTCATCATGTTTAACTTCCCCCCTGCATCTGCCTGAAGGCTGATCGCCTCATTGAGATCATTAAAAACGAATGATCTCTGACTGCTGTTCTTACTTTTTTCCAACAAGCCAAAAATCGAGTTGGCTATTATTTTTTTAATTGCCTTGTCTTCTTCAATATTTTCGCTTATTCGCTTTCCCCAGAGTTCCTCAACCAACATTTTATTATCTACCTTGTGGATGAAGTGGGGCTGTTTGCAGTGAGTAATGGACAACTCGCCAGATGCAACAAGTGGCATAAAATGCTTAAGAAACATACCATAAACTATATTAGTATCATTATTAAAAAACAGATTGCGATGTGTCAGTTCTGCTTTTACCAAATATATATTTACATCCTTGATCTTACATTTACTATTATAAGCTTTCCAATTATCAAACTGATTAAAAACTCCTATTCTGGTAATCGTATTAAATGCATCTGTAAACGCTTTGTTCATGTCGATCTCCTGTTTTGGAGCATCCAATTTATCCAAGCCCTTGAGTAACTCGCCTTGTGGGACGATGGTTCTATAATTATTTAAAACTTGTATATCGGTAGGACTATAATAAGACTTGTGATTTGGATTGAATAATTTCTTTTTGAATGTAAACATCGCTTCAGTCATATTGTTGTAAACCGTTTCTCTGTCTACTGTGATGTCACTATTGATCTGGTCGTCTATCAGACACTGTGACCTAATGTTTAGATATACATTATTGAAGCCCGCCCTCAATTCTGAAATAGTCCCTGCTTTGTGAACAATCTTGCATTCATACCCGATATTTTTGAAATCGCAAAATAATTTATTTAGATCATTCTCTCTATGAACTAAATCTAAAAAGTTCTTTTCCTGTTTGTCGGTTCTGTTTGCAATTGTTGCCTTAACCATTTCAAAAATGTCATCAATAGTAGAAAACATTTTGCAAATCGATGGCTTCTCTCTATCACTTATATGATAGTCGGGCCGTGCCTTTACTACAAATGCATCATCAGTATTTTGTTTTTGTTCCAATCTTTTAATATTATTATTCAGTGTGTAGATATGATTATTTTTGACCATTGCATAAAAGGCTCTGATGTTGCGGTCAAACATCTCTGGTGAATAAGAATAAATGATTTTGCCCAGTTGGTCTATTATTCTCACACGCATTCTGTATTTTATAAATACCGGGATCATGTCATCAATTGACGCCCCCGACTCTGTGAATTCCTGTTCTGTTTTATTTATTAGTTTTAGTATCATCCCTCGCGACATTGGTTCTTTCTTCTTGTTGTTCATTAGGGTATCTTTATAATAATCAGTGAGTGTATTCAACCAACATTGATTGTCTACATAATTACCTTTCTGGATTGCTTCCATAAATGTTTCTTTCGATGTATCCAATTCGGTATACATGTAAGTATTATACATACTGATGTTTTCCGATCTTCTCAGGTTGGCTTGTCGTGGATTACTAGGCTGTCCACCTTCCGCCTTTCTGGCTCTCAAGATCTTCAAGGCGTGAATATACCCCGTCTCTACGTTGTAAGCCACAGCGTTAGTCTTCTTGGTTAACCTCTTCTTCTTGTTGATCTCGATTGTTTTTTTCTGATCAACGCCAACATACCCACCCATAATATTTAGCATTGTTTCAAATTCTGGATCTTGGGCAAGTGTTACAATGAACTTTCTGAATAGATCATAATCCTTGGTTTTTACAATTCGTTTGCCTACATACTCGTCTATATTTGTGCTGGCGTTAACGGTGTATGTTCTCTCCTTACCGTCCTTTGTTATGGGGTAATATTTGAGTTCTCCGTATTCTGTTTTGTATGTGAAAGCCGGCTTTTTGTTGTCACCTTCCCTAACACCTTCGCGGTAAAGCATGCCGTCTAATGTCCATGACTCATCGTTCGCCTTAGACTGCTTTACAATGTTAGTTACAGTGCTTCGTTTCATCCTAACATTCAACGGTAGATTTATACGGTTGTTTTGGATCACATCGTCGTATTTGTTGTCCCATTTCTTTTTTTCCTTTGGGGTGGTTGCATTGATAAACCCGTCAATAATAGTTGATGCGGTGCTAAACTGTGCAATTTTTCGCTGTTCATATAGATCTCTCAATTCGGTGGCTTTTTCCCTGGTATCGCCTGCCAACCTATCGATTCTTGAATTTAATGACCTGATGTTATTTCTTATAGTTTTTGACAATGACATAATATATTTTAGATATTAATTATTAATATTATTTTTTCTTTAGGTGTAATTTAGGGAAGAATTCATATTTAAATTAATTTCCTATAAAATGTCTTAAAGAAATGTTACATATAATATTATAGTAATGATCACAGACAAACACCCCGACGACTTGACACTGGAAGAAATAAAAACAATGCTGGCGTATTACAACCGACTCTATTATTATAAAGTCAGAGACGATGAAGCATACAAGGCCAAAAAAAGGCAAAATGCTTTAAACACCGCACATAGAAAAAGATTAGATAAAATGATTAAAGAGAGTGGCATTGAAATGGCACCCGAAGAACAAAAACCAAAACAAAAAACTGGCTTCCCGAGAAAATACAAATTTGAAGATTACGGGCTGAAAATGCCGAGTGGTGTAGAATAATTGGTTTATTTAATCATTGTTTATGATTAAATTAATCATTTTTTTAATAATTTTAATTCTAAATCGTTTCTCCATGTCTTGGATCATATTATATTATTTTGACTTGTCTTTTTTCTTTTTCTTTTTAAAAACTTCATTTTCCAAATACTCTACACGATCGATTAGTTTTGATAAAGCATCCCAACTAATACAAGCCATACGATCATAACACATCGTTAAGTATTCTCCCGAATCATTTACAATATTATATTTCGGATTTGTGTATTGTTGAACATCTTGAGCAATCCATCCTAATTCAGTTTTTCTGGCTTTTTGATTCTTAACAAATGTTTTAATCTTAATGTTTTTTACCATATTTACAGTATCATCTTCTACATCTTCTATATTATCTTTCAGTCTCTTATCGCTACTTAAATTAAATCCGTTAAATGATGAAAATTGAGTATCATCCAATTGTAAATATTTAGTGCCATCAATATAACTATCAATAGTTGTTGATGCTTCTAATCTTAAAACAGCATCACTATTTAAATGTCTCAAATTGATTTTATGAGCAATTCCAAAAGTCATATCGCCGTCAATAGTCCAATCGCCTCGCAATTCGCTATTGCTTCCACTATTCAAAATAATTTTATTATCAGCATATGTTGCAGATAATCCAACAACCAAATTAATAGAGTTTGAAGTGTTGCTATTCCTAATTATTAAATCATTTGTATCGACATACATTTCAGCATTATCAATTATTAGTTTTGATGTGTTGCCAAATTGAACATTGCCACTCGGTGAATTTTGTAATAATAAAGTATTTCCTGATACAGACTGAACTTGATTGACTTCAATCTTTTTACCAGAAACCATTGTTAAATCGCCATTTGTATATACATCACCTAATACATCAACTGGTTTATTGAATATGGTTTTTGATACAGCACCATCACACATAAAATATTGATTAGAAGAATTAGTAATATCGCCAACACTAACAGCAACAAAATTATTATGCGCCATATATAAACCTTCTGTAGCATCTGGTGTATATCTTCGTATTGAACCATTATTATTAAAATTTAAATATGAACCATTGTTAAGACTTATTGCACTGTCTGTTCCTATAAACTGGACAGCGCTTGTAAATCGAGCTTGCCCAGCACAATTTAAAACATAATTAACAACACCAACTGCCCCTAAACCGAATCGATCTTTTATCCACACACGACCAACATTAGCATCTCCGATTTGCGTTTCCCAAACGCCTCCTGAGCTTGACATCCACATTCTACCATCTCTATTAATATTAAATTCACGATTAAACATTTGAAAAGTCATTTGTAGTCCTAAATTTGGTGAAGGGGTACAGCTAAACTTATTACATATTATAGAACCAGTAGTAAGCATGTTTAAATCACTGTGTAAAGTTGCATTATCGCTAAAATTAATAGCACCTGCTACTGATTGAGCGTTAGTATCTATTTTATCTAGCTTTTGTAAATCTGCTGATATTAAACTATTTATTGTGTTTGAATTTTGAGTTATTAATACATCTTGTATATTATTATCTGATATAATTGAAGCAAATGTATTACTGTAAGCAGTGTTAGTATTGAATAAATTAGTATCGTTTGTATATAATGTTGATACATCTGCTTGAATAGTTGTTTTTTCAGCTGTAGTCCAAGAAGCGCCCGCTCCTGCTTGTAAATCTGCTATATCTGTAAGAATGGTTGTTATTGTGTTTCCGTGTCCTGTTATGTTATTAATGTTTGTGTCAATTAATGATATATGCGATGTTATTGTAGCATTTAAATTACTGATTAAATGTGTATTTGAACTAATGTTATTAAAATTAGAATCAAGTTTAATTGTATTTGCTGATATAGTCGGTAGTATTGAAGTTATGGTTAATCCGTGTGCTGTTATATTATTAAAGTTGCTTGTAATTGTTGCGTTTTGATTTACTTGTTCATTAAACATAGTTGTTGATGTTGCGTTTAATTCAGTAATATTTAAAATATTGGCATCTATCTTATTTTTCTGTGCTAAAATAAGAACATCAACTTCTTCAACTGTATAACCTCCACCTAATGATCCTGCTGTGTCTGCTAATTCTTGTTTTGTAGCATAAACACTGCTTAATGTTGATGGTTCTGTTGAATTTATTAATACTAATTCACTTGCTATAATTCTGTTTGATCCGTCCAGTGATAATGTTGAAAACATAATTATTATATAGTAGGTTATATAATAATTATATTTTATCTTTTCTTTCCTCTTGAACCAAATATATTCTTATTTAATGCATTATATTTTTCTTGCTTCTGTCTTAAATATTCATTTTGCAATAATTGGTAATGTTGCGCTATATTTTGTAGCGGGTTTGGAGACGGTTGTTGTTGCGATCTTCTTGGGGGCGGGGTGTTCGCTATTATATTATTTTGTTGCGGTTGTGGTTGTTGATTTTCTTCGTTGTACGCTACTTCATGATCTATCCTTTGAGGTTTTGCTATTGGAACTGCTTTGGGTTTAGGCTTTATGGGTTTAGATTCTAATGGTCCTTGGCAATTGCGTTCATGGCTGTATCTGTATGATTTTAATGTTAAAGTTTTGGCACATTTTGGACAGGTTATTTTCTTTTCATTGCGTGCTTGAGTTTTTGAGTTGTTTTTAAGAGGTTCTACATGTTTTATTTCTTGCGTTGGTTCTATTGGTGTGTCTGCCTTTGGTGCTTCTTCTTCTTCAATTGGTGGTAATTCATTTACTGGTGCGTCTGCTTCAATTGTATTAGTAATTTCAGGTTCGACTTCTGACATATATAATATATTATATATTTTGTCTATATGTTTTATATATTTTGTCTATATGGACAAATTGAGAAATATTAATAATTTAATATTATTAATTTGATATTTTTAATATTATTAATTTGATATTTTTAATATTATTAATATTAATTTTTAGGGGTTTATTTAGTTATCTAATTGAAACTAAATGCTAAAGGAAATGGGGACGCCGTGAAAATCAATTAATTCGTTTCTTGAAGTTGTTATTCTAAAGTGTAGTCTCTTAATATTTTTACCGCCTACATCAATAAAATCTGCATATATGGGCGCTGTAAAATCTGTTATAACTCCGCCAAGTTGTTGATTAATTTGAACTTTTTTAATTACTGAACTGCTGAAATTGTTAGGTGCTGAATATTTATAATCGCTTAATTGAGGACAATTTATGTATATATTCTGAAAGGGAACTAAATTAAAGTATCCACTTAACCAAGATGACGCAGGATCATAGGCAATATAATTACTTAATAAATAATTAATAGATTTTGGTCTTAAATTGTCATATTCAAACTGTCCTCTGTTCCATTCGTCATTTACATAAGTTTCCAATTCTTCATCTGTAGGTATTTTGATTTTGTAAGTTAGGGGGTCATTTAATTTAAGTTCCATTTTGCGTTCGCTTTGTCCATATACTGTCAAGAATAAGTCAGGCACAATATCATTAAATGCCGTGTTTAATTCCGTTTGTATTTTGTATGATAATTGATTAGCATAATAAATTTCACCGGACACATCAACGGCAGTGCTTCTCAATAAGACATTTGAACTATTGTATAACATAATATAGAAGCGTTCGTAAAACCCTTTCTCTGTTGTATAAAACGGAGTGCTGAATGAACACTCAGTCACGAACATTTTTGTTCTTGGTGGAATTTCAAAGTTTTGGTCAAGTTCTATAATAAAATCGCTGGTAGAATTACTTTCTGGTAATCTGTAGGCACTATCAACATAGATTTTTTTATATGTTAATCTGTCACTCATAAATATAATATACACTAGAAAATATTATATAATTATTATTATATGATAGGAAGACAATTATTATTAGGTGCTATAGAAGGCAGGACGCCTACGCAAATGATGGCAGGCGTAGCAAGTGATAAAGCATATACTGCAGGTAAGGATTTAATAGAAGATGTATTTTTTAACCATAAAAAGAAATTGGAAGACAAAGTAGGAGGTTTCAATAAACATTTTGATAAGCAGATAATGAAACATAAAACACGATATGCTGAAGAAATTAATGTTCAAAATAAAAATAAAATTGATGATGTCAAGGGTTTAGACGCCGCGTATTCAAATGTGAATGGAATAACAAGAATAGGTAACACATTATATATTGGTGGCACTGGCGCTAAAACAGGACTAAATCACAAAGTCAATGATGTAATCGCAGATCTGTTTTTTATTCCTACTCATAATGTTCAATTAAGCGAAAGGTATAAAGACGCAATGGAAGAATTAAGGAAAAATCAGATGTGAATAGAATTGTTGGACATAGCCTCGGTTCATCCGTTGTTCAAGAAATCAACAACAGACACGGCAACAAATATGCTAGTACTGTTTATTCATCACCTTTTGTATCAGGAACTAACCAGCAGAAAAACCCGCGACACCTACGATTTAGAAATCGTGGAGATCCTATAGCAATGTTCGATGACGCGGCAATAACTGGAGAAATAGAAAGCAATAATTTATTAGACAAACACAGTTTCAATAATTGGACAGGACAAGGTATGACTGAAATTAATCCTACTACGGCAGTTTCAAACCGGTTTAATCCTAATTCAACACCAGAACAATAAATAAATATATATATATATATATATAACTTATATATGAGTATTGATGCTGAGAAATGGGACAACGATATTGAATATGCTTATAAGAAAATGATAGAGCGAGAGAAAAAGAAAGAATACAACATATCAAATAGTAAATATGAATGTAATTGTGGCAAAGAAGTATTGAATAAAGATAAGGAAGAGCACGAAAGCAATGATTTAAATCATTTATACTACAGAAAAGGTAATATTGAAGGACTTATAATAGGCATGTATAGTGAAATTATTAATTATGAAAATGATTACTTAAAATTACATCCAGAAAATAACAAAATACATTATACAGATTATAGTAGAGTTGATTATACCGACTTTTTAAAAGAACAAGAAGAAAAGAAAATTCCATTAGATGAAGATGATTTAAGTTATTTGTATAAGTATAGAGACGAATTAGAAGATTGTATAAAGCGTATAACTGAACTAACATTATCTCAATAATATTAATAATAATGTTTAGAAATAAAGACAAGCAAAACAAAATTCCATTAGAGAAGAAACTGACAAAAGAACCTACAAAATACGATAAACAATATAAGAATTTAGATTATGATACTATAAAAGATATAGTTGATACAAAAAACAATTATTTAATAAATACTATAAAAAATACAACTTCAAATAATTCTACTACAATGCTTTCACATAAGAAAAATATTAAAATAAAAAAATAAAATCTAAGTTTATCATATATAAGTAATGGATAATATAATCGCCGAATCAGAAACTACAATGATTAACTCGCTAAATTTTGGACTTCCAGAAACAGCACAATATATCACAGACCGACGACACGTTAATTATTTTCCATCGGGTAGTAATGTCTATAATCCAAATGCAGGAAACAAGAATATTAGATTTCATATATCAGGAGAAGACAACACGTATATTGATTTATCTTCTATTCGTTTATTTGCCAATCTTCAAAACACCGACGGAACACGAAGTCATTTTTTACGACCGTTGGGTAATTTGTCATCCTTCTTCAGTCGTTATAGATGCACTGTTGGAGGTCAGCAAGTTCAAGATATTATTGAATACAATAGACATTGCGAATTGTATAATTCTTTTAAAAGTCAAGATGCCAGAGATATGGACGATTTAGAAGGTGGCGCTAATCCGCGTTGGGACGATGATTGGCGACACACATATGCTACTGGATTAGCAGAATTTCTTGATGCTAATAATGAACGAGGAACTACTGGAACAGCACCAGATGATGTGTTAGTCTCCGCGGGAGATCATAACAATTGGGGCGATCTAACTTCAAGATATACCCGCCATTCGGTTGCAGGAATACCCGGCGCTAATGGTTATATGAGATTAGGACATAAACCGGTATGTGGACTGTTAGAAAGCAATTATTATTTACCGATTCGTTATGCACCACTTGAATTAGAATCTACAATTGTATCGGATGAGCACGTACCAGTAATTACACCATTTGCTACTCGTGACGCAGCGGGGGATTTAATCAATGACGCATATACTGACAAATACGGCTATTATTTCACAACCGGCGATACTTCAACGCAGTGGGAATTAAATAATGTAATCATTAGAGCTGAGGTAATACAATTAGACAATACGGTCAATAATAACATAGTGAAACATTTGTTAGAGGGTCAAAGTTTGAAATTAGTATTTCCAATGTATCACACTATGACGCAATCATTCAACGCTGGAGGAAATGAAATTAATATGAACATTGTTAAATCCGCTTCTAAATTAAATGGTTGTTTCATTACATTGTATCGCACACCAAGAGCAGGTGTAGATGCTGATAATAATAATTACTACAGACACGATAATTATATTTACAAGCGATGGAATTACTTTTACAATCCTATGATTAATTCAAGAATCTTTGACGGTCCTAATCCAGATGGCGCTGATCGTGAGCGATTCCAAGGTAAAGGCTTTCAAGATAAAGATTTAAATTTAACGTGGCAATTACAAATTAATAATAAGAAATATCCAGAGTTTGAATGCCAGAGCCTAGCCGAGAGTGCCTACTACCTCCGAAGAACATTACACTATTTGAACCCTGACCAAGACGCCTTTAGCATTTCATATAAACGCTACAGAGAAGACAAGTTCGTTATTGGGATTTCATTTGAGAAAATGGCAGACACTAATTTTACTGGACAGAATACTAAAATGGGAGGTTTACTCGTTTTTAAATTGAAAGGGTCAAACAAGTCATTTACGGCCGATGAAGATGTGCGAGAATTATTTGTGCATATGATTTCGGAGTCTGTTCTGGAATTGAGAGAAAGTGGATCTGTGCTCTACGATTAAAATTAAAATCTATGATAAATATATAATGTATAAATTTCATAAACGAAATAATTTAAAAAATAAAGGTAAAGTATTTTTACAATCCTCACAAATTAAATATAGTCCATTTGATCTAAAAGATAACGAGTATCTAAAACACCTACATGAACAAATGAAATTAAGAAACTCACAAGAAGCATCGGTAGCATTTAGAAAACACATTCAAGAAGGACACGCCAGAGCAAATTATCAAAATGAATTAGACAGATTAACAATGGAACTACGCCGACCAAATCTACCACATTCAACAAAGGAGCATTTAAAAAAACGGATCGATGAGTTGGACAAATTAACATTTACTTAAAATATATTGATATAGTATGACTTTATACAATAACATCTTATTATTAATAATATTTTTCACAAAAATATTATTAACAATATTTTCTAATTAATATTATATCAATATGGCAACTACAGCAAGTTTAGAACTGATAAACCCATATGCAAAATTTGGATTGAAACGACGACCTACCTATGAAGAAATCGCTAACTTAATAGGCGAGAACGAACAATTAACAGGAAAACTACCTAACAGAGACGCTACCTTTTTTAAATCAAGTCCCCAGGGTAGTTTTTTTGACGGGAGCGACCATTTAGAATTATTGAAAGACCAACAAATGAGAATATTAGACAGGCAGATGAGAGAGATAATGATGAGACAAGAGGCACACGGAAACGGACACACATACGCACTGCATAGAAGAAACATGGAAGCAGAAGCACCACCACCGGAACAACAAACAGAGCCAATGGTTCAGCGTGATACAGAAAGTATGCAGGAAGCATCATTAACAGCACAGTTAAACGAGATGGCAAGAAAGGACGCCGAGGCGAAACAAAAGAGAAATCAAGCGTTTGCAAATGTTTTAGCAAAGGGAAGCGAGGCACTAATCAATACCCTTGGATCAAGCAAATTTTACACTAAAAAGATACAGGATATCGCTAGATCATCAACAGACACAGGAGTAGAAGCAGAACAAGGAGCAGAACAAGAAGCAGAACAAGAAGCAGAAGTAGTAGAAATGGCAGAGGAGGCAGAGGCAGAGAGAGAGGGACGAGCAGTTTCCATTTTGAGCCCAGTGGATGCAAAAATATATGAACGTTTAAGAGAGCGATATTCTGATGAAACGTGGGATGTTATCAAACCAGCGTTAGACATATTAACAAGCGTTAAACATAGAACTCCGCGTGAATTTGCTAATAATACATTCGAAATGAGCAATGTAATTAAGAATATTTATGATTTAGGGTTAATGCCAGAGAGAGAGTTTGACGGCTATTTTAAAATAATACAGTTGCTTGATAATACAAAGGGGAAAGACCGCAAGGATGCAATTAGGGTAGATTTAGGAAAATATTACGGCAACGTGATTTATTACAGATACATAGCAAAGCAAGCACAGGTAGAAGGAGCAAGGAGCAAGTCGCAAGCAAAGCCTCCCAGTCGTGCGAGCGGTTCCAGTGGCTATCCATAAATATTAATATCTAAATACAATTAATAATGATTATATTAACTAAAAATATACTGAAAAGAAAGAAGCAGAAGTTCAATGATAATTATGATCGCGACGACAGTTTTTCAATACATAACCTAGCAAAACCAAACACACCAATAACAACACAACCACCGAAAATGATGAAAAAAGGCATACCGAGAGAATTTATTGACATTGCAACCAATACAGATACAATCGCCACAGAAACCAGAGAGACTCAAGAAAAGTTATACAATGATGCAAATCAGCAATTAAATATGACATTTGAAGCGTTTAAGGTAAAGGAAAACCAAGACAATATGTTTAAAATAATGCTTAAAAACTTTTGGCACAACACATACAAAAGACATGAGCCAACAAGAGCGCAAGCAACACAAACACTGAAAAACCAACGCGACACAATGGTGTCAGCCTTTACTACAATGCTTGACAACAACAAACCGCCAGAACCACCGCCAAAGAAACCACCAGACGAGGAGGACAGCGATGAAGAAGAAAAAAGATTCAAACTGACAAAAATGATAGAAGTAATGCTACACAACGGCGCTACAGTAGCAGATATAATATTAAACTTATCACATAGCGCAATTGCAACAACAATAAATATCGCAGATTTAGTTAATCAAATAACAGCAGGAAATGCACAAGGTAGCAGTAGCAGTTCATCAAATGAAGCTATTAGTGTTCATAGTTCGCCACCTATTACTGTTCATAGTTCTTCATCTGAAAGTCCAACAGAAATACCAGCACCAACTGAAGACGAAGAAGAAGAAGACGGAGAAGAAAAACAAAAATATAATTTTGAAAAATTAAAATCTAAATAATATTATATATAATGGGTTCAAGTAAATCAAAACCAGTAGAAATTGATGATGAAGAGGCTATTAAAGTAATAAAAGATATAGATGTAAATACGATAAGTGAAATGTCAAGAATTGATATTCTACAAATAAATTCATTGAAAGCAATAATAAATAAATTAGAAAAAGTTAATGACTGTAAAAAAGATAAAACATATTATAAATTTCCTGCCTTAAATTTATGTAGCTATTCTTTATTCTAAATTGATAATATTAACATACATTAATATTATTAATTACTATCATAATCTGTCATTTCATCTTCTGGTAATTTTGTTGAGGCATTGCTACACATATCATCTATTAAATCTTCTTCATCAACAAAGTTATTTTGAAATCTTAATAATTCCTCGTCTGTTGGTCGTCTTTTTAACACTTTATAAAGTTTATGTATCCAAGAATTAGTATGAAAATTGTAATTACCTCTACGATAAAATCCACCACATCTACATAGTTTCATTAGCATATTATTATATTATATTAAATTAGAATATCTTTATTCATCATTTGTAATTTGAAATGCCTGTTCAAAACGGAGAAAAAACATGTCATTCACATTCTTAGCATTCATATTCACGTAGAAGAAACTATAAGGTGCGTCATTAACGGCTTGATGATACATATCTAATAATTGCTGTTTATCAACAATGGCGCTATTTTCTTCAATAAAACTCATTAACTCACTTGCATTTTTCAACCTAAAAATATATAATGAACTGGCATTTAAACGAATGATAGGCGCTAAAACATTATATTTTTGTGTTGAACAAATTACACTTACTGCATCGTGCCTACCTCTTGTAAATAATCCATGTAATAATTTACTATATCTAACAAATTTAGGATCGTCTGCGTGGTCATCTATAACGATTAATATTGAATGCAGTTTCTTTATCTTTTTAGATTTCATATAATTAATTATTTTCTTCTGTCTTTCAATTACATTTTCTAAATCACTTGGATTATAATTATCAAAATATATTTGTTCTTTTTCATCATCTACGTGCAATTCATCCCTGATATATTTTTTAACTTCTGTAAAGGTTGGGTCATTATGAACGCTGGGGGAAAATATAAATATTCTTGCAAATGAATTTCTATAAACATTTAAGATAAGGTTCTGAACCAAGACTGTTTTCCCACCTGTCGAAGAAGCAACTATAATACTTCTAAATGGTAATTTTGGCACGTGCTCATATTTAGATTGTTTGAATTCATATTCAGTTATGTTTATTGGCTTTATTATTGGAACATCTAACATAATAAAATAATATTAAAGTTATTTAGAAAATATTTTATATTTATTATTTTATATGAATAGAAGCTATTCAGATTATATTGATATAATAGATGAAGTAGAGAATTTAGAACAAGTTGTTATAACTGATAATAGATGCAAGAAAACATGCTATTTTGTTTTAGAAATAATTAAGTTTGTGATACAATATATCAAAAATAAAAATGTAAATATTAATATAAATGGGAAGAAAGAAAAAGAATAAGACTGAACCAGTTGTTTCTTCAACTGATGAAGAAAAAGAAGAAGTTGTTAAAGAGACATCAGTTATTGAGTTTGCTTGTCCAATGTGTAAAAGAATATTAGAAATGAAAAATGAATTAGAAATACAAAAGAAAGGAAACTGTAAATGTTCGTGTATTCCAGCCAGTTTCAAAATAAGTAGAAATGATAAGAAAATGAATATTGATAAAACTAAAGACAGTATCAACTTAGAAACAGATGTTCATAATATTGCTATACGCTTTGGGAGGGGAGTTACTCCATCCGATAATGGTGATAAGGAAACTCAGGAAACTATTAAACAAATGATGAAAAATTAGTAATTAAAAAGTAGATTTAACATAATTTAAACATTTAGTTTTAAAAGTTTTATTTTATAATATAATATATATATATTTACATGGATGAAGGATTAGAAAAGATGGTTAAAAAACTGAACAAGGTTTTAGAACAGAATAAGAATATTTTAGAAATCTTGCAAGAAATGGAAAAGAAGAAACCGCTAACAAACAGTTATCAAAGTAAAGAAGTAGATCGAACCAATGGTGAATATAAAAATAAAAGAAATATTTATTTAAACAAACTTAATAACAAAGAAATTAAAGAACCGAAGGCTTCAACTATGACATTTTATCAAATTGACTATGATGAAGATACAGGGGTTTATTCTTGATTGAAAACATTTTTCTCTGAAAATCCGTTTAAAGACATATTGGCATAACTAATATTATGAGTTCTACAGATGATGAAGAAGAAACAGGATGCACAATGGTTTATCCTTGCAGTAAATGCGACGAAGCAAAGCCAAGAAAGGACTTTCACAAAATGTATGATAGAATTAACATGGAAGAAATATTTTACAAAACATGTAAGGAATGCAGAGACAAAGTAAAAGCAACAAAAGAGTTAAGGAAGGAACAGAAGAAACGAATACAACCCCTGGAAATACATAGATTAAAGCCTTTGATACCATAGTTTTGCTATACTTACAACATGTAAGATCTTATATGTTGTAATTATAATTCGCTTGATTTAAAAGTTTCCCTGAAAATGTATTTAAAGAAATATTACCTTAATATAATAAGAGGAAAATGAACGATGATAAAATCAATAATTATATCAATAAAAAATGCTATGATTGTTGTCACTTCAAAAAAGAAAATATGGAATTGTATAAATTAAATTTGCCTATTGAAATAGTGAATATTATTATTAATTATTCAATGGATGAAGAAGATATATGCGAAAATTGTAAAACCTGGAGAGATAACCAAGCTATAATCAATTGTGTGTTGAGAAAAAAAATAAGACATAATAGAAATGTAGAAGATGACATTTTGATATTTTTAACTGTAAATAAAATACCACCTTATGAATATGTTAAACAGTTTCTTAAAATCAGTAAGAAAAATATGTAATGATTGCTGATATATTATTGATGTTGTGTCATAGTCAAAAGAAAGGACAAGATATTAAAGAATATATTAAATTTTATATTGAAATTTATAAAAAGTTTAATGTTAAAAATACAGTGAGAGATATTAATATTATTTTTAAAATGATGTATGAAAGAAGTAATATTTGTCAATTAAATTATTATCCTGTACTGAAATTGTAATCATAATATAATAATAACATATAAATGTTTATATGTTATAATTATAGTTTAATTTTCCCATATAAGCCGTGGGGGTGCTTTCCTACCTAGGCCTTTCCCGATCCGCATTTTGCCATCCATATTTTACTGGGATTTTCAAGATTTGGGTTAACGGTTTTAATTCTCCCTTTTCCATTGGTTAACCATTTTTCGGGGAGTGATATTTCATTGAAAATAGGGTTGTAGCCATCTAAAGGCAAGGTGTCCTACTATAGTATGGAGAAAAAACTGTGTTCAAGATGTAGATACGAGAAAGGTGAAGATAGTTTCGTGTATGGACTCAAAAATTGCGATAAATGCACTGATCAAAAACGAGACTACAACAAACGAACTGTAGACAAGAGGAAAGAATACCGGAAACAGTATCTTGAAGCAAATCGCGAGGAAATTAATCAGAAGCGTAGAGAGAAAACAGCGAATAATGGATATTTGTATTGCCATGTTTGTGAAAGAAGAGTGAACCCAGAAATTTGGGACTTCCATTTGGTTGGAGGTTGTCACCAAGATAATATACTCAAACACTTGAAAGCAGATTATGAACGATTAGTTGAAGAAGCACCTACACAAGAATTCAAGGACAAATATTATCAAGAAGGTCAAGAGAGGATACAAGAACTCAAAATGACAATGCCTTTGTATAATCCAGCTTTGAGAAGAAAGAAAGTTGATCAGGCTGATGGTGGTGAATTGGACTAAAAAATGAAGTTGATCATTAGAACATTATTTTTCTAATGATTAACTTAGAGGGTTGTTCAATTTGGTGGTTTTGAATGGTGTAATTTGATAGGTGTATTTAAAAAGTGCTCAAAAGTGTAGGGGGGGGTGTGGGAAAAAATGCCATCTGACGGACGGGAGAGGCCGGGTCTAACTATTTTAGGGGAGCCCAAAGCCAAAAAAGGGGAGTGAGAAAGGGAACCCTCCCCCAAAAGAGTTGGGAGAGAAGGGCACCGATTGCTGGGGGACCTCGCCTGTGACTGGCCATGCCCAGGCCGCTCGTTTCAAGCCCCAGGCGCCCGATCCGATCGCCCTCCTCCGCCGCGCCGGCCTGACCATGTTTGGGAACCCAAACCAGGTCCTCCAGTAGAGGTTCTGACTCAGGGCGCCAACTTTTTGTGTTTATTTTTGCTCCCCCACAAGGGTGAAAGCGCACTGGGGGACCTAGAAACAAACAGAACGTATCCATGGAGGTAGCAGTTTTTTTTTGTCATTTCTCAGGAATGATAAACATGAAAACAACCAACTGTCAGAGTCTCCCTTTGGGGAACCCCCCTTGTATACATTGTGGAAAACCATGTTAAGTGGCGAAACAGCTTCCAAATCTCCCATATTGCCACCAATGATTTCCCCATGCCCATTTGATGACAGATGCTTTAGCCCGAGGAATCGCATGGGAACTCACCTTGCAAGCCCCGCATCGCCAATGTGCCAGACAGGTTCTTGGCAGTGGTTAGTGTATTCGCATTTTTGTCGCTGGAGTTCACCGTAGTTCTAAGGGTTGACTCCGACCATTCTTTCCAACCATCGTTCTTTTAGAAAACCAGCCGTTTCCCTGGGTTTTCTGAGGTTTGCTAGAAAGAAGATCCCCACTTCCCGAGTGAACAGGTCTAAAACTCGAAACTGCTTGATTGCCACTAAACTTGAGATATAACATCATGTCAAAGGAGACAACAACATCTTGACCTCTTTCTAAGACACAAAGGGACAACCTCCATGACGGACACGTGAGTGGTGGCCCTTTGATTTGGGTATGAATCTTAATGGGTCCCGGGCTGTTATGGACATCATATTTCGGTGGGAATTCATGTCCACCAATCACTGTTGAGGAGGCTCCTTGAAACAAATGCCATTTGGCTATGAGCCTTCGTGAGGAGTGGACATCAATCCCCACCGAATTCTGATGTCCACCCAAGGGTGTAGGACCCATTCAAGTTCCCCTTTCCCTAAAAATGAGTTGTTTTCCCTTTGGCTTCCATTGAACACCACCAACAAAAGCACGGGGTACCACCTCCCCAAAAAAGATTGCGCCCGTTCAAGCGGCGACTTTTTCGTTCCGCCCTCGACGCGGATCCCTTTGAGCCCTCCGCCTGCGTGGCCCCAAAGCGCAGGCAGATGGAGCCCCCCTTCTCGGCCGTGGCATCGATGCCCCCGGGCCGCGTCCAGATGGAGCAGATCCCCGTGGCTTGGAACTCGATGCCTACGCACTCGACACTCGGAGTCTGTCAGTGCTTCCTACATGGCGTCGGAGTCTGTCAGCCGTCGCAGTCTGTCATGGCGGTTGTTGGGCTTGAAGTTTCAGGGTACACCAACCTTTTGGCGGCCAACCCGTGTTTGGGGAAGTTTCAAGCTAAACCAAAAAAAAACAAAACGCGACTTGGTGGGTTGTTTGCAAGGTAAACCAAAGGGAAAAACTCCCTTTTGGGGGTTCTGAAGTTTCAAGGTAAACCAAAGGGACACCACTACAACCCGCTTGAAGTGGTTCTATCCAAGCTTGAAACAACCCACATGAGCAGCGCCCAAAACCTGACTATACTTTCGGCTCTACCACCAGAACTCTTTTTACAGAGGTTTAACCGACATGACCTCTAGTTTGACACATCACAAGATTTGGCGCACGTGGAACAACTTCGGAAACATCCAATTGTACTTGAGCATGCGTTGATTTTTGGTTCGAAAGCCATGGCTATCAAGGTTTGTATAAGCCTGACTATACCCCCCCTGAAGCATTGCCTAACTACCTACAATGGCCCTTTTGAGGTTTTGGGCACGCTGCTGTGGGGGTGCGACTCAAACTGGATGGCTCAGGTCACTCGGCACCAAGAAAGAAAATCATCAACGCAACACACTGTTTCTGGGTGTGTTTCGCTGGCGCCCTTGCTGGGCTCGTTTCTGGTCTGGAGAGCCTTCTATTTGGGAGAAACACCCAGGGTAGCCGGTGAAAGACTCCTCTCAGCCACTCAGGTGCTTCTTTCGTAAAGGAAAAAAGTCGTATCGCCACGGAGAAATCCCCCTTGTCGCACTCGTGGGAAACCGCGGCTCGGGGAAGGCCGCCGTAGGGGCCAAAAAGGTGTGGTTTGAGGAAAAATCCCCGTGGATCAATGTGCCGTGTGCCGCCTTTGAAAAAAGAAACTACCAAACAGGGCTGGTTTTGACCACCCCCTTTTAGTGTCCAAACAAGCACACAAACACACGAACAAACAGAAACACAAGAATTGCGAACCCCTTTTGGGATTTGGAATGGTGTTGAAGCTTGGTTTCCTTTTGCGCCTTTTGGCACCCCTTCAAAACCAAGCAACAAGGGGTCCCCCGAACGAAAAACCAAACGATACAACCGCCCCACCAGGTGGTGGGACTTTTTGATTTCGCCTTAGCTTCCATCTTGTCCCCTTAACATATCCCAACCTAGCGGACTTGTAGCCCTTTATTATTTTTTTGCTACACTTTCTTTTGAAGGATTCTTTTGAAATCTCGTCTTCAAATAGCCATCCCAGCCCACTCAACACACCAGCCAGCCAGCCACCAGCCGCGATGGAAAGGCGCGCCTTTGCAGCCGGGGGAGCCGACGCAAAGCGCTTTGCACTTGGCCAAGGTGGCCGCAGGGAGCCGCACGTCGCGGTAGTGCTCCGTGGAGTTGTCCCAGACCTAGAAACTCGGAAGTTTGCCTCTGAATCGGACGCCCGCACGGGTGGCTCGACATTTGTTGAGGGTAAATTACCCTTTCGGTAGGTGTTAAAGGCAAACAAAAACAAAAAAAACCGACGCACTCAAGCTTGGGCTTCGGCTTCCTTATTTTTTTCCTACCAGAGAGCCCCAATAAAAACCGGTGGCAAGAGAAACCTACCGAAGGGCCGTGGCAATCTTTTGGCAAAATGGCTCCATTGCCCAGGTTAGGTCGAGAGGCCTTGGCGCCGCGGCAGGCCCGGTCCTGAATGCGTCGATTCGAGCCATGCATTTGCCACGAAGAGAGAAATGAAGCCTTGGCACCAACCGCCAAACCGGAAAAACGAAACCAGAAAAAAAATCAAAAAAAAAAAAAAAAACGAAGCCTGCCAAGCCATACACACCATGTCCGAAATTTCATGTCCCAATACAATTCAAGCCACGAAACCATCAACCTGATCATATTTGTCAGACCATCATGCAAGCCGCGAAAGAAAGCACACAATGGCCCGGGCCCAAACTGTGCACGTCTGAAGCACGGGGGCTCCGAACCTAGACCACATTCGCCGGTCCTTGCCACCGTCCGCCGCTGTAAAGGGCTCGTGCCGGTAGCAGAAGGACCCCACCTCCGCCATCAAGCACTAATTACTTTACCCCTACCACTGTTTGATAGTACAAAAGAAGAAACACCTGTCTCACAGTCAAAAGGTTGAATCAAAGACCAAGCAACGAAGGCTGTGCTGGAATTATTGTCGGACATCCTCGTCCCACAATCAACCATCCTTGTGCGGGTCATGCTCAATACAAGCGCTCCTTGGCAGAATGCTGAGGGTTTTGGAAGATGGGCTTGGAAGCAGTCTTTGGAGGGTGCTGGCAAACACACATTCTGTATTTAATCTGCGTAGTTTCCTTGTTCTTGGGCTTCCCTCGCCCGACTTTATGACAGGGGGGGGGGGAAAACAAAGCGGGGGGATAGTAACTGACCCAGAATTCGCAAAAACGGCACCCCATTCTCCAACAACCGCAAGGCTCAACAAATCACCAAACCAAACCCAAACCAAATCAACCAATCCACCAGCTTCAGCAAGTCCTTTTGCCAACAAATCGATCTGCGTCGAACATCGAATGACCCCTATAACTATTATTCTCAGGCTCGCTCTCCTTGGAACAAGAAAACATCCCAACACGCCAAGGGTTTTTCTGGAGCTTGCAGGGCACTGGACCCCAGCACGCAGTCCTTCCGCCCGAAAACGCGCCCGCCCGTCGCCCCTGCGAAACCCCCTCGCGCGAAGCCCCGCCTCCGGCGCAGTGGCGCCGATGCCAAAGGCCCGGGTCCACAGCTGGCAGCCGCCGGCGTCCGAGAAGGCGACGCCTTTGCACCCGGGGCGCACCAGGCAGCGCTGCTGGCAGGCGTCTAACGAGTTCACCTGGCTCTGTGGTCAAAGCTGAAAACCCAATGGTACCATTTGGAGGTAGGTGCAAAAAGGACCCATTTGAGTCTATTTGAGTGGGGATCCCATTTGGCTGTGGTTGTCAAAAAACCGTTTCGGGATCCCATTTTGGTTGGGATTGGTGAATTCACCACCCATTTTAGAACCAGTTGGGCTGTTCACTGGCAGCTACCCGTTTTGGATTTTGACCCATGGCCACCTGGATTCCTTCGAAGCCACGAGCATGGCTCGCGCGATGAGGCGGACTCGGATTCACCCCCCTTGAAATTGGGCTGCGGCTTTTTTCCTTTGAACGTTTTGCGTTGAAGCCCAAAAAGTTCACGAAAGAAACCGCCAATGTGTGGTCGAGACGGGTTCTGTGAGGGTGCCTTGGTTTAGTTCAAGATGCAAACTAAGAACAAGGCAGGGTGCCGGAAAGGTCGCTCATGGGTTTGTGTGTGTGTGTGGGTCGGTGGGCGGGTGCGTGGGTGGGTAGGCAACATCGTCAATATGTCCTCTTTAAACATCACCCCGCCCCATGGAAACTCACTTGAAATGGCAAAGGGTGATGTATAAGTTATCCAGGGAACACAACGCTTCTCCGAAAAAAGCGATTATATAAGGGGAGGGGCGTCCCCAGTTCCATTTGCATGCGGTCCCACCTTGCGAGGGCTGGGTACGCGCTTCGGATGGATCAGGGACAGGAATCCCAGAAACATGGAGTCCTGAAACCAAAACAAAGTCTTGGCCGAAAGATCATGCCCTCTTGGGTCATCTAAGCCGCTTTTTGTTGGCCTGACCTGAGCAATGGATGCGCTGAAGTGGATGCGCTGGAGACCCGAAGAGGAGCTTTCGCCGGCCATTTCGCCGCAAACCAAAGCGGAAACCGCCGAAACCGCCGAAACCGCCGAACCCGCACCGAATCCAAACAGCACCCGAAAGAACCGCCCAGCCCAAAGACTTCCCAACCCGAAAGGGTTCCCAAGGGAAGCCAAACCGAAAGACATTTCTTGGGGCTGATGGCTTTACCCGAGCGCGCTCAAACGGTTCGGACCCAATGGCTCAGGGTTTCTGGCCGGAAAAAAAACCGCAGGACCTCGGCCAAAAAAATCCCGTCCCTCAGCCCCTGTTGGCCGAGTCAATGGGTGTCTCTCAAGGGACCCGATTCGTGGTTTGAAGTTGGTTTGCCCCTATCCCAAGAAGGGGGTTGTGCCTATGCCAGTCGGATCCGCTTTCGCCAGGGGCCAGGCATTGGAGCCGCCACTTGTTTCGTCTGTTGACTGACCCAAGGTTGTTGATCGAGCATTGCCCCATTTATTCAACCCCGCCAAATCCAAACCACCAATTGAGGGGTACCCAGCCAGGGGATCAATGTACTGAAGACTGCCACTTTTGGCGGTTCGTCTCAAAGGGACACTTCCCATGGCAACCAGATCGAAACCAAAACCCGGCGGACACCAAAAACAAACAAAAACCCAAAAAACCCAAAAACCCCAACCCGGCCGCCGAGGCGGCGCCCCTCGCGCCACTCGCGTTTCTCCGGGCCGAGCCTCGGGGAGCGCCATGAAGTGCTGCGCCGCCTGGTCGTCGGCGTCCGCGCCGCGGCAGGCCCGGTCCACCCCGCCGTCCACCGCCTCGAAGGCCACGTAGCCTCGGGCGGCTTTTCCCTTTTTTTTTTGGGAAGCCGCGGAGGGGTTGGTGGGCCAAGGGGAACCGTAAGGAGACACAAACATAGGGGGAAAACACGGTGGTGCGTCCTCTGAAGGCAAGGAACTTCGGGAATCCCGTGAAAGAAATCACCATGACTCAACGCTGGTGGCCTGCAGTGTGGAGGAACTGAAGCAAACATATTTTTGCATTTGACTCATACACATGCTCTTGCTCTTTATTTTTAAGAACTGCGATGCAGACATCAAAGGGTGCAGAAGGGTCCATATTACCATGGCTGAACCCCCCTGTTGAAGAACAAAACATGCGCTATGAGTCTGAATTGGGAGGGGTTAGAACAGACCTCAAACTTGCCCACAGTTCAACCCCTCAAAACTAAAGCAACTTCTCACCACCTGCTTTCGTCCATATCAACCCCAACAGATTGTCAACCCTAACTGAAGTCACTCTGGAGTTGGTCAAATATTCTGAGCGCAGGGCTTGTTAGTTTGTTTACTGGGCTTTAAGTGGAGACCTAAATTCCCTGATGCTGAATCCATCCATCATGGGAAAATAGAGGTGGACCGCTGGATAAGGGGCCTGGTGGTCAAGTATCTTGCAACCGAAGAACCTGAACACGAAAAGTCAACCTTGGACATGAGCTCCCAGATTAACAAGGTAACAGTGCAAACCCTTAATTTCCCAAGAATCTGAAAGCCTAATATCTAAACAATAATTCGCAAACAAAACCGGTATGATCCAGATGGCTTAATAAAATCTAACAATCATGGTCACTTGCCCTTAAGGGACACATGTTTGTTACTGTGTATCCTTTGGGGAATTGCACAGTCAACCCTCTGATGCCAAAGTGGGATTCTCATCCCATGACCATTTTATCACTTGAAAGGGGATCTCCGCTTTTTTCGGGAGAAAACCGTGGGGACATCAACAGGAAAAAACCAAAGGAACACCCACTGGGTCGCTTCCATCTCTCTTCGGGCAGCGGTAGCACTCGAAGCCAGGCACCTGTGCGGTTGCGCCGATGCCTCCTGCCAGCCGATGCAGATTTCCAGTGCTTCCAGCTACCACCATAGTAGAATATAGAAGGCATATTTACCTCTAGGTTGTACATAATGGTTTGATTTTTGGGGTACTTTCTATCTAGAAGCACTGGGGAAGGCTTGCTTATGAATAGAATGTGCTTTGCCTACCCCCCCTTCCCTTGGTACCTGGATGTTTTTGCGTCCTTTGAGGGTTGTGGTTGAGGGCTCGGGGCCTTCCGTCTCCATGAGTGCTGACTTCTACTTCTCGCCAAGCAGAATGGCGCCTTTCGGCTTTGGGCTTAACTCCTTATTACTTCCTTACTCACTCCTCATTTGGCCATGAGTTCGGTTAGTCACCGCCTCAAAAGTGGTCGACATTCCAGCAAAGGGCTGTTTGGGCTTTGGTCTTTCAGGGTTGTCTAGGGCTTGGTGGTGAACCTTGACACTCCGTCAAGGGGAAACTACGAAACGATGGGTCACCTCCTTACCTTCTGCCGTGGTCTTATTGCAGCAAGGTCGAGAGCATGATCCGGACGAAACACATGCACAATTAGCACCAACTGGATTTCCGCTTCAACAGTTTCAATTTACTGGTGGTTTCCGTTGATCCTCAGGCCCATAAAGTCAAACCAAAACACGAGGTTTTAATCTTTGCATGGGGGTTCATCCATCCTTGGGGCAATAACGGGATTTTCTCAGGGAGGCTTTCAACAAAAATGGCTGTGGCTCAAAAAACCGGTATTCCAAAATGGAACCCTGTTGAGTGGAAACATGGAAACCAAAACCTGCGGTTTGCCCCTCCGATCGTTTAATTTTGAGCCACACCCACTGTATCTGCACCCTCAGACGCCCTATGGCCATGAGACAAGAAGGAGCAACCTTTTGTTGTGGCACGTTTCAGTGCCGCACCAGAAAGGACCCCTAACTTTGACAACCCCCATCCCCCAAAAACCCAACAACATCCTACCCCCACCCCCACCCCCTTCTACTTTGACCATCCCCCCAATCCAAAAACAAATGGCCATGACACTTGGGGTCTATTTTGCAACCTCCTTCTTTTAGGTTCTTTTTTTTCTTTGGTTGTTCTTCCCGACTTGGTTGCATGCAACGTCTTTTGGAGTCTTGGCTCTTCTTCGTCTCGATTTGCACCACGGACTCCAGGCGCTCCGACCCACTCTCCTGGCCGCGTCCAAACCTCGCAGCCGAAGTGGCTGAACTCCACGCCCTTGCCTCGGATCCAGCAAACCCACAGCGCTTCGTCGCGTCTTCGTGTTCTTTTTTTTTTTGGGGGGGTGTTGTACTTTTGGTTGGGGAACCCATGGAAACCACTATGGTCTCGCTTTTCTTTTTGCATCTTTTTTTTGGGAGCTACCCACAACTTTTTGGTTGGGCAACCAAAGGGACACCAGCGTCTCTTTTGTGGGTACCTTGTTTGTAGGTGTGTGCTCTTGGGAAATCACTGGAAACACCACCCTTTTCGTTGGTTCCCCTGTTTGACATCCAAAATAATGGGCGTGAAATTCAATTGACCCTGTGGTGGACATCAGACTCCGGTGGGATAAGAAGCTCCACCAAGCACTCTTGAGGCTCCAACCTGTAAAATTCATAGCCAAATAGGAATGCCCCTTTGCTACGGTCCTTGTGTTTTTTCTATGGGAAATCAACCAACTGGAGCCTGGAGTAATCGGTCCCTAGTTTCGAGAAAGCCACAGTTTGCTCAGAGCAAGAACGTATCTCACATCCTGAGAGGATTCGCTAAGAAACATCTGAACTTTTTGCTTGCCACGAAGCGGTCTTCCTAAAAAGCACGGAATGTTCCTGAGCCTCACGGAATCCATGTTGATCCAGGAACTCATGGAGCGAGTCAATCTTAACCTCGAAGTAACAACCATATAGAAGGAGGTCAGACTTTGGTCACCAAATGGCCCAATTCAGGAAGAGTACCTTAGTTATTTGGGTAATACTACTTGTGGTATGGGGCAATGTTACCTTTGAATTGGGAATGAGGATTCCAGAAGTTCAAGCGGATTCCACAAGGAGCATCTTCGTCTTGCAGTCTTGATTTCAATATTTGATTTGAGCTTCACTTGATTTGACTTAGTACTTGTTGGATTGGATGCTCCAGTTGATTTAGCATTTGTTGTTGATTCTCAATTTGATATAGCATTGCCGGAGATTCCTAAGATTTAATTCGAGTTGCAATTGGTTGGACTTCGTATTGCTGGAGCTTCCTTCTGAGAGGAAGTGTGAGTTGTAATTGATTGGATTTAGTACTTCCATTTGGCTTGGTACGTGTGGGTTTTGATTGTCCATTTGATTTAGTATTGCTGGATCTTTCTTTTGAGACTTGAATTGACTTGCATTTGCTTGGATTTAGCATTTGTATTGATTTTGGAGTTGATTTTGCAGTTGATTTAGTATTGCTGGAGCTTCCATTTGATTTCTGGAAAGCTTGGCTCATTTGAGTGCATCCTTGGCAATTGGTTCACTGCGAATAGATTACATCAGTGTTGCCAAACAATTGTGGCAGCATGTGTTTTTCTTTGTCTGCGTTCATGTGTTTCTTTTTTTTGGGGGGGAGGGGGAATGGGGCAAAATAATCTGGGGGGAGATAGTCTCTGTCTTGGTGGGTGAGTGGGTGGCACGTGTGTGTGGGGCCCTCATACAATCTCAAACAACACTTTTCGTACAAACTTTAATAAGACATTTGCACTTTTAGAAGCCCTCACAATCTTGATTTCAGGAAAGCTGTGCATTAAACAATATCGCAGTGACAATCGGATGCAACAAAGTCAGCCAGCACAGTACATGAACAATTCTGCCTGGCTGCTGGGGGGGGGGAAACAAATGGTTCTTTTTTAAGACTCTCTGAATTGTGGGGGTTTGGTGGAGGGCATCTAATCCAAGGAGGGAACGTGGCCTCTTAAAAACGGGGCCTCCGTTTTCAGAAGAGTCCATTGAGGTTTTGATGCTTTGATCAAAGTCGGCAACAAGTCCCCAATAAACTTTTAAGTGAAATGTGAACCCTACCTCAATGGGCGGTTTTCCACTGATTCTCATGAGCAAAGTACCGCAAGTTGCACAGGGTAGGGTTTCATTCAGCACTCCGAAGATGTGAAGATGGAGCTTGCCTAAAAGAACATCTTGCCAAGGACACCTTGGAGTGTTGGCAAAACACCGTGCCAAGAACCAACCAACCAACCAACCAACCAACCAACCAACCAACCAACCAACCAACCAACCAACCAACCAACCAACCAACCAACCAACCAACCAACCAACCAACCAACCAACCAACCAACCAACCAGGCAACCAGGTTGCCAAACACCTTTAAAAACTGACGACCCCGTGCCAACTACTATCGGGGTTTCAGCTTAAAACCCGGATCGCGCTGAGGCAACCCTAAAAGAGGAGACCCATTTGGCGTCGCAGGCATGTCAAGTTCCTGGGGTAGGTTCTTAGAACCCTAAGAATTCTTTCTAAGCTAATTTTTCCGGGTAGGATGCGCTAGGCTCTGAGTATCCAAGATGTTTTCCACCACTCCAAAACAAAGGTCCTCGAAGAGGAAACTGAGCTTCCTGGTCCCCTCCCACAGATGCCTTCTGTCTGTGGGAAGGGTAGAACACACCTTGAAAACAGGTCTGGGTGCTTGGTTTCAAAGGGACAGCCACCCCTCCAAAAATGCTGAGCAACGAAGAAAACAAGCAAGAACGTCGAATTCCGAGGTGTGGCCGGAGAAAGGCAGCGCGGTGCCTTTCTTTGGCTCGGCGCGCGAGCGAGCCCAGTTGCAGCCCGGTGTGATGGTGCACACGGCCTTGCAAGCGTCCAGCGTGGGGGCGATGTCCAGGGCATAGTAGGCATAGTGGCTCTGGTTCCTCAACGAGCAACGAGAAACTATGCGAGAAATGGTTTCAGGGCGATTTGCAGGCCCAAGAAGTATTCAATGCTTGAACTTTGAAATAGGGACATAGAATCTGAGAAGGGCCCTGCTTGTTGCAGCGGGATTTGCAGGCCCAACAACCACACACAGGTGTAACAGATGGTTTCTTATACAACACCCAAGAAACAAACCCCTACTGGCTGTTTATGATTTGTAAAGCACATTGGGTTGCTACAAACACCAACAAGCAAGTGATGCTTGCACATTGAACCACCTAAACAGGGACATAGAAGGGCCCTGCTTGCTGCAGATACAGGCCCTATGTCTTAACTTGAAGCTGCCGTTGTGAGAAACAAAAATCAAAGGGAGACTTGTAGTTCCCCGTGCGGAAATCAGAAGATAAGGAGGAACCCAAAGGCAAACCAAAAGGTCGATTTGTGGAGGTTCTGCTTGCTGGTGGAATCCATTCATTTGGCCAAACAAACCTAGGAAGCTGGTGTCTGATCTATCCCTTCTGAGCACGTAAGGCGAGAATCCATGTATGTTTCCTCAAAAGGACGATTCTAGAAAGCCAAAGGGAACCAAGAAGGTCGAACTCTTTTCCGTTGATCTCCAACCAGTTGCCTAAAACGGATGCGAATCATCTATCGGTGGAACACATTAATCCATCCTCCCAAAAACAAGCACGGAACCTGAAAGAGCCTAGAGACAAACACATAGAGACGAGAGAACAGCAGATACAACTCAAATGAAATAAGAAATGCATAACATAATCATGATTGCAAAACATACCAATCCAACATGCTCCTAATTCCTACGTTGGTTTCTTACAGTTCTAAACCTGTCATCTCTTGCCAGGTTCACTGGCCAAAGAAACCCACCATTTCTACGTCAAGGGCCACCATCCAGCCACTGGAACTGGGCTGCCCGATTTCAGATCCCCCGCGGAAAGCTTAGCTTTTAGTGGGAGAAATGGAAACTACCACTAAGCACTAAAAGGCTAAAATGCTAAGGGAATGGCTGGGAGCCACCAAGTTATGAGAGAAAACAGGATGACGTGAGCATGGCTAACTTCTTAATATCAACCAGTCAACACGTCTACAAAGACAGATATCAGCGTGAAAAGAAGAGATAGGTCCAGAGATAAATCGGAATGGATAATAGATTCCGTGTCATTCAAGTTTCTATCATGTGGTACCTTAAGGCGAGATTTCATGGGCACATCCTGCTAACTTCCAAATCTTAAGGAAAGAGGGTCACGTCACCCCGTAACACCCAGTCAAAGTGGGTGTTAAGATCTCACAAAAGCAATTCCTCATAATCTGTTCGTTTCTTCAATCAGCCTCTAGCTCACCCCTACAGTCTGGAGGAGAATTATCCCAAGCAGGAACGCCTTTCGTTTCCTCGTTTGTTTTCGGGAGGGAATCCCTGATTTATGGGTACCCCAGAATGTGTGGTTCCAACACAAAAAAGGCAAAAAGGCAGCAACCCCCCCCCCCACAAAAAGAAAAGAGAAAAGGAAAAGACCAACGGAAAACAACCCACTGCCCTGGGAATATCCTGCATGGCTTCGCCTTCCCCCGGCTTCCAAACTCCGGCCGCGGTGCATGTCGCTGCGGTTCTGGCCGCGGCAGGCGCGGTCCAGGCCCCCGTCCGCGGGCAGAAAGCCGTCGAGCACCTCCGAGGGGTCCCAGCTGCCGTAGCGCATGCACACCGAGCCGCTGGCCGCCGCCGTGCTGCCGATGCCCCGAGCCTTAAGCGAAAACCGGAAAAAAACAACAACGAGCAAAAAGCGCGGCGTCCATTTGCCTTTTTCGCCCCTTGGGAGAATATATATATATATATATGTATATATATATATATAACATATGTCCAGTAGTGATCGTTTCCTTTAAAACCAACGGGGGGAAATAAAAGGACATATTCTTAAACAAATAGAAGACGGGACACGAAGAAAGAAGGGGGGTGCAAACAAACAAAGGACGGGGGACTTGGACCTGCCAAAACATGGCACCCCCAAAGAAACGACCATGGAGCTCGTCGGGTGGGTTTTTGCGGTTGGAATCCAAGAAGTGCACCAGCTTTATAGGATCGCCCAGCGTTGCCGGCCATCGGTCAAAAATCGTACCCTGCGGTCACATCGCAATCCCCCCTATCCCCGCTAAAATCGACTAAAATTGGTGGTGCGCCTACCCCAAAATGGTACCATTGGTTTACCCACAGCCATTTCCGAAGTTGCAGCTGCTATCCTTTAAGGGGCCCAGGAATGAAAAACCAACGCGGCCCATGATCATGTGCGTGGATGCATTTCGCGCCGGCCATGCGCACAAAAGCAGACGAACAGGTTGATTTTCCTGTATCAAAAACAGAACTTGTAGCCTCAAAAGACGGGACCCCCCCACCTGGTTCACCGATTTCCCCAAAAGAGGACGTGATTTTGAGCCCGAGCTTAGATGCCCGGAGGATTCACCTGGCAGACCAGGCGCTCTGGTCCAAAGCTCGCACCGGTTGTTGGTGCGATACTCAATGCCCAGACACCCCGTATGGGCCATGCAGAGGTGCTTGCACTCCTGGAGCTCCAATGTATGGGTTTTTTCTCTTTTGAGGCTCGGTGACACCTTTTTTCTTGTGTGGGGGTTTTGCTTCAAACAAAAGGACGCCAAAAGGACAACCAAACTCCATTTTGGGCGTCCCCGAAAAAATGGACGCACACACAAACACCCATATATCGCACCCATGTGGTTTGTACTGATATGCAGAGCTTACAAACAACCCTCGCCATGGTTTGAAACCACGCTGCCGGATGTACTCGCTCCAGTTGAGTCATCAAGCTCTGCTGTTAAAGCGGTCGACCCATTTTAATGGTCACAAGCCCTAGGCTCATGGGAAGCGTGGAATCACCGAGTCAAAACGCCTACAATGTAAGTTGTGTTTTTCAGCAGGTTGTGGGTACTACAAGACCAATATGTTTCTTCATGCTCGGAGAACCATGCTGGGTGCGCCATTTTTGTTAGGGACCCCCTCCCCCCCCAAAAAAAAGGCAGACCAAACACAGTTGTCCCTTGAGTGTTCCATTGAAACCACCCGTACCACCTCAAAAAAAGACAAGCCGCCCATATCATCACAACAACCGTTCTGACTGAAAAAGTTCGCGCGATGGGCCAAACCAAATACCTCTTCCATGAAGCTGGCTGCGTGTGGGAGATCCTCCAAACTGTTGGATGGCAATTTGTAGCACCTGTCAATTTGGGGATTTTCTTCAGGGATGATTTTGAAAGGACCCGGGTACCTCAGTGACTCACTGAAACCGGCATCGATCGCAAGCGGCACTCCCAGTCTCAGCTCGCCAGAATTCACTAGGGACATTGTGAACCTCAAGCTTCAACTACAAAAGTTTGGGGACAGGACACGGCATTTCTCATGCCCAGTATTCACCATAGCATCGCTGGTTGTTTCAACGCATTTTGAAGTTGGCAGTCTCTCTTAACGTCCGTAAGCATGGCTTCCAGACCCGATCTTCGAGGAATCGCCTCCGAGGAATTGAGAGCAGATCTCGGATTGAACCTATGTGCCCCTTTTAGGTTCCTTTTTTCATAGGTGTCAAATGAACCTACAAAGGACGCCCATGGCTCGGAATTGTGAACCCTATGATTTTGCTCTTTGAGAAGAGCCCGTCGGGACCCAAGCCAAGAGGTGAGGCTTGAGAGAGGTTGACCAATGATGGCTTCCCTTGGGGCCATGGGTCATTCGCACCTTCTCCTCCACGTGTTGCAACAAGCGCCCATTCCAGGGCACTTTTGGGGGGTAGGCCTCTAGTTGATCCAACAGATCTCAGCAAATTCTCAGAATTCACACACCGGAAACAAGGAAGCCCAGGACGGATCTTCGCCTTCCATATTTGCAACCTATGTCGGCGTTCCTTGAAAGTTGAAAGATCCCCGGCCCAACGAGTTGTCCATTCCCCTTTGTTGGAAAACCCATTTTCGACTGGGTGCTTCCATCACCCGAGTGACCGTCCTGTAGGGAGCTCGCCGTTGTCCAGGTGTAGTAACCTCAGCACCGGAAAATCTTCAGCGAATTTGCCAAACTCCCGCCTGTTCCAAACCATTTACCTGGACCCTGCGCGGTTCGTCCATCACCAAGGATCCTGAAATGCCAACGGTGAGCTGAAATCTTCCCACAAGACAACCTTTTCAGGCGTGAGAACAACCCAGAACCGAATTTTTAAACCGCGTTGGCCAGTTCTGACCATGCCACATTCACCGCTACCATTGTCCGATCGTGAATCTTGCAGCTTGGAAAAACCTTCGTGAATTCAGTTCCATCCCCCGGCCTGGGGCTGATCCAAAGCGAAACCTGCCCCACAAAAGCCTGGGCTTAAGGCTGGGCTCCTGGTAAGTTCTCAAGGGCAACACCCACAAAATGCTTGCTCGACACAAATCACCTGCCTCAATTTCCGCACTTGGGTGAAGACCAACTTGGAGCCCTATTCCCCCTTTGTAGCGCATTTGCAAGCCCACGCTTGTGTCGAGGCTTGCCAACCGAAGCAACCACCACTACAGGAAACCAACGGGTGATGTCTAAAGCACGCCATACTGGAATGGTTTTGTTTTTGATGGAACTCTCAAAATGGGCAAGCCTTGACCACCCCAAACATGCAAACCCAAATGCGGTGTTTTTCCTTCGGCTTCCTAAGCCAACCCAAAAGGCAACTCGGAAAAAAGGAAGAAAACAACAACGCATGGTTCCAGCATGAAAGCACAGGCATGTGACATCGGATCGCACCCCGACGAGCTTTTCGTGGGGACTCCCCACCGTCCCTTCAACTGCCACCCAAGTGATTTTTAGACCGAGGAGGCGCACTAACCACGACGATAAACGTAAACGCTAACCACGCCAAACAAATAATAACCACGACGGAAACTAAAATGTTTAGCACGTACGCTATAGAAGGAAATAGAAAGCTCTGTAAAAGGAAATAGAAGGCGCTGTAGAAGAAAATACTAGGCTCTGTGCAAGGAAATAGAAGGATCTGTAGAAGGAAATAGAAGGCTTTGTAGAAGGAAATAAAAGGCGCTGTAAGAGAAATAAAAGGGTCTGCAGAAGGAAATAGAAGGCGCTGTAAAAGGAAATAGAAGGCGCTGTAAAAAGATATAGAAGGGCCTGTAGAAGGACATAGAAGGCGCTGTAGAAGGAAAGTGAGACCGCAAATAGAAGGTGTTTAGAAGGAAATAGGAGGCGCTGTAGCAGGAAATAGAAGGCTCTGTAAAAGGAAATAGAAGGCTCTATAGAAGGAAATAGAAGGCGCTGTAGAAGGAAATAGAAGGCGCTGAAGGCAGACTGAAATAGAAGGCGCTGTAGAAGGAAAAAAAACGCACAAGGAAATAGTAACGCTGTAGAAGGAAATACACGGTTTTTTTTTCGAAGGACGTAGAAGGACATAATAGCGCTGTAAAAGGAAATAAAAGGCTGTGTAGAAGGAAATAGAAGGCGCTGTAGAAGGAAATAGAAGGCGCTGTAGATGGACATAGAAGGCGCTGAATAGAAGGCGCTGTGGAAGGAAATAGAAGGCGCTGTAGAATTTCCTTCTACAGCGCCCCTCTATTTCCTTCTACAAAGAAATCTATTTCCTTCTACAGAGCCTTCTATGTCCTTCTACAGCGGTCTCCATTTCCTTCTACAGCGCCTTCTACTTCCAGCGCCTTTCATTTCCTTCTACAGTGCATTCTATTTCCTTCTGCAGAGCCTTTTAGGACTTTTACAGCGCCTTCTATTTCCTTCTACAGAGCCTTCTATTTCCTTCTACAGTGTACGTGCATCCGTTCTTTTTGTCATAGTTATCATTTTTTCGTCGTGGTTCGAACGCTTGGATTTTTGAGACCCAAAAGCTACGCTCGCACATTGATGAACGATGCGGCTGCACAAACGTCTGAACCGAGTGGCTTGGCCACTGAAATGGTCTAAAAACAAGCCTAAACCCCCAAACAATAAATTCCAAGTCATCGAGCATTTGGAGCTCCAAACAGGGTGTTTATCAGATGCCCAGTGGCCATGGATCACAAAGGGCATCCTGTTTTGGTTGGTTGGGTTTAAAGATCGGCCCTTCTTCAAACAAATGGACATGGATCAAAATCCCGTACCCCCAGTGAACATCCCAATCCCCACTAAAATAGGTTCTAAAATGGGTGGTGCACCGAAAGCCCCAAAATGGTAGCCGATTTATTGGCTTTGACCACGCCAAAGGAAAACCCAGGGCGCCCAATGGCTTGCGACTCGCGACTCGCGGGGCCTCGCGGGCCATTCCTTGGGGCCCCCCGCTGGGCCAGTCGTCCAAGGGATCCTCCCCGCGGCAGGCCCGGTCAATGCCGCCCTCCACATAGGTGAAGGGCTCGTAACCTCGGCCCCAAATTTCGAGCCAGGTGCTCCAGAGAGCTTCGAAGGCTACCAACCTTTTTTCCGGAGTTTCGTCGGGGAACTTTCTCCTTAAAAAAGGGGAGAGAAGGGCACTACTGGGGAACCACACTCAAAAGCTTAAGTCCTTGTGTGGTAGGGTTCCAACCTCGTTGGCCAAGGGGTGGGCAAGGGTTGGCAATGCCGAGTAAGATCCCAGGGATAGGGCCAAAATCAGCGCTTTTAGGTTGGGGGTGTCTGGTAGGGTCCCCGGATTTGGGTTGCCATGCTTCCATTTGACTGTGCACCAACAAAAAAAGAAGCATCAGCCGTGACCATCTCTCCAAAAGACAACACACACACAAAACTTTAAGGGAGAACCCCTTGAAAAGCGGAATGGTGGACACAACTCCCCTAAATTCCAAAGGGCCCCTACAAATTCATAGCCCTTGCAGGCCATGCCTCGGGAAAAACCGACACCTTGCCTCAAGCAACTCGAAACATGGGGTCTCAAGCCCAAGCTCCGCATGGCTCAGCCCATTTCCCTCAGGCCATTTCCATGCTTCCCAGGGCCGAGGGCTTCGCGCTATCCGCGGCCACGCTTGACAAGGTGGAGTATTCCTATTAGTTCTTTTTTTTGTTCTTTTGGTTTTTTTTCAGAGTCTTGCCCAAAGGTGGTTCCCAGTACATATTTTCAAGAACCGCTCATTTGACTTAGTGGATTTTTGGCATGAGATACGCCAAATACCTCCCAAGTCTAACTCTAAACTAACATCTGTGTGGAAGTCAGAAGTTGGAGTTTCTAGTGGGATACGTCAGAGATATCCTTTAACGGAGGCGATTTATGTCTACCAACCACCTTTCAAAAAGGTCCAACTCACAAAAAAACCTAGCCATGTCCCAAAGACAAAATCCCGCCACTCGGGCGCCACGTGCTTTCCTAGCGGCGGAGGCAGGAAGATAAGGACCAGGCTGGGGCCTGAAAGAGCTTCGGAGGGGTTTTGACGAGTTGGGCATCCTCAGTTGCCCACAGGACCTGGAACTAAAACAGGGATCCTCAATTATACACCTGAACATTGCCTTGTACATGGCGGTTTCCCTTTATTTTGGTAGAAACAACCATGTTTCAAATGGGCAAACTGTATCTTTTAAGGAGCCCTGTAAAAGGTTAAGCTTTTGAGGCCGTCTGACTAAATATGAACCAACATTGGAAAACCAAAAAGGCAAAAGGTCGGCTTTGAACAACTGAGTATCCTGTTTTGGAGGCCGATTCGGCCAGCCCGTGTATCCTTTGGATGCCTCTTCAAAATTTCAGCCCTCATTGATTCTGCTCAAAAGGGACACTTCTGCAGTTTGACAAGGTTCAGAACCATTTGTTAGGTCCGGCTTGGAAGCTGCTGGTTGCGGTTCCAGTATGTTCCCTTTCAAAGTTGGGCCCGGCAAATGGCGTGTCATGGACTTGTGTCCACTGTTGCCCAGCACTGCCTGGGGGTGCGTCATTGGAACAACAACAACACCATGTCTTTCAGAAACAACCGGAAAACAAGTGAAAGTCTTCCATTTGCTTAACTCCACTGGGAAAATATTTCCAGTAGTCATAGATTCCCTTTAAAACCAGCAGGGGAAAATAAAACATGTTCTTAAGCAAATGGAATAATTCTTCAGCGACTTCTGCTCAACTAGCGGAACTCCCCTAAAACTCCACTGAGCAAATTCAGCAAAGCCGGGGCGACAACAAGCCAAGAACGGGTTTGTGTTTACTATGGATTTCAACCCCAGCAAAAAACAATCGCATTATATTCAAGTTCTTGCATCATCTTAGGACACTCCTAAATCCCCACTTCCAGCTTTGCACAAGCATCAACCCCCCACCAAAGCAACCTGCCACAAAACCACCCGAGAAACGAGTTCGGGCTGGCCCTTTATTCTGAGCATTGCGAGATCGGATTGTTGCTGTCCAACTTGGACTTGCCTATGCCCCCCCCGCCTCTGCCCCGAAACCTGTCATACTGCTGGTTGATCACCCAGCCCACTTTTCGCTTCAGACATGCTTCCAACTTGGCGCCTTTGAAAGCAGCTTAAACCATCAGCTTCCCACGGGCATGCAGCGGATTTCGATGCTTGAAAGACACAAACGCGCCCCCTCTTGGCGTGGCGGCTCTGTATTCCAACCCCCACTCCCCCCTCCCACCCCACAAGAAAAGAAAAGTAATAGAAGCACCGCCCCCAAACCTAGAACAGTTCTGCGCTTGGCTGTGTTGTTTTTTGGGGCATGGAGACTGCGCCCATGTCTTTCAGATGGAGCATTGGCAGTGGCTTTCAAGATTCGCAGTGCGGGCACCCCGAAGCAGAGCACAGCTGGCTTCTACGACCCCACGCACTCCACCATGAAAAGAATCTTCACCACGGGGCCTGTGGAACGCTTGCAAACCGCAAAAATGACGTCGGGGGGCGGGGGAGGCAGATGTTTTTTTTTCTCGGTTGCTTTCTGCTCCCCTTCTAAAAGTTTCACTTTCAGTGGTTCAATGGAAAGCCTATTAGTTGACAAAAAGTTAAAGTCCTAACATCCAAGCAAAAAGCACCAAAGTTTTGGTCGATTGGTTTAGAGGGAATAACGCAGCAAAGAGACTCGCCCAGGCATGTCTTTCCCATCGCAGAAAGTCGTGTGGAGGACTACAGTGGTATGACTCTGAGAGCTGTGGACGTTGCGGGCAACTACGGCGTGCGGGAGATTGTGCATCACTCGAAAGCATAAGCCTTGCTTTGGTATGAAAAGAAAGAAGTCTGGTCCTGGCATGTTGGGGGATCGCATCATCTACCCGGACTGTCCGCTCCCTAAATTTGAGTATACCATTGAGTGGGCCAAAAAATCGGACACCCTAGCAACAAACCAACTAAGACCCAAACCAAGCTAAGCAAAGGGATAGACGGATGAGCCGCCGAGAGCTGCAAGACTTTGATCTGGACATAGTCAATTGCAGGCAGAAAACGGAACACCTCCCTTCACTAACAACCCCCCCCCCCCCCCCCCCAAAACCCAGCAGACCCAAAAACCGAGAACAACCCAACCCATCCTCTGCCCCCAAACCAACCTACCAAAGCTTTCAAACCCAAAGCCCTTCTAACCCCAGACCATTCAAACCCTCAAACCCCGCAAGCCCCCGCAAACCTCCGAAACCTCCCGAATCCTCAAGCTCCCCAAGCCACCAACATACCAACCACCCTGCCCCCCCTTGCAGCCCAAACCCCAAAACCGCCAACCAAACCCAAGCCCAGAAGCCCCAAGTCATCTTCTGGCCCCCAACCACCCCAACCCCCCCTCCCGCCCCCCGCCCTTCGCACCAGAGCCGCCCATTTCGCCCAAGGCACCGTCACGCCGATGGCCTTCGTCCACACCTCGCAGTGCGAGGGCGTGCGCTCGATGCCCTTGCAGCCCGAAGTGGTGGCGCACCTCAGAGCGATCGAGCGATCCACCCTCCACCCCACCCCGCGCGACCCATGGAGCTGAGACTGAAGCTGCCCATTGGGCCAAAAAGGATTCATTGGACCCGCAGGAAAGACCCCCCAAATGAGGATGGGTTAAAATTCTAGGCCATCGGAAAACCGCCAGGGTTGAGTCCTTTCCATGCACCGTTCCATTGCGTGTACCGAGTTTTGAGCCACACCCCCACTTGGTGGAAGCTGGGGATGATGTCCAACCGCTTTCAAAAAGGCTCCCTTACTCCATAGCTTGGACTTCACGAAACAGAACGTGGTGCCAAACAAAAACCATGGACGGTAAACCCCTTCGACGCTTCCTCTTTTGGAAATGGTAACTGATGGGCTTGACTTTGGCAAAGGTCAGAAATAACAGAAGCTTTTGGTCCTTTATCAAACTTGAAGCCAACCAACATGTCAATGCACCTGAGCAACGGTCGACATTCATTGAGTTCACGTTGGTGTTTGTTGACTCCACGCCTCCCCCAATGTCATGCCATTGACCAAAAATCGACTGATCGCGAGTACTGATCGCGTATCAGCTGGCAAGGAAGCCGATCCAAACGGCACGGCGCCCCCAAAAAGAGCGATCGGCTTAGCCTCCGGCAGCTTCTGGCAGCTCTCCATCGTTCCTGGCAACTCTCCCCCCCAGTGCCATCAGCGCTTTGTATCTGGGGTCTCGCCCCAAGCCGCTTGCTCGCACTTCTCAGGCGCCCAGTGGATTTTCATGGGAAAAATGGGCATCCCCTTTTGGGCTGCTTGACTTTAAAGCAGGGCTGTGGGGAATGACCACTTCGTGATACAACAGAAAGGGCTTCCCAACGACTATTTTGTTCATATAAAGGGGGATTCCCTTGTATCACAGAAGTGGGGAGAAACCCCTTGATCCCACAACCCTGCTTTAAAGGGAAATCCTTCTCAAAAAAAATGAAAAAGGGGGGGGGAATCCACTGGGCAACTGGGAAGTCTGGCCTCAACATAATTCTGGCGGCCGCTTGGGCTTCGGGTTGGGCCACCAGAAACTCGGGATGGGGGCGGCTCGTGCCAAACGGAGCTCGGAACGGGGCCATAGTCTTTGGAGCTTCGAGTAGGTTGGGGGTGCAAACCGAAAATAAGGCAGCCAGTAAAACTCCCCTGCCATTTTTGAGAAACCTCCATATGTTTGCTTGCTTGTTTGCTTGTTTGTTTGATTGATTGATTGATTGATTGATTGATTGATTGATTGATTGATTGATTGATTGATTGATTGATTGATTGATTGCTTAGCTGTTTGATTGATTGACTGACTGCCTGACTGGCTGATTGACTGTTTGCCTGGCTGCCAGACTGACTGACTTGATTGGTTGCTTGCTTGCTTGCTTGCTTGGCTGGTTGGGTGGTTGCTTGGCTGGCGGGCTGGTTGCTTGCTTGCGTGCCTGCTTGCTTGCCTGCTTGCCTGCTTTCTTGCCTGCTTGCTTGCCTGCTTGCTGGATCAACCTCGCCAATGTTGTGGGAAACTGTCTCAATCTGTCTCTATCTGGTTCTCTGGGTCCCTCTCTCTATCTCTCGATCTCTCTATCTATCTATCTATCTATCTGACTAACCTAACCGAACCTAACCTAACCTAACCTATCTATCTGTCTCTGTCTGCTTCTGCCTCTGTCTCTGCCTCTGGCTGTCTGTCCGTCTGTCTGCCTGTCTGCTTGTTTGAGTATCTGATTGCTTGTTTGCTGCTTTGCTGCTTTGAGTTGCTTGCCTGCTTCCGTGTTTGTTTTCGGGCTGGCTGGCTGGTTGGCGTGCGTGCGTGCGTGCGTGTTTAGTTATTGTATTTTTTGTTTGCTTGCTTGCTTGCTTGCTTGCTTGCTTCCTGTCTTTTTGTTTTCCGTGTTTCTGTGTTTCTGTGTTTCTTTCTTTCTTTCTTTCTTTCTTTCTTTCTTTCTTTCTTTCCTTCTTTTCTTGTTTTCTTTGTGTCTTTTCTTGCTTTCTTTGTGTCTTTTCTTTATTCTCTCTCTTTCTTCGTTTTGTTTGCTTGGTGTGTTGGCTTGTTAGTATGTTTACTGGCATGCCTGCTTCTATACTTATGCTTTTTGCTTTGTTGGTTCAGTTTAGTTTAATTTAGTTTAGTTGGGTTTCTTTATGGTTGGTGGGTTGCTGTGTTTTTGCTTCCTGTGCGACTGCGACAATGGAAGGGAACGCCGACCACCCCAGGTCGCTTCCATTCATTTAGTATGCAGGAGACTCCAGTTTTTGGCCTGCCGCGATAACTCTTGGACCCGCTTTGTCAACCGCTGGGGCTGTTGTGTGGGTCTCTATCATAGAAAGTTGTTTTCATCCGGGCAAACAACGACAAACAACTAAGTCCTTCCCAGCTCCAAGACTGAAGGTCTGAAATCTAGGAATTCCAGTTTTTGAAGTGGCCCCCAAACTATCATAGTTCTTTGTCTTCAATCAATAAGGCCAAACAAACAGTCAAACAAAGAGGGGTTGCCCATAGGAGCGCCCGATCCTGTTTAATCTGACCGTTCTTGAGGTCCTCCTTCATGGCAAGCTTTTCTTTGGGTGGAGATTCCAAAACTAAAGACTTAGTCTGTACGTTCGATTGGAGGCGTATCTACGCCGCTTAGCTACTCACCTTAGATCTAGGAACTCCGGTTTAAACACGGCCACCAAACCATGATTTTGTGGCCCAGACAAGCATGGCCAACGAGTCACTCGCAGCAAATGCCCCACAACAGCCGCTGACCCGCTTCAATCGAGCTGTTTCGGGGTCCTCTTTACAAGCAACATGATTTGTGGGGTTGACATTTCTATATAGTTCAAAGCCTTGGCCTTCACATTTACAGGATGATTCCTCGACCTGGGAATCTGTGACTGCGTTTTGGCAACACTGAACTTCGAGTTGGCAACTTGGAATGGGCTACTGGCAAGTCCAAGCCCAACTCAACCTGAAAATCCCTCCACACCCACCCACCCACCCACCCACCCACCCACCCACCCACCCACCCACCCATCCACCCACCCCAATTTTCCAGTAAAGAGGCTCCAAATGACCGTTGGCATTCAGGGGGGAGGGTCATATTGAAGCAGGTCCAACATTGCGAGACCAACACAGGGAATGGGATTCCCTATTCCAAGTCCGATCGGACAAAAAACCAGGGGATATGCAGCAATGCACAAACAGCAATCAATACTTGCCAAGGACCTTGTCAAGTTGGCAAACATGTGGCCTTTGCAAACTGAGCTAAGATCCCTCGTCTTGGGCAGTGCTGAACATCTCAGATCCTTTGCATACTGCCTTTCGGCTCAAAGTTCTAAAGGTCAAGGTATCAGGTACTGCCCTTCCGCTATTCGAATCCACCAGAAAGTGTCCAAGAACCACATCCAATGGCCGACTTCACTTGGAACAGTGGCAACTCGACAAGAAACATGCCCACTAGTTTCCAAAGGAAAGTTCGCAGGATTCCAGGGTTTCCTTGTTAAGAGGTTGGCATGAATCCAAAGTAGGCGGTCAAAACTCGGGAGTGTGCTTGAGATGTTGAGCTTCCTAGAATAGTTCATCGGTTTCTTGAAATCCTTAGGGAACATCCTGAATGTATTAGGGATTTCCAACCTGAGCGACAAACCACGATGACAAGGCAGCCCCACTGCAAACCCCACCAGCTAGCTAGAGAGGCCCAAGTTCCCTTCTTCACGGGTTGCCCCGCCCACTGCCTGAAACAAAACACCTTATTTTGGTGGAGCTTCTTTTCCTGCTTCAAGTCTTTTTAGTTTTTTTGTTTTAAATACCAAAACGACAACACTCATTTTGCGGCCCCATCTCTATTTTGAGACAGACCCCATGAGTGATGTTTGAAAGCCAAGGGTGATGTTTGAAGCACTGGACATGGAGCTGGACTTGCTTTTTGCGGAGAGGTGTTTCTCAGTTGCCCAAAGGACCCAGAAATAAAAGGTTAACGTTTTGGGGATTGACCAAAAATGGACCAAGAGAGATGTGCTGTCCAAGGCTCCATCGTAGAGCCCCATGGGCATGGCTTCGTAGAAGCTGAAGTATGCCCCAAAGTTGTCAGCGATGCTCTCGCCGCGGCAGGCTTGACCGCCCTCAGAAGGGCGAACGTCTGGCCATGGAAAACCCAAACTTCTGGGTTTTGCTTTTGGTTCCCTTTAACCGGCCATTTTGATGGGCACACTCAAAAACACACACCCAGTTATCCCCCAATTACATTGAGTACTGGGGTGACCGAGCTTCACATGGTTTTATCTTTCAATGTTTGATGTATTTGTTTTGAGGTTGCTGTAAGGTAAACCAAAAGGACCCCCCCCATTCTGCAGGTTCCTCATTCTGACAAACCCATGTTGCTGGTGAACAATACAAATTGGAAGGGTCTTGAGCCACAGACTACTGGTACGTTTTAACAAAAACCGCATACGGCATGTGTGTCACACAGGCGGATTTTTGTAACATGGAGGTCGGGGTTCCTTCTGGTCTCCCTTCAAAAAAACACCCACCCCCTTTGAAAAAAAACCGAGCGCCCCGCCCATGCCAAGCGAGCGTTTTTGGGCGCCAAGCATCGAAGCCGCTCGCGGACCTGAAGGGCTGGAAGCGAGCGCAGCGGTAGCCCGGCGCGTACACGGAGTGCGTGATCTCGCTGGTCCAAACCTCCGAGGCTGCAGCCGCATGGATGGGGCGGCTCGGTTTTTCCCCCCCCCCCCCTTTTTTCCAATTTCTTTTTTTCTTTCTCTTTTTTTTCTTCTTTTTCTGGCGGTCCCTGGGTGGTGTGGCCACACCACAAAAGAAAATCCGGCGCCATGTTGGGGGGGTCCCTCAAACAAGAGACACACTCGTATCAGTTTCTCTCGAGAAAGATGGTCTGGATGGGTGGAGGTTGGCTAGTCTCCAAATCATTTGCGCTTTAAGGGGTTCAAAGCCCAAACCAATCCAAAACACCCTGGGGGTACCTAGTTAACAAGATGTGTTCAGACGCCCATGGACGCTGCCCAACAACCGGAACAAGAAGGCAAAAACAACAACAACGTTTCCGAGTACATGAAACTCATGACATCACATCTCATTTTGTGGGATGCCCTGTTTTGGGTTCCATGTTGATTTCCTGTCAAAATCTCACCAAAAAGGGCACCCTTAAAAACAGGCACCTGCTTATAAGGAGTTCTCAAGCATCGGCGGCCGTCACCCCCGTACCTGCGTTCGCAGCATGGGATATCTACATTGGAGGACACGTAGCCCCAACAACCAACACATTGAAATGATCCGAGCAATCATGGAACATAACTGTTTGCTACTGGCCATCAAGCGCGACAACTAGGAGCCACGCAAAACAAGCAACAACCACCTTCGCCCTGGTGGCTCTCCATTTTACTTGGGCACCTGAAAAGTGGTTGGTCTACATGAATCCCATCAAATGCTGATGTCCACCAAAACCGAAGGGTCCCTGGGTGATTTTAGGCTTGGTGTTTCAGAGGTCCTGGGGTACCGAGTTTCGCACAGGCAACTCCGTGACAAGCGAACAATCACGATGACGAGCAAACAAACGAAGCCACACACTCAAGAAACAAAACAAAATCACACAAACACACACACACACACAAACAAGCAAGAGGACAGGCAAACGAGCAAGCGAGCAAGCGAGCAAGCAAGCAAGCAAGCGAGCAAGCGAGCAATCCATCCCAACCCAATCCAATCCAATCCAATCCAATCAAGCCAACCAAGCAAAACAAGCCAAGCATACAAGCAAGCCAAGCAGCCAAACAAGCCAAGCAAGCCAAGCAAGCCACAGCAAGCCAAAGCAAGCCAACAAAAGACAAGCAAGCAAAACACACAAAGCAACACACGTGGCACAACAAAACAACACACATGGCACAACAAAACAACACACATGGCAAAACAATACAACACAGAAAGCAACACAACACACCACAGCCAGCACACACAACCAACACACAGCAAAAAACAAACCAGACCTCGCAGCCCCAGAAGTTGAACTCCACGCCCGTGCAGCCAGCGGTAAAGATGCACCGCATCTGGCAGGCTTCCAAGGTACGAACTTTGCCTTGGATCGATTCCTTTGGATTTCGCCGGACATAGCCCATGGCATTCATACCAGGGCTCTCTAGCTTTTCTGGTGCCACGCATTCATGTAGAGTGAACACAACAACTTGGGTTGTTTATATCAGGGCTCGTTGAAAAGGAAGAAAGTAGGGGGGTCGCTTCTTTCCTTCAAGAACTCTGAATGACTCTTTATGGGGCCTGCCAAAAGTCCTGAACGCGGAGAGGTGCCGGGACACTTGCTAACCCAAGCATTGTTTGAGGAAGCCCAAAGACTGCCTCTCTGAAGAATGGTCATGCCAAATATTTGTCGCCTCAACTGATCATTCACAAATGAGGATCTGGGGCCCGGGTGATTCTTGGTTCCCAGCAGGAAGAAGCTGCAATCACTGTCCCAACCCTGTTCATCAAATCTTTCCGACGGAACAACCCTCAAAACCATCTGTGATTTATTTTCAACCAGCCTAGATAGAAGGAGCTCATGCCCCATGATTTTCCTAGGGTGGTTAGTTATTTTGAGGTGAAGGATAGTCATTTGTGCAAACTATACTCATCGCTACTCCTTTGCAGTTCAAACAGCATTCCTAGCCTCTACTTGAGTGTTCCGCCAAATCGAATCGGTTTGCACTTATCATAATCGACTTGTTCAGCACACAAGGATCCAACCTATCTTCGAGCGGGGTATTTTCAGCTGCGCTTCAGAAGCACCCAAGCAACTTTGGTGGTACATATCAGGAGATGACCTGTAAAATGGGCCCTGCAAACATCTAGCATCCTAAAATTGAGGACTAACAAATACCAAACATCGACCAGCAGGGTTCACCAATTTGGGAACCCCCCGTCCAACAAGAGTTCAGACTTGAACAAGACACAGGCAGAAGGAATGCGCTTGCACCCCTCTGGATGGAGTCTGTCTTGGATACTAACCCCTTTTTGCAAACAAAGCACCCCTTGAGGGGGTTCGACTATATGCTCCCTAGATCGGCGATTAAGGGACATCTTGCAAACCCGACTGGTTGATTTTGGGGACTCCCCTCTTTTGGAAGGGAGGGAAATCGGCAAGAAGGACCCCTGTATCAAGAAGAGCTCCCCCAACCAGAACATGGGGAGTCTTTGTACTATAGGCCCTTATTAATAATTTGAATGGCGTTGTGGGGTGCTGCAAACCAAATTTAGGTACGATCAAGGAGTAGCTCCTCCCTTGGCGACAGTTGCCCCACCACTGCAAGCGTGTTTTAAGCATGTTGGCGACTGGGAAACACACACAGCTTCTCAACACGCTCTAGGTCTGGCTAGTGGGAAACACACGACTTCTCAACACATTCTAGGTTTAAGCATCCGACCAACTATCAATCAAGATATTGATATGGGCGGGATTTCAAGCAAGGACCACCGAAAAAGGGTTTGGTTTCTTGCAGGCCCCGTATAAAAAATAATTCAACAAAAGAGACACCCACCATTGACACAAAAATGGTGAACCCTTGTGGTTGGTAAGTACAGGGACACCTGAAGGAAACCGACCATGGGGTATCCCTATTTTGAGAACAACATTACAAGACCCGAGGCGGCCATGGGGATCAAAACGCACCTTTTTTGGTTGAAGCAATGTGAGGCTGAACCCTGATGGCACACAATGCGAGCTTGATGATGGGATTGCTAATGTGATGATTGAACCAGTCAACATGTGACGACTGGCCAATCGCTTCACAAATGCCTTCGAAATGTCGACAAGTCTTGAACCCATGCATGCAGTACGTCCTTCCCCAAAAAAGAGCTTGAACAGAGGGCTCACAACCCGCTGGAGGTGGGAATATGGGTGTGACTTTCTAGGGTGCCCATTCATTGTGGCTTTACAGCGACACCACACGGAAAACCGTTGCGCCATTTTATGGATGTGGGGAATGACCCAGGTGCTCGGAATGAACCTACCCCAAGTCGCTGCTGACATGAAAGATGAAGTTCTGCGTCTCCGCGTCGCTGAGCTCTCCCCGACACGCGCGGTGCAGGCCGCCGTCCACTGGAGGGAACGCATCCGCCTAGAGGTGTCAAAGTCGGGGGACCCCCAAACTGGTGGGTTAACCTTTCTTTGCCGTGTGTCTACACTTAGGGAGTTCTTACGGGAAGAGTAGGTTAGGTTGGGGCGCCTGATTTGGTCTGTGCATTTTTATGGTATTTACGCACAATCGTGACTTGCAAAATCTTGAAATGCACTTCGGCTGCGCAGGCTCGCGCAAAGTGCTTGGACGAAGTTGGTGTCAGTGCGCCCTCGCTGTGGTGCCATGCGAATTCCGAAAACTTTTGCTTGGTGAACCCTCTGCGGACTTTTGGAGTGTTGAGTCGCAGTCGCTGCGCTCCTTGCTTTTCGATCACTTCGGCTTCGGCTTCTGAAGAAAAGACGACATTCGACGTAGGACCGACCGAAAACGAGGGGGCGGGTGGTGAGCCGACTCTGCAACGGGTGGCATAGCAGTTGGGCCGCTCCACAAAGAAGTGTCGCCCGCAAGTCACCTCCAGCACCAAGGGCATATGCCGTGGGAAACGGATCGCCGAAAAAATCGCGGGATCCGCCGAACTGCGGCGGCCGTGCGGAAAAAAACCGGCTTGAGCCATTGATTCGCACAGGCGGCGTTTTGCTTGTTTTGGGGAGGGCGCCGAAGGATGGCTGACAGCTGCACTTGGGTTTATGGGTACAGTGGAGAAGTGTGTGTATAGTGGAGGTGTGTGGTGTGTCTGTGAAAATTAGGGGCCAAAGGGTATTCCTGCAGGGTTTGTGCCACAGGGGCCCTGCAAATAGCTTGCTTCCTTGTTTTTTTCCCTCACAACACCCCCAGAATGCGCGATCAATTCACGCCACAGGAATGCCCTGTAGATCATTTACCTACTTTATGCGGGGGACCCTGATTAGTACGGTCACAATCAAGTCGGAAGTTCCCATGACACAATGCCAAGTGGCTTGAAACTCGGAACGATTCAAAACGGCAGAAATCCGAACCTGAATATGGTTTGGACCGTCCCTACCGCCCTTCTACCCGAAAACCGGTTATGAGAATGGCTTAATTCCTGACCCCATGCGTATGCCACAAGGATCGGGATCCCGAAACGGCCTCGGCGTCCCTTTTTGGCCTCCCTCAACAAACCTGAAAAGGTACCCAAGAGACAGACTCTCAACTTCTGTCTCCTTTCCCGGGTTGGCGACTGGCAAAAAAATATCTCACAATTCTTGGGTGGTTAATTGTTCTCTTGGCTTCCCCAAACCCAAGTACCCCTCAACAATACAAAACCAGACCACCCCGAGCTCCCAGATCCGCCGCTTCCGTGCGCCTCCCGAAAGGGGTTCGGGCTTCCGAAGTGCATGCCTCGGAATGACAATCACCAATCCCAAGCGTCGGAACCGGTGACCAAGATATGGCCGGTTCAGCTTTAAAGGGACCGCCCTTCTTGTGCCGCCTTTTTCTCTTGGGTGTGGCGGAAGAACCACACCCCCTAATTTTGGGGAAAACGTGGTTCGACGTACAGCCCAAATTGTGGAATAGGGTGTTTTCCGCCCAATATAAACCACAGTTCAACTGAACAACCTGGAGATCCAGGTTGTGTGTAAGACCTAGGCCTAAACCAACAATTGAAGCCAATGCTGCGTCCCGTACCAACCGGTCAAACCTGAGCATGTGCCAGTGTTCAAGGGACTGTTTCCCCCAAATGGGCAGCAATGAAACAAAACCCGAAAATCGACGAACATGTCGCGGCTAAAATGTTGGCAAACCTGAGCAGTTGAAGCCCCGAAGATTCCAGCGGTACTTCTCGCCCTGCCTTCTAGGGATCCTTCTTCCGGGCAATTTCGATGCAACAATCCATGATAATTTTAAGGACTATGGCATAGCTCAAGCTTTTCCCAGCACAGTGATCCGCGTAACAGGAAGGCGGTGAGTCGACCCAAAGACTAAAGGGGGGCCAGGAATCCTTCAGGTGCTACGCTGCATCGCCACCCACCATGAATATCCGAGTTGAACCTGCCCCTCTCAACATGTTCCCTCTTTCAGGATGTTGAACATGCTGCCTGTAAACTGCGCAAATATTTTAGAGTCCAAACGCCAATGTAGGTTCATAACTGGTTACTAACCATACATGTGTTGATAAGACACACAATCACTTCGATTAAAGTCAACAGAGATCCCCTAGGGGTGGACCAAAATCAAGCGTGTTCGAATGGGAATCCCTCAAAAGGGGTCCTGTCGGCCTTTCATTTCTTTGGTTAACACCAACTGGACTCACTCTCAACATCTCTCAACACTTGGCCCAAATCTGGGCCCAAAAAAAAAAAACCGGGGCGTCTCCAATTTGACCTTTGCGCGTCTTTTTCGAGCGCCGTGTCAAAAAAACACCGCCGTGAAAGCCAAAAAACCCTCGTGCCACGAGCGGCAGAGGGAGCCCGGCTGCGGCACCGTGGCGCCGATGCCGGCGGCGCGGAGCCACACGTGGCAGTGGCTGGCCGTAAGCTCCAGGCCCTCGAGCCGAGACTCGCGTCGCCGTCGATGGGATCGATGGAACTTCGGGGCGAGCCGGGGGACAAAATTTTCTCGGGCTTTTCTCGGGGCCGAAGTTCAATTGCAGGGGAAGGGGGACACTAGGATTGTTTTTTTTTTTGGGGGTTTTGAGGTGTCTTGGCCCCCCCAAAAAAGGCCAACCTTTTTGGGGTTTTTGGTGGTACAGGGGGGAAAGGGAACTAAGCTGGAAGGCTTTCTAATGCGGGAGCGCTGCCAGGAATCTCGAAGAGGGCCAAACACCCCCACCCACCCTTGGTGGGATTTCCAGAGTTCTTGGTTTCTTTTCAGGAAGGTCAAAATGGTGGAACAACTATGTTGATTCGCATGGGGGACATGATATTCCAACCGAAAATGCCAGGATGCCACTCAGCTAGCTAACGACATTCAGGGGGTACATTCCATGCTACTACATGGGACGTGTCAAGTCAAGTGGGTTGTGGGTTTCCTTTTGGTTTCCCTTTCGAACATGGTGAAACGGGGACCACACCTCAACAAAACCGACACAGACACACTTGAACTCCAAATGGAGAGTGCTAATCTTTCGAGTACAACTGATGAGTCTCGAGTACAACTGGTGAGTCTCGAGTAGGTGTAGGCTCTGCTCGCAATGCACTCGGTTTCCCTTTAGTGTCGAAACCGTTACGAGATTCAACATGAAGCACACACAGCGAGAAAACAACGGGCCAAATGGACATTGCACAACAGGTGTGGGAACGGTCGCAGGTACGCCGGAGTGGCCAACTCCGGTATCCCGTCTTGCTGCCTAGCTTTGTTAGACCAGGTCAGCAGCAAGACGCCTGGTCCCCCTGCTGATAAACCGAAATGGTGGTGACAGGGCATTCTGTCACTCCGCACACACACGCCCCTCAATGAGGGGCGAGGAGTCACTTTTTCCGAAGGAAGATCACATGCTCAACTCCGTGTCCCTATCGTTGACCAAAAATTCCACCGCGGCGAGGGGAACGAGAAACAGCCCTTAACCGCTCAGAAGACGGGAACGAAAAGTCACCACGTTGAGCATTACGAGTGTCGCCATAGAGGTCTGAAGTGAGTTGTGCAGCAGTCGAGCGATCACCATGAGAAAGCGGAGTGGCATAGGTGAACGTCTCCTCAACTGGAATTGCATCGGAATTCCGCACATTTCCAAGTGCTGGATCTCGGGCATGATGTGTAGTGAAGGACTCCCTTCGAGACAGAATGCGTTGGTATCCTTGATGCTGCCAGTCGCGAATCGTCCAGGCCTGACCGTGTTCACCAAACCCACCACTGGGATCAGTTTCCCGCTTCCACTCCCGAAAAGAGTTGTCTGGTAGATCAGGTACGGTCTCACCGGGTTGCCATAGCTGAGTCTGTCCTGGAGTGTAGATCCGCACCCACTCCTGATCCTGCCAGACCGAGTATTCGAGCCATGGGCGCTGCTTCGAATCCTCGATGTCATGTCGAAGTGAGAGGCAAAGCGTATCGCGGGCTCCGATCCAGCTGATAAAGGAACATGCACGATGCACAACCATGTACAAGCAACAACCAAGCAAGGTCACGCAAGCGTCAAAACCACCCTTATTTTGTCCGCTACCCCACTCGCGTGCATCTAGTCCTCATTTAGCTCGAAGATAGGTTTCGCCTTGGCTTTGCAGCTGTCGGAGGAGTTAACAGGCCGGTATGGTTCAGAGATCCCCACCGTCTCTGGTGGTGCAACTCCCCGTGATGCACGTACAGGTTGATGAAGTTGGGAAGCGTGATGCGCACGAGTCGTCAGCTGCTGAGAAATCCCTTCTTGGAGGCGAGTGAGCTCTTCGGTAGAGAAATCCGCCGCATCCGAGGATCTAAGGATCGCGTCCAACAACTGCGGTGACATACTCAATGGTGTGGATTGCGTGGCCACGCTGTGTTGATCAGGAAAAGACATAGAATCAAAGTCATGACCTGCTTGAGGGGCGGCGACTCTCCGATAGCCCTCTGTGGCCCAGTCTCTTTTGTACCACTTGGTGACATTGAGCTGTCCACCGTCTTGGTGCGGGCTGTGATCATAGAACTCCTTCCACTCTCGATACGTGTGCGGAGGAGGTGGAGCATCATGTTCTTCATGTGGAGTCCATGATCCCGGATGAAAGATCTTGACCCACTGGGCATTTGGTTGTTGAGGATCCGGACACCATTCTAGCCATGCCATGACACCGCAAACCCGGAAAGACAACTTGATATGCGTACGGCTTCAGACAACAATTGCTGAAAGAAACACAACTGCCGCAGTGCAAGAAATCACTTTTGCAGCAATGCACGGCTCCGAAATCGAAGTCAATCTCCCGCATTTAATTGAACTGAACAGACTCCCCAGGATTGCGAAAACGAGCATCAGCCACCATCCGAGTTGGAGGATGCCGATGAAGAGGTCAAACCAGCGTACATGAGGTCCGGTGCGCCCGAAGCGAAAACTGGCCGCGCAATGCTAGGATGTGGGCGACCCAGCCGTTGGTATCCCCTGGTGACCCAGTCTCTATAATACCAAGTATAGAAGGATGCATAAGACACCGGCTGCGAAACAGCACCTGTATTGGTGCCGCCTGTGCTATCCCTCGGCCAATACACCTCGAAGTGGAAAACCTTACGCCATTCCCGATAGGTGGTTGTGTCATCCGGGGCTGGTCCCAAGGTGTTCTCGGCGACTGGATGCCACGGACCGGGAACATAGATCCGAATCCATTCCACTCTCGTATTCGCGGGGCACTTGACGATGTCGTAGTCAAAGTAGCGAGGTAGGACCCAACGTGCTGCGCCATACATTGTACAATTGAACATATCAACCAGGCAAACCGCTCAGGGTCAAATGAGAGCGGCAAACAGCTGAAGGCGGGACACACAACAACAAGCAAGACAACCCAACATGGAATCGCATGCAAAGCAAGCACTACCGTGTCAATTTATCCGACATGTTGCTCCAGTATCACCCCGACTCGTTCCAAGGATCATAGAATGGTGGTGGTGACGGTTCACGCCATGCCCCATCCGGAACCGATGAGTCCGCCGAGGAATTGTCGTCTGCATTCACGAGCATCGCGAGACCAATGGCTGGTACAGGAGCTCCAAGTCGTTGATACCCTCGTGTTTGCCAGTCTCGGTACTCCCACACGTGGTAGGACACATACGAACTAGGCGTGACAATGGGATCCGTTGTTGTTCCTCCGGTGCTGTCTTCGGACCAGTACACTTGGAAGCGATATGACTTGCGCCACTCCCGATACGTAGAAGCGTAGGTCGGTGCGAGCACTGGAGCATCATCAGGAACGGGTCGCCACGTGCCCGGTGAGTAGATTCTAATCCATTCCACTCCTCTGTCGATCTGGTACTCGAAATAGTGAGGGTTCATAGCGGCAAGACAAGCTATCGCGCGGCCGCTTCAAGCAAGCGAAAATCAGCGGTTAAAACACACATGCCATGACAACCGTGCTCAGCTGACGGAATGCAAGGCAACTTTTCAAACTCAAGGTGAGACACAGCAGCGAGGTTTGTAATATACGGCCCCTAAGCTTCATCGCCATTGATGCCGTGCACACCTGCAATGATAATGTCCTGGTCGTCTACGAACACAAGGGGAAAGACATTTCCGCCCATTGTGCAGGAAGGCATGACAGTAATGCTTGCAATTTGCCGATGGGGACAGCGATTGACGGCCAGCTCGTTTGGAGGGAAACACGGTAAACGGCCGCCGAGATCGCCTCGGTGCTGAAGCGGATGCTGTCCGAGATCGTTTGAATGAACGCCCTGGACTGTGTAGCTCTTCATCACGGGAATGGTCAGTGCTGTGGACCGAGCGGCGTGTGCGCTGCGATTTCGATGTAGCAGGGCATGATTGTCCACGAGGAGCTGAGATCGAGGGGCTCCGTACTGAGGGCATAAACTGCGGGTGTAGAATCACCGGTGGTGGTGGTGGTGGAGGAGGCGGGGGTGGCAGAAGCAGTGGGAAACTTGGCGGGGGCGGAGGCGACGTAGTCTGCCGAATGGGTCTGTCCAGCAGGGCTCCAGGTCCGTGAAACTGTAACCACGTCGGCTGCGCTCCATGGGTCCAAGTAATGTACGTCTGTACGACTTGTTCCGACATGTTTTGAGCAACTCAGTCATGAATGCAATTCACGTAAGCGGCAACACCCACAACAGCATGCAAAATTACCCTGATACAATGGCACTCAAGTGAAAGCAACCTGCAACACTAGCCAAATACACCGCCTCGGCCGACCATTTAGTCCTCCCGTGGTCGCTGCTGCATTTGATGACCGGGTTCCTACCCGCGGGCCTCAAGTTGCTGATAGACCTTCCATGCCTGCTTGACTTCCTCAATGGGCTTCAGAAGGAACCGAGCGATGGTTTTGTATGTGGGCCTGGAATCCTTGTCTTTCTTCCGTCGCACCATCTCATCCAGCTCACCCTGTGTCCATGCCGTGAAAGGTTCACGGTGTGCATTGCGAAGTGCGATGGTGAATTCTTGTAGAAGTTCACGAGGTCCATGAACCACCGTAGGAGACGGTCTGAACGACGAGGCATCTGGATGGGGACGCACGGACTCGTCCGCCGTGTGGGGCTGAGGGGGCAAGTGGCCGTGGTGATGGCAAGTGATCCAACATCGATTCAGGCCGACGACCAGAATTGTTGTCGGCGGCATCTCGATGTGCCGCACGGGGCGGGGATAAGGCCGGTATATACCAGGTTGAGGAAGTGTCCAGAGGGCGGGCTCGAAGTCGAGTAGGAGAGCGGGATCGGTCAGACGAAAGGCGCTCTGTGATGATGCGAGGGCGCAGGCCGTGCCTGGAGTTCCGTGGTGCCCTGGCAGACACTCTAGCATCTGACGGGTGGCTTCGTTCAGACATCAGGGCAAAGTTCAGAGTGTCCAGCGCTGTCGCAACTTGGGATGCAAGGACATTGAGTACCGCCACCAGGTTGTTCACAAACTCGACTGACAACTGCATGGCAAATGAACACACAGCAAGTACAAATCAAGCAAGTAAGGCTGCGGAACTGTGAAGACATGATGCTTGCACACATGCATGCGCCGAAATACTGAGGTCCTTTTGCCGCTGGTGTTCCGTCAACGGTCATACGACAGACCAGATGGTCGACACGCCGGCATGGCTTTGACTGCCGGCGGGTACTTTGGATTGTAGGCATGGCGGCGGGACGTGGGAACCGCGTCATCAGGTCGGCCAGGAAGCCGTCGATGTTGACTGCGAGATCGGCGCCGATGAGGCTCCCGATGTCTGGACCTTCTCCTCCGTCTGTGCTCCCAGGAAGTGCTGACACTCACCGTGCGTACGTGAGCCGGGTGCTCCGTACGGTTGTCTGAGGTGGCCACAAGAGTGACCGGTGCAGTCATGTAGTCCGGGCGGCCTGATGTTGCCGGCAAAGGCGGTGGCGTCATAGCGGCGGTAGGTGGCCGTCAGGAACCGGTGGCGGTGGTGGCGGCTGTGGATGCCGCTGCTGGCCTTCAAGACGCTGCAGTCCGGCCAGAAGAAGACTGATTTGTGACGAAATGGCGACCAACATGTGCCGACATTCACGTAGAAGATCCCCGTGGTCCATCACAATGCAGGTGAAGATGCGACAGAGAGGGGCCAAAGCAATCAGCAATCTACTCAAAAGGCAGCAACGGCAAGAAACGCAACAAGCATGCAACACACTCCATCAAGACTTAAGCCGCAGACAACCCTATGCGCTTTTTCCGGAAGAGGAGCGTCATGGTGGACACCATGAAAAACAAAGGGGGGGCCCTGAGCCTGCAATGCCATGGTCGTTCACCAGAACATGCCCATGTAGCTGGGCACCGCAATTGACGATCGCAGTTTCCACCTGCCATCTTTGGCGTGAATGCAGTCATAGTAATGGGAAGCAGCAATGTCAGCGTACACTCCGCCACGGGGTATAGTGGCATGCTGTTGCCGGAGACGCGCAGTCCCACCAATGCACACGGGGCGATCCGTGCGAATTCCCGCGAACTGCGCGGCTGATTGGATTGCCGCTTCCTGAGATTGAAGGCTGCCCCTGCAGTAAAATCCCATCGGAGGCAACCAGACTTGGTTCCAGTTTGAGCACTCGCGGTTGGGGGAAGGATGCTCTTGCCACTTTGAGGGTCTGATCAGCTCCTCATCACGCAGGATGTTCATGGCCGCCTGCATATTCGTATTATGGGACCAGAAAAATGTCGACTGTGACTGAGTGCGATGCTTGTCCGGCAACAATCGGCGTGGCTCAAAGTTCTTTTTGTCCGTGGAGAAGTGGTGATACGTCCGCGCAGTCCTGCTGATATATGGCCATTTCTCTTCGCAGATGCCAAGCTGTATGACGAGCTGCTGTGGCAGCGACTTCGGGGAGATCTGGAAGTAGTCAGAAATGTCTTGAACCACTCGATGCGTCCAGCGTCCCGGGACGCCATGAGGTGGTGGAGAAAACGGAAACTCCGAAATGGACTTGACCCGCTGCTCATCTTCGATGATGCTGCGGCGATGCGGCATGAGGCTCCTGTAGACCGTCTCCCACGATTTCTTCCACTGTTCAGGATCAGGAAATTCTAAGGCGGCAATCGAGGGCAAGGTGTAGTAAAGGACATCATTCAGGACGATGGCAATCTCCTCGACCCGGCTACCAGTGCGCAGCTTGAAGCGATGACTGCCAAAATCGGGTACATGCTGTCGAACTGAGAGAGGTATCAGCCCGATGCGGTTCTCGGATGGACTGATTCGAGCGGGAGGGAACGAAGGCGATCGTGGCCTCCTTTGATCACCATGAGCACGCCTCCCATCACTTTTCCATTCACCCCAGTCCTCCTCCTCATCTGACTTTCCCTGCGGGCCCGGTGTGAGCTGTATCCGGGACTGATGTGCCCTGGGCGATCGTGAACGTGACCTTCCGGGTCCAAGTGCCAAAGAATCACGGGATGGGCCGTGGGATTGTACACTTTGCTGATGTGCTAGCCCGTGTGTCCGGATGAACATTTGTATCTCATTGCCGTTGATGAAGTTGGGAAGGTGCTCCAACGTCACGCGGCTCGTAGTTTGCACTGATCCGTCTGAGCGCAAGAGACTGGTGACCGTGTACTCCGCCATGGTTCTGAGCCAGCTAAATGCAGACACAACGCAATACATCAACACCAATCACAAGGGGGCACAAGAAGGTACAACATGACAAGCTCACATGCAGATTTTGTCTCGAGCCGACGCCGAACGTCACGGAGAAGGCGGGGGTCAAAGCCTTTGTCCTCATAAAGGCGCTTAAGAGCGTTAAGTCCTTGCTGTTGCTGCACCGCAGGTTGTGCACCACGTATGATGAGCCATGAGCGAGAAGACCAGGAAGAATAAGTAAACATCTGGTCATTAGCACTCCGAATTCCTTTGATTTGGGAGGGATGATCAGGTAGCTGTGGTGTAATAGTCCTGGAAGAAGAATCACATCGATAGCCCAGCACTTTGTCATCATGCTGAACCTCAAGCATCACTGGTGGGCGATAAAATTCAAGGGAAAGAAAATTCATGAGCACGGGCGAGTGAGGGGCAGAATCACGTAGCAGAATGAAACGATTGTCAACGTAGCGCTCATGCCAGATCACACCGATATCGGGCATGCGAAAACGCAAAGAACACATTGTCTGATGCCAGAAGAAATCTTCAACCGTGGCAACCAAATTGCAGAGCGGCGGTGCGGCTGGTGATCCCATAGCGACTCCCCGTTCTTGGCGGAACAGATATCCGTTGATCTCGAAGTGACTGTTGTCAATGACAAAGTCCAGAAGGTGTCGGAGATCTTGTTCATGAAAAGTTCTAGGGATCTTGGTCTGACGGCGCCATTTTCCTTTGAACATGCGGCGTCTATGGTCAGACTTTACTTCGAACACTGACCATTGAGAGGATCTACGAAGGCCAACAACTTGATCGTACCGATGAAGAAGCACTTGTAGTGCCTGGTGGAATCGTTCCGTAGGAATGGACGTGAAGAAGCCTGACAGGTCTTGTGACACCAGGTGGATGTACTCATCGGGATCTGCCTGTGACAGCGACTCCCACAGCTGCTGGACAAGTTCTTGTACTGAAAGTTGACCTGCAATGTCAGGAAAAGTAGCTTTGGTGAGTTCAAATATGAGGGCGCCGAAGACCGTGAGGAAGGGAGCTGCCCACGTGCGAAAGAACGAGATGATGGGTCGTGCTTTCTGCCAGTCCTTGGTCGGCTTTGGAAGGATGCGAGCTGTGGGCAACGGTGCTTGAAGTCGAAGTCCCCATGTATATCGCTGACGTAGAAGGGAAGGTACCGTAGTTACCACTTCAGAGCGAAACGATGCTGCGGATTCACGGCAAAGTGAAAAGACATCTCCCGAGCAAAAAGTCTTCCGCATCAGTATAGCAAACAGAGACGGACAAATCACATGTGCACGTGAGGGAAAATGATCCGCGGGGATTACCACCCATGATGACAAAGAAGCCACGGTGCGCTGCAACGATGTCGATGACCAATGAACACGGTCTTGAAGGTTAGCACGATGATTGTTCATCAACTGAGTCAAAACCGGCTGCAAGTCAACAAGAAGACTGGACCCATGCACATGCCAACGACGAGCAAGTTTGCGAAGCTGTGTGGTGAAACGTTGATGTAACAAATCGACATCACCAAAGTACTGATCCTTCATTGATGCGGCCATGATTTCCATGTCAATGTCTGCATTGATGCGTGAGAACTCATCAACCATTACAACATGTCCATGTGCACGGTGTACATGGTGATCTTCGATGTCCAAACAACAACACGGAAAGGATGTTTCAGGAGTCCATCTGCGCTGCCATTTGCGGTAGTTGTAGATTTTGTCGCCCAATGTGGCGCTGCGAGTCTCCACCACCCGGATCTTTGGGAGGAAAAGGGAAGGAAACAAATCACGATGAGAAGCAATCCAGCTTTGTAACCATGTGCCAAGTAGAGCTTTCCAATTCCGGACATGTAGAGGTGGTAGGAGTAGTTGTGTCAAAGTGGTGGGTGATTGTAGCTGTCGTTTGCGTAACACCTGGGCGAGAAGCTTCTGCGCCTTGGATCGGAAGGGCTCGTTGACAAAGACGGAGAGTCGCAGAAAGTAGTAAAGCTGAGTAGGAGGGAAAGCCGCCGATAGAAGGTCACGCATGACTTGGAACGATGCACCTGTATTGGATCCCAGTTGATAGAGAATGGAATAATGGGCCTGAATGTCATCCAGCATGTCGGGACGTAGTTGCCGTTGAAGATCCGGATGTAGTCGTCGTCGAAACCGCTTGTGCAAGCCGAGGGAAGTGGGAGACGACAACGAATGACGTCGAAAATCAACGAGGTGTTCCCGGAAGCCCACCTTTCGCAAAAGCCTGTGTACCCAGGGTGCATTCAAATGCGGGCGTAGCAGGTATTGCCATTTGCTTTCCTGAACCCAAACCGAGGAAACGGGAAGTTTGATCTCAACTGGAACAGCACAAAAGAGCCAGTAAGTGTTGGATCGCTTCTAGTAGTGCAGCGCGGGTTCAAAGAATGCATGACGTCCCCGAAGTAGTTGTAGAAATTTGCGACTGCGTGAGTGTTCACGTCGTAGAACATCCTGATCAGTCGCACCAACGTAGTAAGGTGTGTGCCATGGGGAAAGTCGGATGTAAACGCACGGTTGTTGATGATGACCTGGATCGTGGATGAAGTCATAGAGGTCCGGAAATCGCGCCCGCAATGAGCGAAGATGCCGCGTATCGGCAAAGGTGGAGTGCATGATTTCACACAAGAGAGATGCCTTGTAGAAGTGAAGGACTTCAAAGAATGGCGGAAAGTAGCCATGATCTTGGGAAATGAGACGTTGTAGGAAACTGATCAATAAATAGGCAGTGCACCGGCATCGATGAAGCTCATACCTGTTGGCCACAGTGTGTTGAGATTGTGACATAGCGTGATGCGGAATTTGAAGGGCAATCCGGACCACGACTAATACTTCCAGAATGAGGCCCAACCACGGTAGCTGTGTGATTGATTCGTACTCCTCAGCTGGTATCGACGGTGGTGGTAATCCAGGGAAGCAGTATTGCCAGCACGTAGAGAACATGGTCAACGAGTGTAGAAAATTGTCGAGAGACTGCCATTGTGCAACATCATCATAGATTCCACAGCGGCGAAGCTCATCCAACATGGTGCAATTGCAACCAATGAAATCGACTATGAGGCGGCGACATGGTTACAAGCTGCTCAGAAAATCACGTACAAGGCAATGCAAGCACAACCAAGCACAAGATCAAACTGATGTCACGCAAAAAGATGACGGACAAGTTTTAACCTTGACTCATCCGTGACACGGGTGCCGCTCCGGGCTCATAAGATAACGAAGATCGTCAAAATGTCTGCTCATCAGCTGAGTAGTCGAGCGGTCACGATGAGGTGACTCAATGCCTTCTCAGTGAGCTTGGTGAGATAGCCAGGCTCCAGTCCCCACGAAGCCGCCATCGCCCCGAGAGTGGGTGCGTCACCTTTCGGCATGCGTTGACGCGCCTGAAGGAGCTGCGTCGCCATGGAATCCAATGACTTGTTGCCGTTGAGTCGGGACGGGTGATTAGCCCATTTGACTAGTGACGTCAAAGTCGTGGTTGTGGGCGATTGCTTGAGATAAAGACGTGGCTGGTCACTGGTCCATGTGTAGTACTTGACAACTTCTTCCGGCGTGCTGTGCATGGTGAGCAATTGTGACGCCGCCGGCTTGGACGGCGGTGAAGACACTCCGTGAAGAGACTGAATGATCCGGGGTTGCACCGCGCCATCAAACGACTTGCCATCAAGGGCCGCTGCACTGGCGGTAGGAAGGGAGCTGGCAGGTGAAGAGGATTGCGTGTGGTTGACCGGTGGAGGTGTAACCAACTCTGCATCATCTTTCTGGCTTGCCATCGTGGGAGAGGTCGAAGCGCGCAGTGATGCTGAATACTGAGCCTGGAGCAGTTCATGCGCACGGTTGAGATCATTGTACTTCTTGACCATGTCATCTGTCTGTGTAGAAGGCGTGAGAGAAGCATGTTGTTGCTGAAGAAATTGAAGTACCGAGTTGGCCAAATGCTCATGGACCTTGATCCGCTGATTGAAGTCATCGATGTTGAGACCCAGCGAGTTGGCAAGGTCCTTTTCCAGGGTGAGCAGATTGATCGACTGTGATCGTCGTAGTAATTTGGAACAGGTACTCCAAAGTAAGGCCTCGGTGCGGGTGCGAAAGCCTTCCCACGTCACGAATCTGCCGTGAGCGAACGGTCGGAGGAGCCAGTTGGTGAGGCCCCCATGAATGACCTGAACCAGGCGAACGTCACGAATATCCATGCCTGACATGTCGCGCAGGTTGCCATGCGGAGTGTTGGCAACGGTCATGGGCAAGCTAAAGTTGTAGAGCTGATTGACATCAAACATGCCATCTCCAGGTGTCCAGTCAGGCGAAGGTGTAAGCCAGGCTTTCTGAGGGCGAACCGGTAGAGCCGCAGGAGGTCCAGGTGGCGCTGTAGGTTGCTGAGTAGTGACCGGTGGAGGCATCACGGGCGGCATGAACTTCGTTGGCGTGGGGTCCGGAGGGATCGGCATCATGTAGTTGATCGATGGATGTTGAAATTGCTGTGTGGGACTGTGAGTCGATTGAAAATTGGTGGGCATCATCGGGAAGTTGTTGGCAGAATTGTAGCCGGAATTGTGTTGCCAAGATACCAGATTGTTCCAATCCATGCCATCCGGGACGTGGTGTTCATTGTGTTCACGTCGGTGTGCTTTCCGAGCTTGAGGAGAAGTACTCCGATCACGTCTGCGCCGAGTCCTGGATCTATCACGATCATCACGTCGAGACATGGTCACAAAATCGACCCTCAATCGTCACGCTGTCATCTTGAGAAACACGCATCAGTCAACAAGCAAATTCATGAAACGGCAAGGAATCAACGGCAAGATATCAACCACTTCAACCAATATAAAGCAATAAGCAAAGGTGAGACGTCACTATGATCTGACCGCTGTCTTCCCTTTAGTGAGACCTCGTTCCTGGTTAACTGTGAAATTCCGCTGTTCTATGATAAGCAGGTTGAGGTCAAATTTTCCGACAGAGCCGGCCCGGGGTCACACAATGGGTACACCCGAGGATTCCCCACGAATGGGGTGTACACACTTGAACTCCAAATGGAGAGTGCTAATCTTTCGAGTACAACTGATGAGTCTCGAGTACAACTGGTGAGTCTCGAGTAGGTGTAGGCTCTGCTCGCAATGCACTCGGTTTCCCTTTAGTGTCGAAACCGTTACGAGATTCAACATGAAGCACACACAGCGAGAAAACAACGGGCCAAATGGACATTGCACAACAGGTGTGGGAACGGTCGCAGGTACGCCGGAGTGGCCAACTCCGGTATCCCGTCTTGCTGCCTAGCTTTGTTAGACCAGGTCAGCAGCAAGACGCCTGGTCCCCCTGCTGATAAACCGAAATGGTGGTGACAGGGCATTCTGTCACTCCGCACACACACACACACAAACAAAAGCAGATACATCTGAGTAAGAGTTTAGACAGTGGGCCCTTTCCCCTCTGGACATACTTTAGCTGGGGAGATTTCTGTCGATTCATGTCCCCGCCCCAAACAACACATAGAAACATTTCTGGGTATGATTCTTTCTGGTGTTTGCCCTGACATCCACCTATGTCCACCAATCAAAACTCGGTTGCTTTCTGCTCCCCTGCTAAAAGTTTGACTTTTAGTGGTTTGATGGCAAACCCATGAGTTGGCAAAAAGTGAAAGTCCTAACATCCCTTGGGAAAATGCACCAACTAGGTTCTCCAGTCAAGAGGCTAGAATAAGGGTACCCTTCTTCCGTGGCTTATTTAGTAGGGGAACCCTCCCCCAAAAACGAGGTAAAAGGCCAACGCTGGGGGACCTCCGAAGAAAAAGTTTGGGGTTCCCAAGCGGATGGAAAATCCCAGCGCCGCTGATCCAAAGGCCCCCGGCCCCCGTCGCCTGGCAGCCTTTGGTGCCCGAGCACTTGGCGCGACAGCCCTCCAGCGAGGTCACCTCGCCTGGGATGTTGGATTTTCCTGGGGGATTTTCCCAAGAGTAAAAACACACACCCCAAAAGAATGGAAACACCTTCTCGGGGTAGGAATGTGTGCTTGCCACTGTCACTGTTAGCCTATGCCAGGCACTACTCGTGATGGTTTGCGGGATGACAAGAGCAGTGTGGGCAGAACAACGCCCAGGTGATGCTCCAGATTTCATTTTAAGACCGGTGGTGAGGAACCCCGGACAAAAGCCCACCGGGGCCGAAGAGTACATACCCCAAATTTCTTCAATATCTCCCGGGCCGGCAAAACACACCATACCGTGGGAAGAAAAATACATACCCCAAAATAGTTGATTCTGGGTGCATCCTTTGTTCTGGGGCTCCTTTTTTGGGGTATGCGGGCGGTTGTGGGTCTTGGGATTGCTTTTTGGTGATTGGGTGGGGAACCGGGGGTTGGCGGGGAATTTGGGAGAGAGATGCCGGGTGATTTCGGGAGAGGTTTGGGGCAGCCAGGGGCTTCGGGGAATGGGAAGAAGGAAATCCGGTGCCAAGAAACGCAGGTGCACGTGAAAATGGGGCACGCCGCCTTGGCAACAGTGCATAATCCCTATATAACCACTATATAGTCAACTTTTGTTGGGTATGTGATTTCGGGGTATGTAGAAACCCCTTAGAATTTTGGGTATGGGTCAAAATGAAACCACCAGGATATGGACCGCAGGGTGGGATATATGGACCGCAGGTTGTAGTCCTTCCCATTGCCTGGGTTAACATTTCTTAACATGCCTACCTATGTTTGACCCACAGTTATTTGTTGTTTTCGCGGAAAGGGCTGGGGACACTCCGAAACCCATCCGCCCACCTTGAATCTAGCCTGGACAGCCGAATCTCAAATCTCCTGGCTGGTTCGATAGGCAGGGAATGAGTTGGAATGACCCCGAGCAAACTGTCCCCGATTCGGTTTCCTTTTTCCGGGCTTCTTTCGGCTCATTCCCAACACCCGGAAGGTCATTCCCTACCTATCGCACTAGTAAGTCTCTTTTTGATGGCATGCTTAGCTCGAAAAGGATTCGGAATACAGGACCCATTGCTACAGAAACATGGCCGCATGGCTGCAACCGTGAAACATGGACGCATTACCGTGCTCAAAGTTATGGCGCCATGCAATGGGAAACTGGAGGCTATGCCACCTGCGAACCTGAGCTCACGAATCAACCATGGCATAGTTGCATCAAGCGAAAACCAATCCACTAGCGACGGGTCTTGGGCGCGCCTCTTAGTTGCACCGCAATCTATTCGACATCTACATCTTACAATTGATATGCTCCATATCCCTCCATGGCTGCATGAAACAGCCGCAACAAAACAAACGGGTTCATGAAACAAGCAAACACAACAACAAACATGGGCCCAGTCACTGTAATCATGTACCACACCACGCCCAGAATTGCCAAATCTATGCCGGACTGCACAAACCGCGGGGCCCAGTCACTATACGACAAGTAGTACGCGGCGGAGTTGTCGTAGATGTGCGCGCCACGGCAGGATCGGTCCACGCCTAGCGCTCGCGGCACTTCTTGCGGGTGCTGGTTCTGAGGAAACTGAACCAGAGAAAAAACAAGGAACTTGATCTCCTTTGAACATGGCTTCCCCTAGAATGTGGCCCCCCCCCTTGAGCATGGTCGCGTTGCAACTGACTGGTGGCTTTCAGTTGAACTGAACCACTTTTGCAGGGCCAACAAGAAAGTTGAGGAACCCCTCAGTTGTAGGGGTTTGCCCCCCTGCGAAACGTTGCTCGCGAGGTGCAAACCGGTCATGTTCAGTTCAAGGGCTAAAGGGCCATATAAAACCACAAAGCAACCATAAAATTTGCCGTTGATACATGCTTGGATACAATCATGCTAGCAATTGCTCTCGACACTCGGTGTTTCCATCCAATGAGATGGGGACCCGCGTAGTGGACGTTGGTGTTCGTCTTGGTTTACCTTGAACACCACCCCAAAATGGGTACTCTCAACCAACAATAGCGCGAAGCACAATCATACTTTTTTTTTCTTTCTCAGGAACATCTCCAAACACCAACCTTGGGGCATGTTAACAAAAGCAGAACAAGCACCCACACAGAAAACAGGTACGCCCTCAACACACACAAAACAAAACAAACCACACAGGGCCCCTCCCCACATTCCGTCCCCCCGGCTCGGCTCCGATGGGATCCGGCCGCTGTCCACGTTGGTGAAGGGCTCGTAGCGCCAGCAGGCGGAGCCCACTTTGGACACGGAGGCCTCCACAGCAGTGGTCCAGACACGGCACCCCGCGTTGTCCTGGCTGAAGGGTAGGAAAGCCGCCGCCTTTCTTGAGATCAGGGTTCCGTTTTTTGACTGTCAGACTTAAACCCAGGGGTTTGCCTTTTGGAGGAGTCAATCACCGAGTTTTAGTCTGCCTTGGGGTAGTGAAACAACGGAACCCTGCCGGAGATGGGCTATGATGATGGGTGGGTCTTTGTGACGAAAGATGGGTTTGACTTTTGGCTTCAACAAAAAGAGTGGGCGCTTTTGGGACCAGAGATGGGTTGTGGCGGTTTTGTGACCAGAGATGTGGTTGACTCAAAATTGAGGAACCATGAACTGAGGTCTGGGAGGTTCAAATCAACCAGAGGCTCGACAGTTTCACTGCTTGCCTGTAAGTAGCGGGTTTTCCTCCTGGTTTTTCTTTACGACCCAAGAGAGGGGCCCTCAAAAAAAGGAGCCACACCGTCCTGTTTGCCCCAAGCTATGTCGGTCAGGCGGGTTGGTTGACCGGCTTTCAGGAGGGGCTCCGGAGGTTTCCACTGCCTAGAATTTATCAATCTATGAATCTTTCCACTGTTCTCCCGTGTGCAACCCGGAAACGTAATCTGCCAACAAAACTAGCTGACTTTTGACATTGTCAACCAAAAGCTACGGCTTTTCCAGCTACATCAGGTGGACATGAACAACGCACACATGTTTATCCTCAAGAAACATCACTGGGGAGCCATCTCAAAAGCCCAAAGACATGATTCCGGGGCTATGTAAGCCATGTACTCCCTGGCATGTAGCCCCCGGCCCAAAAAAAGAAGTCGCCAGGTTTTGAAGAAAAGGGACCCGTCGGACCCTTGGGTGAAAGGGAAACCAACCCGAAAACCCACGGCTTTTGGGGACCCCCTAATTTTGACACGCACCAAACCACAGGAAAATCACGGTGACTTCAATGGATGCCCTCTCCTCGAAGGAAATGGCCTTGCAATCCGCGGTGTCTGCACACCTCAAAGGCTGCTCTAAGGCAACTCTTGCATGCGGGCCGAAAGGAGACGAAACAAGAAAACTTACGTACACATTTGAGCATTGATTTTTTTAGAGGCTCAGGGCTTATACACTGCTGGGGAGGAAACTCAACGCTGCTCATTTGGGTGTGCCTGAGGGCATTATGTTTGGATGTGTTTTTTCCCCCAGAAAAAACCTGAAAGAACCCGCGTCGGAACCTCTGTGCGTTGATACCCCGTGGTAGACTCTAAACTGCTGTGAATTCACAAACTGGTTGGATGGTTGTTGATGTAGATATGGCGCTCAAACAATTCTGGCCTAAGAACCACCGTACGGGGAAGACAAAAGAGACCAACCTTGAGGCCTGCCCCCATTTTGGGAAAGGCCCTTGAGTTGAGTGGCGGATTGAGTGCGTCGCATCCTGAAGTCGCCGGATCGAAAAGAAACAACTTGGTTCGAAACGAATGGGCGCCTCCTCAAATTGAGGTTTTGACCTCCTTAGAAAGCAGCAACATCCATTTCGGGTGCTGCCGAACGAGACAACCCCACAAAACTGGCGAGAGAGAAGCAGGTTGGCTACTACTCTGAACACAAAGAGGAGCAGCACTCAGATCTAAACGTGCAACCCAGGAATCCTACTTTCTCCAAATGAACATTACGCCGCGACAAAAAACAACACAACAATAGTTTCGTTTTGGCCTGGACGAGGGAATGTGTTTGGTAAAGCTAACTTGTATTTTTGTTGGAGTCTGTGCAGCACAGACCTGAATGGGTAAACTAGCGAGACCTCCCAAAATGGTGTCGGATTCCCTTTTAAACCCCGGTGATAGTCCCGAGATCCCGCCCCCCCCCCCCCCCCCCCCCCCCCCCCATGCACCTGGGGGCCACTGCCAAAGTGTCAAGGGAACGGTGAATGCAGATTGAATGCACTCGGACTTTCAAGGCTGAGCTGCGGCCTTCGATTTGCTTTTGGTGTGTTTTTGCTGAGGGTACCTCCTTTGTGCGGCTGTAAAGGGAAACCAAGAGGAACACCGAATCCATTGTGGGGGGTCCGATTCCTGAAAAAGACACATTTTGGGTGTCTTGTTGAGGGTATACCTCTCTTTTTGTGGGTTTAAATGGAAAACAACAAACAAAAAAACGGTTGGCCATTGCTGGGGGTCCCATTCCTCAACCCAACTTTTCGACTGGGCGAGGGCGCAGCATTTGGCAGCTGCGCAAAGTTGGAGCAGCCGCGGCGTCGTGGAAGGTGTAGTAGTCCACTGCCAGATCTGCTGCATGCTGTCCTCGACACTCGCGGTCGTCTCCTGCACCGGCAAAACCAAACAAGAACGACCCATGTGTTGCAACCAGAGACCAGGAAAGCAGACAATTCATTGGAACTGGGACTTTTAGGCTTGTTGACCATGTTTAGAGGGGAACCCAAACAAAAAGGGATTTTAAGAGTGCCGCTGAACAACTGGAGTAAGGTCAGGGTACCTTTTGTGGTGCTTTGCCTTTGTGGCTTGGCTTTTCCTTCCGTTGGATCCATCAATAGCCTTTAGCTGAAATCCTCGAAGTACAAATCCCAAAGGAAACAACAAGCATCAACAAGCCGGCTGGTCAAGCCGACCCAGCTTGGCAACAAGTTGTCCGCATGCAAGTCAGCGGGAAAAACATCCTGATTCAAACAACAAAATGTTAAATTCGGATTCATCCGGCCGCACTAACTTCTTCTCCTATAGGGAATTTTATCTGTTTCAGGGGGTTCCTTTGACAACTGGGGCCCGAATTAATTCGAAGTAAAAATGAAAGCTGAGAGCGACACACCAACCGGCAAGGGTCAACCAACCAGGGCTGCCCGAATCTCTAGAAGCGTCCGACATACTTTCCTAAAGTCGACAAAGCCAGGGTGCGTGTCTTTTATGGAGCAACCTTCCTCCACTAACATAGCATCTATGGCAGGGTGCCTTAAAGATCAGTCTTCAATGACCCCCTGTCAGGTGCCATGGCAACGTGGGAGGGAGGTACCCTTCGGGTTGCTTGAAACGGAAACCAAAAGCACACCGCTGGGTTCATGATGTGAGGCTTGCCCGTCAGAAGCTTGCGGTGCGTTCTCAAGATCAGCTTTACGGGCTGCGGTTGTCCTTTGATCCCAGAAAAAGATCCCGCGAGGATTTCTTCAAGCGAGGGGAAACCACAAGGATCACTATGTGGCCAAGAGGGAGCGAGGGAAACTAAAAAGCTTGGTTTCCACTTTGACCACTGAAACATTGACTTGCCCACACTGCCCAAAACCAAACACGAGGATTAAAGCAACAACCACTCCAAATACCCAACAAAGTGGTGAACAAACTGCGCCAAACTCAAGACCATCTAAAAACAACTGCTTGCACAAACCGCTTCCAAAACCCAAAAACCACCTCCAACAGAAACGCCCTCACTTGCTGAGTGGATGGCCCAAAAAAGTTCAAACTTTATATTTGCCACTAAAATGGTCCAAACCCAAAAAGTTTAAAGTTCCTGAACTCAGGAAGTGAGGTCTTCAAAAACCGCCTCAACGGGTCCACCAGAGCCCGCCGCCGCTCCTCCGTCCACCGCGCGGAAGGGTTCGTAGGCCAGGCAGGTGCTGCCGGGCACAGGGGCGCTGGCGCCGATGCCCAGCGCGCGCGTCCAGAGCTTGCAGCCCGCAGGGCTGAAGTCCAGTCCTCCACAGAAGGCGTGTCGCTTTTGTGGAGGCTCGGTATGCTTTTTGGGTTGGTGTTAAGAGAGGTCCAGCCACTTTGGGGGCTTCCAGGTCCTATTTTCATTTTCCGGGCCACATGGTAACTTAGTAAATTGGTGCAGCCAAACTTGGCCATATGGCCACTCCACCAAACCATGGCAACATATTATGGTAACCTTCAACCACCAAAACATGGGGACTCCACCAGATTCGGTGTTGGTTCCGCCCAACAAGAAGTAGAAACAACCACAAACACCCTATCAGAAGGGCATATCATAGTTTTCATTTCCTTCAGAGGTGGTGGTTTCTAGCACACGCGGATCAACTCCCCCGTGCTTCCGCGGTTTCAAAGGGTGTTTCTTTGTGACGCCCACTTCCAGGATTGGCCAACACAAGCAATGTAAGGACTCAGGCTGTTTCATCATTGTTTAAACAGCATCTTTTTTTTTGTTCCCCTTAAACGCGAAACCTTGGCTCTTCTAACATATTTTGCAACCAACCCTAAACCAACCCTAAACCCATAAGCCAAGCATAAACTACCCCTAAACCAACCCCAAACCCACAAACCAACCACAAACCAACCACAAACCAACGATAAACCAACCCTAAACCCGCAAACCAACCACAAACCAACCCTACCCTCCCCCAGGCTAACATGGAAGCTCCCAGGACCGGGTTCCATTTACAGAGGCCTTCTGGGAGCTTCCGGCTGTTGGTCTGAGCGTAAACCAACCCCAAGCCAAGCACCCCCTCGACTGGGCGGCTTTCGGCGGCGTCTCCTTGGCAAGAGGACACGGAGGTGCACAAGAGCTTGCAGTCTTCGATGCTGCTCACCCAATCCTTGCCAGCCGAAGCGAACCAAAACTCGTTTTGCTTTTTCCTTTCTTTTTTCTTCTCCTTCTCTCTCTCCCTCCCTCCCTCCCTCCCTCCCTCCCTCCCTCCCTCTCTCTCTCTCTCTCTCTCTCTCTGGCTCTCTTTTGTTTCTTCTTTTTTCTTCCTCTTTTTCCTTCTGTGGACAAAATGAAACATGGGTGAGTCATGGTCACCAGGAAAAGGGGCCACCCCCTTGAAACATGTTTAACCACTAGAGTTTAAACAGCCTTCTGTGTGCTGAGGAAACGATGGCTCTGCATATTTTCCACACTGGAAACACATTTTGCGTGGGAACCCTTGCAGTATTGAAACTCCCGGTTGGGTCCATGGTCAGCGGAAGTGAAAGGATGCAAAGCGACCATGGCAAGACCACACTTTAAATAGGGGTACTCTGCTTTCCAGAAATTACTCCCCCTAACCCGAACGATTTTGTTTCACACCTAACCTGGGAGACTGAAGCACAGTAAAGGGGGCAGTTGGGACCCGAAAGTCTAATGCCATGCAATTCCGAAAATTGACTCACAGCCCCCAAATCATATACGTCAAAATGGACACGTTTGCTGGTTCTCCTTTTGGCTTCTCTTTAAACCAACAGATATTCCCCTCTAAAAGCACTGGGTCGGTGCCATCGCGCGCTTCTCGTTTCAAAGGGAGTCTGGACCCGTGGCTTCAGAAGTCTGGCTCCGGCATTTGAGACGTGAGGGGTTTCACAAAGGCCGGCTAAAGGATGGAAGCACCTCAAAACCTCAATCACCTCAAAACAGGCGGTTCAGAAGCATGCACCTGGGAGGAAGGTGATTGAGTTGAAGCTGGCCATGTAGCAAAAGCTTGAACTGGGCTTGTCTCCAAAGGTGGGTGTCCCAGTGTCCCGTTCAACCTCCCCCACTTCCCCCCCCCCCCCCCCCAAAAAAAAAAGGAAAGAAAAAAAACCGAACAAACACACAGAAGAATGGAGGCTTCCCCTCAAAAAAGACGACCCAATCACAGGAAGAGTGCTTTTGGGCTGAAAGGGTCACCTTCGTAGATTCAGAGCCATAGGTTCTGCCCGGTCCCTGGCCACTTTCTAGCCACTCGAACGAAGAAGGCTACCCATTAACTCCCCTTGGAGCGATACGCCGGGTACATTCAACCACCAACCGGACCTGGAAGGTCGTTCCCTACTGAGCACCAGCTGGCCGTTCAGTTTTCTGGCCCTGGGCCAAGCGTCTGGGCCATAGACCATGTAGTGGCTGGGGTCGTCATCTTCAACATGCGCTCCGCGACAGGACCGGTTCTCGCCGCCGTGGAAGGGAATGAAGGAGTCCTCTGAAGCGGCGAGAGGGGTCTGGGGTCTGGGGTCTGCTCAACTGAGATACCGACAACCCTACTGGACACACCCCCATTCCCCACCTATAGGCCTGATATAGGGCCATGGTGTACCACTAAGTTGGGAATATTCCCCATCTAGAGGCCTCAGGCCCATGTTACCACGAAGTTGGGGGTATTTCCATTTGGGGTATGCGTCCGTTGGCACGATTGAGTGCAACCAACTCTGGGGTGCACAAGAAAATGAAATACGGGCGCGGCAATCCTTTTTAAGGCTCGGTATCCTTAACATATTTCTTGAGATTTGAGTCCAACCTAGGTGGGCTCAACCAAGGCAAAAGGGGTTTCAAACCCACCTACTTGTGTGGCTTGGCGTTTTGGAGAATAGAACGCAGCTTGGACATGGGATCTTTGGCATGGAGCGCCCTTTCTGGAGAGTTGCCCTTCTTGGACCGGACAAAAATGGACAATTTCTTGGCTCACCGTGACCAAGGCCTCAAATCGCAGTGACCCACATGGAAAAAACCTTTGCCAAACCGCTTCTTGGCCCCCTCTCATGTGGGACCTGCTTCAATAGCCCCCCTTCAACAGTGCCACATGTGGGGCCTCTTTAGTGGAACGGGGGGGGGTCGTTGGGGGAGTCTCGGTTGCAGTCTGGGCTGGGTCAGCGCCAAGTGAAATTGAGTTTGCTTGCGCAGATGTCCGATATTTGTTTGGGCGGGTGAACACAAATGCCATTATTGCAACCCTCGAACCAGTCCCAGAATGCTGAATTAGGAAAGCCACTTTGCACTTTGCGGCCCGAGGATGAGTAAAGAGACACACACATGCTAAAAGTGTCGAACGGGTCAGGCAACTGGTTTAACACACATTTGCAAATATATGCACCTGAATAGACATGCAAAATAATTTGCAAAGCTGATAATGTGTTGCTTGGAGGAACACTTCAGTACGGCCTCTTTGTAAACTTCTGCAGCTTCTTCCATTTTCTCCAGGGGGTTGTGGCCTGCCTGTGCCTTGCTTAGAGAACCCATCTTGGGAGTGCTCAGTTGGCAAGTTCAAGGTGGCAATGACCCGTTTGGGATCCCAAAGACTCCAACTTTCAAGGCCGCGAATGGACCTAGAGATCCCCTTCAAGCTTTTGGATGGTTCAGTTTGGGGTCATTCCGTCCTTCCACCAACATCCCCGAGAACTAGGACAGATCCCCCAAAACTGGTCGGTTTTCATTCGAAGTCCCCGTACGACCACCTTTCACCCAACCGGGTGTTTCAACGAACACCAGACCCACCGCCCGAATCAGAATCGCCGCTCCTGGTCCCTGCAAAAACGCCACCCAACTTCCTTTCACCCGGATTTTCCGCGCGCTTTTCCACGCCACCGGAACCAACTGCGCCCGCCGCTCGTGTTGCACGTCAAAGCCGCTCGCCGCGGCCGAGAACAGTTTTTCTCCGGTTGCGCCGGGGCGCGGTGATTTCCAGCGTCCCCAGGCGGAGGCACAAGGACCCCGCCAGCGCCGCGGAGCTTTGGATGCCCAACGCCCGGGTCCAGACCTGGAGGTCTCCGGCGCCCGGTGGGTGGGAAAGGGGGCTTCGCGAACGGGCTTCCAACATTGGCTGCTCTCCAAAGCAATCCTAACAAATGTTGTTCAAAGAACGGGTGGTGCTAAAAGTGAATAACTTTGTAGTGGGTTAAATGGGAACTACCACACAACTACCACAAAGTCAACTCAAATAAACCAACGAGCTGCGGAACCGAATGGCTGGGAGCCACCAAGTCTTGGGTGAAGCCCTGGGGGCCCTTTGTTCGCCACTTTTCAAAGGCTTCCCATTGGCACCACTCAGCTCTTTCCGGAGCGAAATGATCCCAAGTAGTTTTCTGCCAATCACGGCTTTTTGGCTCTTGCTGCAAATCGGGAAAGCCAGTCCTTCGAGTCACCTTTGAAGCTTCATGGCGGCTAAAAGTTGCGGAAGCACCAGCGGCCCTGGACGCCTGTTCAAGGGTTTCCCTCTCTGAAACCTTGCGACTTCACCAAAAAACACACCACCACTCCGAGCTTTCGAAAAAATCGCCTCATCTTCCAGCGAGGCGGTCGTCGACTCGGCTTCCCTTTTTTCCCCACCGACACCTCCCACGGCGCGCGTTTTCCGCCGCGCCTCGCAGCGGTCCTCCTGGAACTGGATCCCCCGGCAGCGCCAGGTGCTGAGGCAGAGGTCTTTGCCTCAGCTCAGAACTCGACGCGGGTCTCGACTGGCTTCGGGGGCTTCGGATTGAGCTGCAGATTTCACACGAAAAAAGTCAGAAAATAAGAGGTGATCTCACCTTTTTGGGCGTCCATGACAGGAAATGGACCAAGGGAAACTTCTCAAAAGGCCAAAAGGTCGATTTGCTTTGGGCGGATGGCTTCGGCTAGCCGCGGGGCTGCTCCCAAGACCTGTATTTGTCACGGCTGACTCGGGTCGTTCAATAATTCCACTTGGATTTTGGGGGTGGTCCTGTTGCCCCAAATGAGTATTTGTTTGGGGGAGACCTCCTGTTGGATTCCTTGATTCAAGCCAAATTCAAAGAAAACCCATCATTTGTCCAGGTCTCAACATTTTCTGACAACCTCATACAACAAAGCACCAACAAAAGGCGAGCGCTACTTCAACGATTCCAAACTGCTGAGGTGCACTCGTTGAAGGGCACGTTGTGCACCGTGTAGTAGCCTCAGCGGAGCGAAGGTTTCGTATAATAACGTGGAACCCACAAAACCAATCTTTTTAGAGGGGGATCCTTTTTGGGCTTTGGGTTCCTTCCGTCAATTTGCAGGGGAGTACTGCAGAGGTAACAAAGGGACAGGAAACTCAGGGCAGTCTCCGGGCTTTGCATGAAACGGACTTGTCTAGCGGGCTAATGGGGGGGGCCGATCTTTGGACAAGGCTATTAATGGGATAGTAAGGGATAGCAAGCAAAGGCTCTCCTTGCTTCCCAACAAGTGCCCAAGAAGAAGACATAGCATCCCCCAAAAGCAGGACCAAACAATGTTGCCTCAAACAAAACCCCAACAGCCAAACGGGAACGGAAGTGAAAAGGAATGTTGCCCTGGACCCTGAGCATGTACCCAATGCCTCCAAACTATATTAAATTGAGCATCACCACATCAACAAACACTTTCATGACGTCATGCTTCAACAAAAAACATGTTAAAAGGTACATGGTTGCCTTCTATGCCGGTGAGCTTCTTTCTAGAACAGGCTGACAACAAACACAACACCTCAAAAACAGCAGAGACTCAAAAGTGTCAACACCCAGACCCTAGTAGCCATGGGCTAAAAAGGCCACTCTCATTTTGGGTAGTTGTCTTTAAAGGGCCAAAAGCAAAATGAGAAAGGTCTTCGAACCCACTGGAAGTCGAGGAAAAGCAAAACACCCAGGCCATCTCTCTCCCCTCATCTCTTTACATTTTAGATGCTCTGAATTCCACCAATTCTCGCGTGCTTTTGGCACTCACCGAGCACTTTTCGAGGGGAAATCCACCGGAAATACAGGTGATCACCTTTTGGGACCTATCAACATGGGACCCGGGGAAAGTAAGGAGAGCCGAAGCCATTTTTGGGGGTCATCAAAAGAAAGCAACAACAAGCCCAGGTGGAGCTTCAACTATGAACCCCAGAACATAGCTGACCTTTTGGAAAAAATGAAGTTATTTTTTTCATTGTAAATGAGTATTACAACCAGTCTAAACCTCAACCAGCGGGTTTCCCCATTGTGCCAGCCCGACTCAAAAGGAGATGGCGGAAAGGAAGTCCCCCCTTGGCTTTCGCTTGCCACTAAAACCATCCACAAAGTGCTCAGGGAGTGCGCGGATCAAAAGGACACCTCTGCAACAGCCTAGCCGCTGCTCCAGGTGTCTGCGCTATGTGCGCCGCGGCAGGCGCGGTCGGAGCCCCCGTCCACCGCGAGGAAGGGCTCGTAGCGCTGGCACAGCGCGTTGGCCGAGGGGGCCACGGCCTGGATGCCCTGCGGCCTCGGGGGAACGAGCGGGGTGGCAAGCCCCGCGCAGCCGTGTAGGAGGTAAGCCCTTGGAGAAAAACAATCAAAAACCGAGCGGGGTGCGGCCTTGGAGAAACTGGGGTCATTATTTTTGAGGGTCTCTGGGGGTTAAAGTCAGCAAATGGAATCGGTTGTTTCCCTTTAACCCACCACTTAGAGGGTGACTTTGATCATGGTAAAATCATGAGGCCATAAAAAACAACAAAAGAACGAGCGGGGTGGTTTTTACGCGCAAGCCGGGTGTAGGAGGTCACCTGCCATTTTTCTAGGTCAAAGGGTGACCACTGGGCCAGCCAGTTCACCAACAAATGCAAGGGGAATGGGAAACCTGGCGACTGTTCCCAGGGTGGGAGGGGTGGGTGTGTCCATTCCAGACCACAACAACCAGTTGACCAGTTTTCCTGCATCCAGCACGGAAATGGAACAGTGGCGAGAACTGTGCTCCAAATGCCCAAGAGGTGTTTCCGTTGGGTTGATCAACCGGGGCAACTTCAACAGATGGAAGGAATTGGGGAAAATCTGGGGAGGTCAGAGGTCGGTCGGGCGGTTCCTGTAGACTTTTATTGGGTTCAAGGGAACTGCAGATTGATCAACAGGAAAGCTGGCAGGAGCATCATATAAACCAACTGGACATCGGAACATGGGTTGGTTCGCTAAGCTGAAGAGGCGTTGAAAATTGAACGGGTTGGAACAAATCGGAGGGTTATCTTAGAAGGTCCATTCAATGATGCCCAAAAATTGGTTGGTGTCCATCAACAATAGTGTCTGAATCAACCAGGTCACGCCGACCAACAAAAATGGACTGAACCCACAAGTGCTAAACCATCGGGACAAGTATGGCGCAAACATGCGACCCCCTTGCAGTACTGTGAAGTCTTTGACGAACCAAAAGAGTCTCTGACTCGAACTTCTTCGGGGTCTAAATCCACCTTCGGGGTGGGAATGATGATGGGGGCCTAAAAATCAAAGCACATTTTGCTGCGAGGGAATCAACTTCCGGGGTAGGAATGAACCGATTGGGATCTGGGTGGGTCCAACCTTAATAACGACAGACCCATAAAGGGGGGGTTCAGTTTCGTTTCCTCATTGTCTGCCTATCGAACCAGCAAACAACTGAAGAAACCATTTGAACTCTTGACCAATCCAACCAAGTGAAAGTTTGGCACGTTTCCAGAAATGCCCTGAACTTATTATGGGTAACTGGTGTGCTTTGCGGTGGTGTGATACATTTTTGGGTCCCTGGACGCCAAAGTTTGGATGGCGTTTGGACGAAAAACTTGAACAGGATATGCAAAGGTCCTTCCGAACTACCTTGCAAAACCAGTCAGGGGTGGTGACGTCGAAGTATAGGGCTTAAGGAAATAAACAGGCATCCATGTTAGTTGCCCCGCTGTTTTCTGTGGTTTCTCATGGACAATCTGGGCCGAAACGAAGGAAACGGTGCACCGACGTTGTCGGAGGTTCACCAAAAAGCGTGTTGTTTGCGCTACTTTGTGCTTTTAGAATGCGTTGAAGCAAAACTGGAACTTCGTAAGTTTCAAGGCGTTCATTACAGGCTCTGTTCTTTCTTTGCGCGCAAGGAAGCGCCCAGCCAGGCCTTCAAGGACTCCAAAGAAAGGCGATCTATTTGCTGGGTCCAAATGAAACCGCTCTGCAAGGATGCGTGTCTCATTTGACAAACTTCATGCGAGAGTGCTTCACTGACTTGTGAGACAACTTTCTGCTCTCGCGCGGCGCAGCCCAGCTTTGCAGCCATCTGTGTGCAGCGTGTGGTCTTTTCCTTTTGGAAAGACTTCACAGCCGCACCTGAGCAGCACATTTTGCTGCAAAAGCTGGAGAGCGCAGCGCCACCGTCGCCTTTCCCGGCCAGGCCGTCCGGGGCCAAAGGCAGCGGCAGACGCTTTGACTATGCGGAATGTGGAAGCCAATGCCTCCGGCATCCGCAAGTGCGCTGCCAGTGTGCGCAACGGTCACTTTCACACAGCCATCGAGGCCTAGTAACAGGCACACGCGACGGATGTCAGCGCAAGTGGCTTCTGCTTCACACACGGCGGCTGAAATTGTCGAAGAGCTCGTGCTGTCAAGGGTTGAAAGAAACATGTTGTCTTGCGCTGAACACGCAGATATTGTTTGGGGCGGTCCTTTCTACACAGAGTAACGAGGTTTGATTGGCCGAGTGAGATTATAATCCTGTGTCCGTCCTGGGGCTTGGACGCAAAATAGTCACCGGCACACGCAGGAGCTTGAAAGCAACCACGGATTTCATCCTTTGTCGGCAAGAAGAACGTTGCCTGAAGCAAGAAACTACATCATGCGATCACAATCTTTCGCACGCCGCCGCGCGAATGCACCAACAAATCAACACTGCGAATGGCGGGCACTAGGCGCCGAAACGTTGTAGGTATCGAAAGGGCCAAGCAAGCAGCCACGCCTACACTGCTCGCGCCGCCGGGGCTTCACTCAGAAACCGTCCTGGTCCAACTTGGGAAAAGACAAAGCCTCGCCCTTGCGTTTTTCGGTGTCGGGGAAGCACCACCGATCTCCGCCTCTTTTTACGTGGACATGCCGAGGGAGGTTCGCCTGAGCGCCGGCGGTGTTTCCGTGGAAGCATGCTGTGCTGACTGAGTCGGCAAGTGTGGAAGATAGATCAGCGCAGCAGACTTTGATGTTCCCAAGACAGATGGGAGGAGACATTGCCTTAAGCATGCTCCCGTGCTGAGAGGGCGTCTCGGCCGGCGCAGAAACTTCCGTAAAGGCACCGGTGAAGCGCGGAGCTCTCAAGAACCAGTATAACCTTTGGCGACGCTGCCAAGAAAGTATTCTGTCGTTGTCCTGGCAGAAGCCACGCAAGTTGCGCGTGGCCTCTGAGAAGATGTCCTCCACGCGTTATAGCGGGCCGCAAGCAAATGTCGAGACAACGCAAGCAGCGTGCCCGCCAAAGACACCCAGACAGATCGCAAGCCCGCTTCCACGACGCCATGCAAAGCAGAGCGCCAACGCGGCCACGGCGAAGACAAAGACAAGACGTCGAATGACAGGGTCACCGGCGCTGATCCACCACAATGGACAGAGACACCTAAAGAGCAAGTTCAGCGCAGGCTCGCCCAACCAACCAGCAGACACCAATTGGTTGCAGTGCTCCCGGTGCATCTGCAACCACAGCGCCAGGCTGGGACGGGGAGGTCAATTCGCAAAAGGACAGCCTGCAAGCATGCACGCAGTTGCAGCGGGGTTGAAAATTACCCCCCCCCCCGAACACAATGCGGCTGCGGACGGGAAACATGACCCGCCCGACCCCAAGCAATAAAACAATAATATTTGTAGATCGAGTGGGGCCGTTCCGGACGCCAGCAAAAACAACGGTCTTTGAACAAACTTCTTTGTATAAAGCCCCCAAAGTTGCGAGAACCTTGTTTTCCTAAGCTGACTCAAGCCGGCTACGGCGGTCGTCATGTGTGATACAATTTGACTCCGCTTCATGCTCTGGATGTTGAGCAATCTTTACATGGCGGATACGCCTGTACATGTTTCCTATTCTTGATATGCTTGCACTGCTGCTTCTGGTAGCAGTTGCCATGTGGCGTTATGTACAGTCCACGTTGTGGTGTTCTCTTTCTGCTTCCGGCAACATTTCCTGTCCATCAAGATGGCGATGCTGGTGGTCATCACATTGACGCCATGCTCAGAAGGAGCATGCTCCTGGATATTCCGGCAAGGGCCCAGGGCACAGGATGTGCAATGGTCTTCACCTTTTTTCCAAGCGCCTTGTCGCCCTGCAGAAGGTCCTCTTCATCGACCTCCTCGATGTTGATGTCTGGCAATCGCTTCATCTCGAGCTTGATGGCCTGCCTGCGCTCAGCCAATGCAGCAAGCAGTCGCTTCGCATGGTCTTGGTGAGCGCGTCCGCGGTCATGCACTTCGTGGGTGTGAGAATCATCCAACGAATTCGCCCATGTGCTCGTGCTTCACGATGCGCTAGCACGTAAAGTCCCTGGCTCTTGTCCTGCGGAAGCGTGCGAATGCCGGTGCTGAGCTCGAAGAAATCTCGGCAGTCTGTGTGCACATCTACTGGGAAGGTCCTGCTTCCTTGTTCTTGAACACGAAGTAACTGCTGCAGCGTGGGCTTGCGGTCGCCGTAGGTGATCTCGGTCACGCGCGTACTGATGAGGGTAGCACGCTCCAGGGCGCTGATGGCCGCCAAGGTTTCTCCGTGGCTGGTGCTGTATGATATGCGCTTTGCGTCGCCCGAATCGACGCTGCCCTCGGGTCTGGGGAGCTTCAGCTCCAAGGGCTATACGTTGCGCTCGAACGACCAACCGGCCTGCCATCATTGGCCCAACAACCTCGGGACAGTCGCAGATCCGGTGCCAGAGCTTCAGCTTAGCGAAGTAGAGCTTGAGGGGGTACTTGTCCAGGCCTGGTCCCCATCCTGGGGGAACTTCCTTGCGGAACTCCAAGGGGTGATCTTGCCCTTGGTCACCTCAATCGCGTCGGCTTCCTGCCCGAAGGAGGTCCTTTCCGAAGATCGGCAGGTTGCGGCCGAAATGGCGCTAGGTCGCGAGAACCTTGTTTTCCTAAGCTGACTCGGTCGTCATGTGTGATACAACTTGACTCCAATGTCTCTCCAGTTGGCGGGTTCACCCAAACAGGATGTGGAACTTCCACCCGTCTCCGGGCGCCAAAACCGGGCCGGGGTCGAGGTGCCGGGTCCAGACTTCGCACCAGCCGGAGCGGAATTCGATGCCCTGGGCCGGCGACATGGCAGGGCCCAACGATCGCATTCAGAGGAACTCTCGGTGAAAGCTGAAAAGGAAAACCATAATTTGGGGTTGGGTGCCCAGGAAAGACACACTGTCACATTAAAAAAAGATTGAGGCCCCTGCAACATCAACTCATTTCGGGATAAGCGAAGCGTTCTCACATGAGCTTGTGCTTCAGTGTAAGGCAGCACCACCTTTTCACTAGCCTTCAAACCTTTCAGAACACGTATTTGTTGGAGTGGGATTGTCGTTTGGAGCGAGATTTGGGAGATACTTTGAATGACAACTGATCTAAGTTCATCGATGATGTCATTTCAAAGCTCCATGCTCCAGGCAGCTAACAAAATATTGGAGTTTGTCTGCAGGGTTACGCCTTGGGCTGAAAAATCGTTCTCCTTTGGATTCCGCCACCCCATAAAACATGAAAATCACACGCGCCACAAAACAACACACACACACACATATACCTCTCGTGTCTTTGTGGTCTCTCCCTTTGTCGGATTTATGGCTTTTGCCGAGTGAATTTCTAGGCACGTGTGAGCCTATACCGGCAAACACGGAGTCGTCAACTGAGGCTTCGAGGAATTACAGCCCCGTTTGCCGGCGGAGATGGAATCTGTCTTGGGGTTTCCACTTTATGAAAGGCCCATGTGCAGACATGAATGCCATGAATGCCTCAGTCTAGTTTGGAAAAGAGCACTTTTTTTGGGGCCTCACACAAACTTGAAACCAGACGAGGGGGGGGTCCCTGAAAGTCAAAATTTGCTGTAGATAAACAAACCAAGTGGCAACCCAACCCGCCCACCAAGGTAAGAGTAGATGGCACAAATCCCTTCATGCCGACAAGCACAGGAGATGACAAAACCGGCAGGCTGATGGGGTTAATTCAACCACCGTCCCCATTTGGTTGCTAGTATTTTCTTGTAGAAAACCCCTCTTCCTCCTCACCTGCCGTTCCATGTTCAGGTCCTTCCGCGTCCGAACCCGCAAAGAAAAAAAACAACGCGACTCAGTTCGACCCGCCTTGCAGCCGGGGGTGCCCATGCAGGCCCGCTGACAGGCCTCCAGCGTAGGGGTCTCGCTCGGAGGCTTGAGCAGGAAGTAGGAGCTCTCGCCTTGAAGCTGAGAAAGCCGTCAGGGAAACCCGAGTTTTCGTCACAAAAAAACAAAACGTAAAACGCCGTGCGTTTGATCACTCTCCATCACAAAGGAACCCGGAAGAGAAAAAGGAAGCACAAAAGGAAGCACGAAAGGAAACCCACATGAAACTTGAAAGGAAATCCGAAAGGACACGCGAAGGGAGGCTCAAAAGGACACCCCCCCCCCCGCCAAAAAAGAAAAGAAGAAGCAAAAGGACACTTGAAAGGAAACTCAAAAGAAAGCTGCCCAAAAGGGAAACCTACCATGAAGCCCGCAAGAAGCCAAGAGGGAGCCTGAGAAAGGACCCCCAAAGGAACCTGGGCGCCGAAAGGGAGACAAGAATGGGTTTATGGTTGGTTGGTTGATTGTTATGATGGCTTCGAGGGTCTGTGGTGCGAATACTGTAGTGCGAGGGTTGGTTTCGGGTTGGTTTTTGGCCGGCTTAAGGTTGGTTTAAGGTTGGTTGGTGTGTGGGTGGGCTTAGGGTGGGTGTAGGGTGTTGGGGCGGGCCTAAGGTTGGCTTGAGGTTTGTTATGGCGGGTTCGGTGTGGCGTTGGTGGTGGTTTAAGGTGGGGAGGAGGGCAGGTTCAGAGTGTGCTTTTGGTTGGCTTAAGGATTGGTTCAGGTGGGCTTGGGTGGGTTTCTGGCTGGTGCAGGGTGGGTTTAGGGCTTGGAGGATAATGGCAACTTTTTGCGGCAAGAACTTGCTTCAGCTTGGTGGACATGCTCAAGTCTTGTCAAGTAGCGCTGTCCTTGGGACGATCGGCCGGATGGCCGGCGAGTTTTCGCAACTAGATTTTATGCTCTGACGTATTCCAGCAACGCGCTTGACAAGAGCGATCGTTCGAAGCTGCGAGCCCTGCGTGCTTACCACTCTATTCTTCCCTGGCTTTCCCACGTTGAGCGTCAGCTGCCTGTCTGGGCTGGGAGCGTTGCCCTGCATCAACCAGCACTGCTTGCGCTTAAGCCTTGGAAATGTATAACGACGCGATTCCCAGCTTTGGAAAGCCACTCATGGCGTTCGATGTAAGACGCGTGCTCGGTTGCCACATTCATGGGGCCATGTTCAAGCTTCCTGCCCTGTGCATCGATTCGCTGTTTCTAACGCCTAGCGCGCGGCCAGAAGGAAGCCGGGGTTGACAGGACTGGGGGGCTTGAGGTCGACAAAAGAAACCCCAAAAGGAAGCCCGGGAGGAAACCGAAAAGAACACCCAGAAGGATGTATCAAAGGCAAGCCGAAAGATATTCCAAGAGGAAGCCCAAAAGCAAACCCATAAGACAGCCCGAGAGGAAACCCAAAAGGAAACCTGAGAAAAAATCCAAACGGAAAAAAAAAACTTGATTAGCAAGCCCACAGAAGCCCACAGAAGCCCACAACACAAGGACCCCCGAGAGGAATCCTAAAAAAGCAAACATGCTAGGAAACCTAAAAGAACACCCAAATGGACACCTGAAAAGACACTTGAAGGCAACCCTTTTCCGGAAGCCCGAACGGAAACCTTCCAAACCCAAAAGGACGACGCCCTTTGGAGGAAAGGGAACGAAAGCCCAAAAGCAAAGCTGGTAGGAAATGTAAAGGAAAACTAACAGGACTGAACAGAAACTTGAAAGGCAACCCAAACAGAAGCCAAAAGGAATCCAGAAAAATTGAAGGGATCCAGAAATACAAGGTTTTGGAGAACTGACAAAGGGAACACGCAATCCCCTCCCAATGATATGACCAACGTGTTCAATCAAATGGTAGGTGAGAAAAGAACCTAACATTTTGACTTTGCACAAACACAACATCTCACAATTAGAACCAACACACCAAACAATAATCGGCGATGCTCGCCAATCTTTGGGTTCGCCCTGGAGCAGTCCTGGGACAACCCAAAAGCAAAAGCCAGTTTAGGGATGTCGCTGCTCAAGTGGGGTCCAGTTGGGACCATGTTAGTGGTAAACCAAAAGTTGGGGACTTTGTCTGGCTAATCCACTCAAGAAGAGAGTGTGTGACTCAGAAGGGACTCGTCCCTACAAGGGAGTGGTTTCCTTTTGGTTTTCCCTTGAAAAGCCTGAACGAAACGGGATTCCCTGTTAAAACAGGCCAACGCAATTGAACTTGGGCACCTTCTCTTTTCAGGGAGCGAGCGAGCCAAAGCTCTGCTCGAAAGGTTTTCGCCGGCTTCAATTCCTAGCGCTTGGTTTGGTTTCCTGACTTTTCTCAATGACATACCAACCAAAGACAAGCCACAACTTGTTCAACATGTTCAGGTATGGTGTTTGGAGGTATGGATACTTGTACACACCCCAGACAAGCTTGTCAGGCAATACACTCAACTTATGTAAGAGGTACATAAGCTCCATACCTCCAATATCTATCCTGCACTATTCTCTGGAATTTGACGCTGCTCGCATTTGGCCATGGTTTTGTGTTTTTGCCTTCTTTGTGATACCAACATGGTTCATTCCATGACTACTTTGTCAACTTAAAGGCACTTCCCTTGGTATCAAAAGAAAGCCGGCCCCGAAACCCGATTTCCACAACCATGCTTGGTTGCCCTCGACCCCGTTAAAAGTTCGACGCTTTCTGGGGTCGAAGGAAAACTCAAAATATTTCAATTTAAAAAGCTACAGTCTAAAGATCCAACCCAACAGCAACCAAGGCATGTGGCTCCTACAGCAACCGATGCCAAGTCGCTGTCCGAGATGTTGGCTCCGCGGCAGACCCGATCGTCGAAGCCTCCGATCTCCAAACGCCACAGTCGTTTAGTTTTGAGATGAGATGTCCAAACAAGTTCTCGATCTCGAGCATTTCTTGCACCCTTACTGTTGACCCGGATAAGAAGATCGAGCCCGTGCCATTGGGATCGATGGGGTTGGATGATGGGATGGGTGGATGGGTGGATGGATAGGGTTCTTCCCTCCAAAAGTGAAGAACCCCCACCAAAAAGAAGACACTTCCCGATGAAAATCGACCAGGTGTGTTTCTTCAGGGGTGCCCAGTAGTAGGAACCCTTTTTGACTGTCCATGAACAGCCCCAATCCCGAGTCGTTCCGCACATATCTGAGGTATAACTCCCCACATTGAAACAGGTCGCAACCCCCTTTGCGAGGTTGCGACATGTTGCCCAGGAGCTCCTGTTCCGAACCCCTACACCATGAACACTCATTAAGTACCCAACAATCATCATGTTTTTTTTTGGGGGGGGGGGAAACCGGCCACGGCCCAGATGGGGCTTCATGGCTTGCTTCGAATCAGAGTTGGAGCCACTCGCAGGCGAACGCACCACATCGGCGAGCACAGCTTGCCAGCGAAAAGCTTGAAAAGCTTGAAAAGCAGCCGCTACACCAAAGGCATGGCACCATCACAAGCTGATGTAAAAGACCAAACAACAACGATCAACACGGAGGGTCAACACCTCTCACGTGGAGAAAAAAAACACGAAAAAAAACAACAAACAAACAAAAAACAACGCCGACAGCATTCCGGGCACGCCCAAGAGACAAACAAGGAGAAGGAGGAAAGCGGACGAACCTTGATCCTTTGCTAAAATCTGAACCTTTAGTGGGTCTAAAAGGAAAGCCGCTCTCAACCAACTAAAAGCCTAAACGCCTAGGCGGATGGCTGGGAACCAAGAAACTTAGGCGCAGCTTGGTCCGTTTTTCGCTAGACATACTCACTCAGTTTCTTGGCGACGTGTCCTGGTACAGGTGCCACCTGTACCAAACAACGGTAACAAAAAACACGTCACAGGCGCCGCTGCCGCTGTGAACAGGTCGATACGGAAGAATTGCGCCACTAGGTTCTCCAGCAGAGAGGTTAGCATAAGGGTACCCGATTTTTTTTCTTCTGGAGTCTATTTTAGTAGGGGAACCCTCCCAACCAAAAAGGGGTGAGATAGGGCACTACTGGGGGACCTAGACCACATATTTTTTACGACAACATGTCAACATGATACAAAACACATGCAGATGACATGTCACAAACTCAGTGGGGGACGCCCCGAGCTATCCAACTGATGGGTTCCATTCGAGGCCAACCACCAGCCCCTTGGTCGATCGCATCCTCGCTTGTTGTTGGCATCCCAACCGCCCTAAAAGATACACGGAGCCCTTGGCAACATGGTCCAGAACAAGTTGGCCGAAAGCCAAAAGAGATGGGAGCAGGGGCATCTGAAAGTTGGCGGAGTGATTGCTGAGAACCTCTTGTCGCGTGGTTTTGGACTCCTTTATGTCACAGCCACAAAAACGAGCCACAACAGCAAAACCAAACAAATGGAGGTGTCGTGTTTTGTTGTGGGTACTCCCCCCCTTTGGTTGGTTTTCAAGGAACCCCCCAAAGGAACACATCAGTTTTGGGGGTCCCCAATACTAAAAAATGGCCACATGACAACACACCACCGCACAGCAATCATTCAGCTGAAGCAGCCATCTAGGGTCTGAAAGGGCTGGTAGTGCAGGCATGTCCTCAGGGGCTGGTTCCACGGTTGAGCCGCACGGCACATACAAACTCCAGTAGCTTTCCCTTTCTCTTGCTGGTGCTCAGCAGGGAATGCGGGAATGACCGATCTAAACCATCCCCTGTGGTTTCCTTTAAGGGAATCCCTGGGTTCATTGCCACATTCCCTACTGAGCACCAGCAAGCTTTTCCGGCAAGCCAAGGGCAACTGGTTGCCCAACTCAATTTTTGCAACTCTTACTTCCAACCAAATGGCCCAAATGGGCAGCAATCTTCCAGGCTCTTCCATTTGCGTGTGTGTGTGTATGTGTGTGTGTGTGTGGGTTTAAGTGACATGTCTGGGGTCTCGCGTCATATTTGATTCCCTTCCTTAATGCAAGTCCCAAGCAAGTCAGAACTTTCTGTTTCGCGCCAAGATGATTTCCCAAAGCCACAAGTCCAAATGCAAACTGGACGTGATTCGAGGTCGTGGTTTGCCTCTTGACTTGACCCCCCCATCGCTCAAAGGTCAAGGAACCTACTGTAGTCCCACTCGGGATGAGTCTCAACCACAAAACCTTGGCAAAGCTGCCCCTCGTCAATCCATAGAGTCCCCTGTTGCCTACAAGGGGTGTCAAGAGGCAAACCCTGGGTGATGTTGCCTTTCCACTTCAAGCACGCAGAAGCCCATGTTTTGTTCCTCCATACGAACAAAACCGTTCGAGACTTCTACGAGGCTTTCTCATACATTTGCCCACCGATCATGTTCTGGTCCCCATGTTTGGCCTAAGCAGCCTTGGACCCTCCATTGGACGTCTGGAGATCCAATGAAAGGCTTGGGACCTCAAAATGTGCCTTTTTGAGGTCCCAAGATGCTTTGTTTGAGATCCTCGAGAATGATAAGGAACATCTACAGAATGGACAGTCGAACGTTGGCCTACTCAGTAGGGCAAGGTCCCCTGGAACAGCTTGGGGACGACCTGGCATCCTTGTCGCCTACGGAGACCCTTGGTTGAACATCAAGTTGGAAATCCTACCATGTCGCTTCGGTCCCTTTAAGGGAAGTTGTTTTCTGGCGTCCATGAAAGGGCGATTCAACCATTCCATGTTTTGACGAAGGTGGACTTAAACCCAAAAGGTGAGTTTCCAGGGAACTTCCTTGGCTGTCTGCCGGGTCAAGAAACAGATCCCGGATTTCAACTGCAAGGCGCCCAAGACTTTTTTAAGCGGAAGAACTCTGGGCCCATAGCAAACACGAAGCAAGTCTCATTCTCTGCCTTTCCGATAAAGCTTGGGGTTTCGGGTGTTGTGGGGGTTTACTTTGAGGCATGAAAAATGGAGCCCTGTTGGTTTCCCTTTCACCAACACCATTTTGTCGTTTTTGAGGGCGCCCTTACAAACAAAAACTGATTTCAACATGTTTTCAAAGACACCACCAGGACACCAAGCCGCGCCTTTTGGTGGGTCCCGACTTTGACTAGGTCCTCCAGCAGAGAGGTTAGAATAAGGGTACCCTTTTTTCTGTAGTCTATTTCAGTAGGGGAACCCTCCCCCAAAAAAGGGTAAAAGGGCATAGTCGAGACAAACCTCCAAACCGAGCACCTCATTTGGTCCCCGATGGGTCCTGTCTCCCCCGAAGACCGTGGCTTGGATGCCGTTCGAAGGCGTCCACACCTCGCAGCCGCCGAAGCGGTACTCGATGCCCTTGCACCCAGGCGTGCGGACCTGAGCATATCTTACCCGCCACCCGGCACCAGCTGTGGTACTATCTTTGAACAAAGGGGGGTGGGTAGAGAGGGGGGTAGGGAAGGGGGTAGGGAGGGGGGTAGAGAGGGGGGTAGAGAGGGGGGTAGGGAGGGGGGTAGGGATGGGGGGGGGGGGGGGCGCAAAATCGAGCTGATACTTTTTGTTTCCCTCATTCCATCTGAAGCTTTGAGACTATCCCCAGAAGAATCGGTTCACTTTTGCTGCTTTTGTTTTTCGGCGCTCCGTTTTGTGGGCCAAGCCCCCCCCAAGTTGAGCCAACCCTTCAGCCCATCTCTGCGCATTCCACCATAGCTGTTGCCACTCCTCAATGGATGGGAACCCCGGATGAACAATAAACCCTGGTTGATTTTGATTGGCGCGTTCCAATTTCTTGGGATTCGTCACTCTTGGAGGGAACATTCCAAGATTAGTAGGACAGGCTTATTGCTCCAAAAACAACACTACTCTTTCAACGGGGTTCAAATCGCCAGTTGCCTGCCCCTAGATTTTGAGACACGCCCACCACCCACAATAAGAAGCCTGTGGTCAAACAAGCTGCCCCCAAAAAGGCTCAGAAGAACGATGCGGCCAGAACGGCTTGTGGAACAATCGTTTCCATGAAGGTGCTACTCTCAAAGATAAACCAGGAATAGTCTTTAGGTGTGCAATCTTGACATGCAGCCATGAGGAAGTCTAGTTCTGATTGACCTATTTGCTGCACGGATGACAAGACATGACTTTAAGTCATCTGGCCCAAACATTCAGTAAGGCTATTCCAAAATCAATGACTCACTGTTCGCCTACTTGAAGGTTGTAAACGAAGTGCATTTTAACAGCTGCGGCTCGGAACTTGCAACTGTTCACTGAGCTTAACAAAACTTTAGTTTCCTTTCTTTAGGATCCACTGGCAAAGGGGTACGAGCCACGCCCTTGCCCTTATCCCGTGCGGCACATCAACCTGGGTGTCCGGCACATCGCTCCTGGCACGCGCTCATGGACTCATTCTCCGGCGCCGCCCAAAAGAGGGTGTAGTGACCTCACGATTTCCCGTGCCCCTCTTTTAGCCATCGCCGGGCGTGGTTCTACGGAAATTGATAAAGCAGTTCTGCACGCATTGGTTATAAACATTTTTGTGGAAACATAATTTAGGTATATGGGTGTTTCTCCACCAACATGGGTTGCTTCCTTTCGATTTCCTCGCAACAACCAAAAAAAAGGGTTCCACCACGGCAGGCCCACAATGATGCAGGTTGACTCCAGTGCATGGAGTGCAACGACGGGCGCCTACGGAGTCTGAAGTTGGAAAACCCTGCCCACATCATTAGGGAGCGGCCCGCCATGGGGCCCGTGTTTTTGAAATCAGCCTTCTGTACGAGTATTGAACAATCATACAAGCTTGTAGAACTCAGTCTTGACCCTCCATTGTTTAGTTTGGGGAGATGACTCCCCCCGTTGTCGGTTCAACAAGGGCACTATTTTTCATGAACCGACCATCTCTCAGAAAAGAGCACCCAGTGGCCGTGCAGAAGGGCACCGTTCCTAGTAGCTGGATTTAAAGCGAACCAATAACAGTTAGCTGCTGCAGATATGAAACATCTGCTTCGCACCAGTTCGCGCGGAAGCAACCTTATGAATCCTGCCCTGCCAGCTGGTGCGAAGTTACTTTTGTTTATCCAGAGTGAAACTAGGAAGGAAACCCGGCCCATTGGTGGTGGAGAAAAGGTTCCCGTTTGTTGGGTAGCTGTTTTGTTGGGAAACGCCCGCCAAAGAAGTTGAAAGAGTGGAGCCCACTGGGCAACAGGAATAGTTTAGGTTGGCTTGGACAGTTCCCTAGCCCAACTTTACCCAATCCCCCACCCAACCCACCCCCCCACCACACTCCGCAACTGCCAAATGCCACAACTTGCTTGCTGGATGTGCCTCAAGCCGCTCTTGCGCCTGTCTCGGCCCATGTCCCCCTTCCCAGACATCAATACCTGTCTATATTTCGATAAGACATGAGTACATCATATACAAGTATAGCTATGTACCGACACACATTCAGGAGAGAAGCCATCACAGCAGCTTGGAAGTTCAAGGCACATGTCCCTACTTCTGCTTGCCCCACCCCACCCCAACCCAACCCCACACACTCACCCAACCCCACGCAGGGGCGATGGGTTCGTGTACTCGTGTTCCCCCTCAAATGCTGCTCCCGCAAACGAACTCGTCTATGCTGGCGACACGGTCGATCAATGAGGCCCGTGACAAACAAGATTGCATCAAAGGTGCGTCCATGATGAATCCATCAAGGGTGGTTTCCGCACCTAGTGTCCCGTGTTTCCTGGCCGGAAAGCGTGCGCATCAAGCAACGGCTCCTGCATTGAAAAGGCAACGGTTCATGCTGTGTGGGCAGAAAATCTGCGACTCACGTGATGCGCTAGGCCTGTGCTGAAGTGTCGCAGAAACTTGTCGACGTTTGTCCCCTCGGGTGCCACCCACACCCACCCACCCCCACCCACCCCCACCCCCACACCCACCCACACCCACCCACGCACACCCACCCACCCCCACCCACACCCACACCCGCACCCACCCCCACCCACACCCACCCGCACCCACCCACCCCCACCCACCCCCACATTCGTTCCGCCGGAACCATGAGAGGCCAAGCACTCGCGGAGTTGTCCGTCTCATTGTCGCCCCGGCAGGCGCGGCCCACGCCCCCGTCCGCGGGCTTGAAGGCCGCTGCGTTCCTCATGGCTCCAGGCGTCTGGTTGCAAAGCAGAGGTTGTCTCATAGGATATGGCTATGGGTCAAAACCCCGGTCACCCCCCAGTGAACATCCCAATCCAACCACTAAAATAGGTCCTAAAATGGGTGGTGAATTCACCTACCAACCAAAATGGTACCATTGGTGTTGACCCACGGCCATATGGGTGTGTCTTGGAACCCCAAAAGGGTACAGCAGGAGTTGGTTTCCTTTGGATCTTGGACACCTCAAACTTTGATTTGGACGTTTGTTGATTCCTTCACTGATCCATTTTCACATGAGCTTGACCTGGGTAGATTGTTGTCAGACAGTGATGCGAGCACCTTTAGAGATGGAGCATCCCGCACACAGTTCCTGCGAGCATCATATTTGTGCAAGAGAACGACCAGACCGCCCCATGGTGATATTCAATGGCCCCAGTGGCCTGCCAAGAACCTCGGAGGTTGGGTCTGTCCCTGAATCAGCCTGTGCTAAGCATAGGATTACATGACAGTCACCCCTCCATCGAAGTGGACATCGTTCAATGCGGGCTGACCGGGGGATCGGATTTAGGAACCACCTGGCAGAAGGGAAGGAGTGACTTTGAACCATCCCAGCAATTTGAACCCGTTTTCAAAACAAGCTCTGGCCAAACCAGCGAAAGCCCTGAAAGCGGGCCCCCCCCAGTTTTCTTTTTGTTGTTTTGGGGACATTCCTTCTTTCCAGTTTGTGAATGATAGGAGTTGGCCAGAACATGGAATTGGATTGGTTTCCTTTGTATCCCTTTTCAAAAATAATCTAAAAGAATCCTTGGATTGCTGAGCTGGGCCAACACATTATATCATGTAACCTCCCACCAACAAACATGGAAGTGCACAAGCCCGTTTTGCAAGACTTGTTGTCTTTTTGACAAATGGCGCCTGTGCACTTCCACCATTGCTGGTAGGGTAAAATGAGGCGAACCAACAAAATAGCAGGACCCTCCTGAGAAGTTGCACGGCACCGGTAAAACACCCATGTGGGGAGGAGTTTCCTGCTGAGCCTCTTTTTGGATTCCCTCCATTCAGTGGCCGAGTCCATTCTTTAGCGACGCTCGCAAACTTACTCTTCAAATAGTGGCACAAGGTTTGATCCTCCAAAAATCATTCGGAGAACCCAAGGTATAGCACTGGACATTTGAAGGCATTTACGGCAACAAACACGGAAACTAAACAAGGAAACTAACATATAGGTTTACAAAAGCTCTATTCACGGCAAATCAGCTAAAATGAAGTTGACTGAACATACACTGAACGTCGGCTAGTGAGACAAAACGAGAAGGGTCACTGGATTTTCCCTTCAGAAGTTGATCAATTCACGGGTGGCTTCCCTTGAAACGATCGCGGGGAAGGGCCACGGCAGTTTAAACCCAAGAACTTTGCACACCGAAGCCCAACTTGTAAAGCATTTTGGGTGGTTCCCTGAGGACATGGCTGGGAAACCCCGACTTTGGTGGTTCCAAAGAAGGAAATGGCTCGGAACCCCGCAAAACGCAAAAAAAAACACCAAAAACCAACGAGCACAGCCAGGGTTGTGGGAGATGGACTCCACTTCCGTGATACAACAAAAGGGCTTCCCAAAGACATTTCCGCCCATAATTTTTGGGGGGAGATTCCCGAAGATATCAACCAAGTGATCAACCACATGTGACGGATACACTCCAAGTGATTGCATCTGAGAAAAAAAAAGTGGTCGGATCTTGGTTGCTGTGGACCCCGCAAAAAGCTCGACTTTTCGGGGGGTCGAGTAGAAAACGCCTTCATTTCCCAAGCTAAGGTCAAAAAACAAGTCCCACCCAATCGCCGTCAAGGGAGACGCCCACTGCTTCCGCAACCCGCTCACTGCTTCGGCTTCCGGGCGTCAGCGCCAGATCCAAAGGCCCGTGGCGCAGGCAGATGGCCCCCGGGACGTTCTCCGTGGCTTGGATGCCCTGGGGCCGGGTCCAGACCTGAGCCGTGAACGGCGTGTCCCACATGGAGCTAGAAACGGGCGCGTCCAACGTGTTGGCTTCTTTTTCTTTTTCTTTTTCTTTTTTTGGCTTCTTTTTTCTTATTTATTTATGTTTTTTTTTTTGGGGGGGGGGGTGAACATGGAGCTAAAAAAAGGTGGGTACAACATGTTGGCTTCTTCTGTTTTTTTTTTTTTTGGTGTGTGTGTGTGTTGCTTTTGAGGGTTGTTTTTTTTGGGGTGTTGTTGTAGCTCTTGTGGGGTTGGTTTTTGGAGGAATCCATCGGGAAATGAAATACCGCAGATTCTGGGGGTTCCATATGGGTGCGTCTTTTTTAGGATTCGGACCCCCTCAAAAAGGCATCGGTATTCCTTTTGGTCCCAACTCAAGCAGAAAAGGGTTCCTCCCCCAAAAAAAACACACCCGCACAGAGACTTGCACTCGTCTGATTCTGTTAGACTGTCAGAAAAAGGGCTCCTTGGTGTCATGAGTCTATACCCTAAATAGGAAGGGTGCAGTATATAGAGTCCCATATTTTTCTCGGGCGTGCTTCGAACTCAGGTTATTGAGACCATGTTGTGGGGTGAGACCCCGCAACGGTACAGACGGCCTACGCCATGAGATCATACTTGGGCCATGCTTGAGGGGCAACCATAGGACAGGTTTTATAAAGGTTTGACTTGTTGGTTGGTTCCCAGCCAGCACTACACCAGACCTTTCTCACGCCGGCTAGGCGGAATCCATCCCAACATGGAACAACCGGTGAGGGGGGGGGGAATCGGTCTTCCAGGTACCAGCCCTGAGCTCCCGTGTTGCCAAACTCTGCGGAAAATGAAGACCTGGTATGAGCCCATGGGTTGATAACCCCATGGAATCCTAGCAACCAGCTTATCATTTCATCCCAGCATGAAGATCTGGCTCGGGAACCCCGTCTTTGATTCCCAGGTCCAATGTTTAACAACCAAGCCTTTGATTTGGCTGTGGCTCAAAAAACCGGAATTCCAAAATGGGTTACCCTGGTAAGTGGAAACATGGGTACCAAAACCTGCGGTCTGCCCCTCCGATCGTTTAATTTTGAGCCACACCCATTTGCCACGGTCCAAACCAAACAACTCGAATGTTGCTCCAGTCCGAAACGGGACACTTTTCGAGCGGGAAGCCCGGAGATTTCATTCAGCGACGCCCGCTTCCAAAAAAAACATTTGGCCAAATCCTGGCCGTCAATAGAGAATCAACCCAGCCAAAAGGACACCTAGAGCTGGTAGCTCTATTGAAATGTGTCTTACAAGTTGGGGCCCCTCTCAAATGGCTTCGGGTTTTGCTTTGCCTCTAAACCAACCAAGCCGCAAACATGCCGCACACATCTTGCGCCCTCAAAGAAAGTTGAACCATCCCCAACCGCAAAAATTTGGCGCCCGCAAAACAAGTTGGTAACCATGCCCATTTCAAGACTTCAATCCGCCGGAAACCAAAAAAACACATTTCTGGACTCACCTCCCCTCGTGCGTTTCGACCGCGCCTTGCAGCCCAACGCACTGAACTCCACCCCGGTGCAGCGTGCGGACGCGAAGAAGGCGCAGCGCTGGCGGCAGAGCTCCAGGGAGGGAACCTCCGACAGAGGAAACGCCACCTCAGCGCCGCTCGAAGCGGCGGAAGGGCTGCGGGACCTACGGGGGTTTAGGGTTTAGTTAGCCCCGATCAGCAGCTCTCGAAGTGATTGGTTTGGAGAGGCGGGTAGGGCTCAAAAATAGGAAGGAATCGGCCCAACGTGGAAGCCTGGAAAATGGACAAGTGGATTAAGACCTGCATAGACCCCAGCGGTTTCATTTTGCGCCACACCTCGGTGGCTTCCTCAGGCGGTAGGAGGGTCGGGACCCAAGTTCCATGGTTGCCTTAAATGGGCGCCCCCCGAAAGATGAAACAACTGGCTTCCCAAACCGATCGGAGGGTTGGATTGGTTTCAGGGTTGGTTCCACCACGGGGCACCTGGGCTGCCCGCAACGGTCACGAGACCGACCTTCTGGCTTAAAGGAAAAAGCCAATTGAACCACGTCGAAGGGGCCTTTACGCCCTTGAGACCAGCCATCGATGTTTGGGACAAATGGGAAAACAAGAGCACACATGGTCAGTTCCATCTGAGTCTGAGATTCAATCTTGGTTTACTGGCGTTGGCTGTCCTAGTCTGTTTGGTTGAACATGCGTGAGTTGCTCTGGTTTCAGTCTTGGTTCTCATGTTTTCCAGAGCCATCAGGGGTTGTGTCAAAATGGGGGGGATCTCAAAAATGGCGGATTTCCCTTGGGTGTCCCTTTAACAGAACCTTACAAGGGTACCCTCAAACAACACACACACACGCATCGATTTGTGCATGCTGCCCCCTCACGATGCGTACGTTGCTTGCATGATTCGTCTGGAGAGTCCGGACATGGCCGGAAACACAAGCTAGGTCGTTTGTCCTTTACCAGAACTTCCATTTGGTTAAGGCCCCAGGAAAAAATGAGAAAATATGTCCAGTAGTGATGAATTCCAGTTAAGACCAACAAGGAAAAATGAAGTAAACATCTTAAGCAAATGGAGGAGAATCCAATCAAGCCATGGTTTCAGAAGTGCCGACCGACATGTTTTTGGAAATTCGCCACTAAAGGTCACTGTGTCACCCGAATAGTCGACCTCTACCTTCAACTGGGCCCCCCCATGCCGGTCCGTTTCCGGATAGAACTCTGTCCAGATAGAACTCTGCTAGATTAAACGGTGTGTGGTCGTTTCCCCAAGTAGATGAGCCCAAGGAGTGTCCCCGAGCGCGCCAAGTTCCAAAAAGTCGGAACTAAACCTATTTCTTGCACCCATACGCAAATCGACTGCAGGTCCACAAGCTGATTTAAGGGATCCCCAAGCTCGTTTTCACCCCCAAACAAGCTCGCTATAAAATAGGCAGACCCATCAAAAAATCAAAGCCGAGCGAAGAAACGGCGGCGAGAAATCCACGTCTTTGACGCCGGGCCGCATAGTAGCTGGGGTCGATGTCGCTGCTGCTGAGTCCACGACATGCTCGATCCTTGCTACCGTTCACCAGGGTGAAGGGCATATGCCGAAGGCAGGTGCTGCCGGATCCTTACATGCCACCCTCCCAGTTGAATTGAGTGATCCAAAAGTCTGCCAGAGTGATCCGACTCGGCCCCCCTGCAAAGACTTCGCTTTTGCTGGCTGAAACGGACGATTGAGGAAAACCTGAACGGCAAACAGCTAACAAGGTAAATTTTTAAAGTCTGGCAGCGTACAAAAAGAGAGAGATCTCTTTTTGGTTGCCACCTTTAGTGAGAAACTTCAGTGGTTTCCCGCCTGAAAAAAAACAAAAGGAAACTGGCGAAGGGTTCTCTACTATAGGAAAGCATGGTCCAAGGGCATGAAGACTCGCCGCCGGAGGGCGTAAGCATCATATCATATCGACTGGAAGGAACAAACACAAGAGCGGAATCTGAGAGACAATGCCTGAAGGATCCTCTGCCAACATGTAGTCTGTGCATTCATGTCCACAAAGAGGACATGTGAGTGGGTGTTCGCAGTATGGTGGCACCCAAACGGACTCCTCCAAAGAATAACATGGTGACACACATAATTAGTGCCATCGGCCCTCTGGTGGTTGACGACGTGTTGAGACGTACATGTTTCAAAAACAAAGGAACAACAAACACCCTGCATGACCAGAGACCGAGAAGGCCAAAGGACCTCCAATCGAAAACCGATAAGTCGATGGTTTTGGAGCAAACCCAAAGCAAACGTGGGGAACACAGGACAGCTGTCAGGTTGCGCTTGGCATCTTCCAGGGATCGAGCGTGTGCCGCCACATGTGTTCCGGGTTCCGAGAAGCAGGAACTCAAGTTGCAGTCGACTCAACCCCGTCGTGCAAAGCGCTTTTCCTTTGAACCAACTCCTCTCTGTTGGGGCCTGAGTTCCCAAAACCCGCAACCAACCTCTGTGCGCTATGCCCAAGTTACCTGCAAAGACCCCCATATTCTCGCGCGCGCCGTACCCAGTGGCCCTAAGTCTACCCCAAGGCGGAGCGCGAAAAAAAGGATCAGCTTCTTAATCTCAACCCCTGCGGTTGTTTCCAGAACATGAAGCCCTTGCAGGGTAACAGCAAACAGGTTGCCACGAAACTTGAAAACGTGGAACAACCCCCCGAAGTCCGGAAGCTTCGAGTCCTGCCTCGGTGCGAATGGAGTTGCATCCTCCCAACAGTTTCGGGCCCCAGGCAAGGCGCCAAAGCACCAAACAAAAAAACCCAACAGAAACACAAACAGCTTTAAGGGTTAGGTGACAGCAAAAACAAACCCGCAAGAAGAGCAAAAGCGCAAAAGGGACGGCCAACGAAAACAAATCTTCGCATCGAGCAATCCCCACCCTCCACACTCACGAGCCTACGACCGTGAACACGGTTGTTTGAATTCAAGCATGGTTTTCGAGTGGCTTGGGGCCTATGACTGCTCAACAAGCTTTGCATTGAGAGCCTTATCCACCTGTCTGTGTGTCAAACGCCACTTGTCAGCGAGCCGATCTCGAGAACTCAAACATCGGTTCCGTTAACAAAAGCCAAGCCCCTTCCAAAAAGAAACCCGACGGGGGATTAAACGAAGTTGCTTATTCACAACCCAAAGGAACACAAAAGCATCACCCTTTCCGAGCCTCAGGGTGCACTCAAAACACGAAGGCGCCAACATGAAATGTAAACCCAACTGTGCGCCGGGCGGGACATTTAGCAAAACCAGACTGGCGAGCTGCTCTGGCGGGATACTGGAGGGATCCACTGGCAGATACTGGCGAGCCGCTCCGGCTCGATGCTGGCCGGATACTCGGCAGGAGCCACCGGCAAAGGATGCTCAGCAAGATACTCGGCGGGATGCTCTGGGATACTCAGCGGGATCCACTGGCGAGCCGCTCTGGCGGGATACTCGGCGGGATCCACTGGCGAGCCGCTCTGGCGGGATACTCGGCGGGATGCACTGGCGAGCTCGGCGGGATCCACTGGCGAGCCGCTCTGGCGGGATGCTCGGCGGGATGCACTGGCGAGCCGCTCTGGCGGGATACTCGGCGGGATCCACTGGCGAGCCGCTCTGGCGGGATACTCGGCGGGATCCACTGGCGAGCCGCTCTGGCGGGATACTCGGCGGCGGGATCCACTGGCGAGCCGCTCTGGCGGGGCGAGCCGCTCTGGCGGGATACTCGGCGGGATCCACTGGCGAGCCGCTCTGGCGGGATACTCGGCGGGATCCACTGGCGAGCCGCTCTGGCGGGATACTCGGCGGGATCCACTGGCGAGCCGCTCTGGCGGGATACTCGGCGGGATCCACTGGCGAGCCGCTCTGGCGGGATACTCGGCGGGATCCACTGGCGACTGCGGGGGCGGGATCCACTGGCGAGCCGCTCTGGCGGGGATACTCGGCGGGATCCACTGGCGAGCCGCTCTGGCGGGATACTCGGCGGGATCCACTGGCGAGCCGCTCTGGCGGGATACTCGGCGGGATCCACTGGCGAGCCGCTCTGGCGGGATACTCGGCGGGATCCACTGGCGAGCCGCTCTGGCGGGATACTCGGCGGGATGCACTGGCGAGCCGCTCTGGCGGGATACTCGGCGGGATCCACTGGCGACGGGATCGGCGGGATCCACTGGCGAGCCGCTCTGGCGGGATACTCGGCGGGATCCACTGGCGAGCTCTGGCGGGATCCACTGGCGAGCCGCTCTGGCGGGATACTCGGCGGGATCCACTGGCGAGCCGCTCTGGCGGGATACTCGGCGGGATCCACTGGCGAGCTGCTCTGGCGGGATACTGGGTGGGGGCGTGGTGTAGAAGCATCGCAAACGCGGATTGCAACATAGAATCTAACAACCCCTTCCTGTCGGCTGGGGAAAAACCCCAAAAAACCGACGCAAATCCCCGCCGTGGATCGAGAGGTGGTCGCCTGGATCCCCTGAGGATGGCTCCAAAGCTGGCAGCCCGTGGTGTTGAAGGACAGGCCCTTGCCTCAGGCTTCGAAGCTTCGAAGCTTGCGGCTTCCCAACGAATTCGGTCCTCCAGTAGTTTGAGCTTAGAATAAGCTGGTACCGTTTCTTTTTTCCTGTAGGGCAACCCTGGCCACAAACAAAACAGGGGAGAGAAGGGCACGATCCTGGGGGACCTAGCCAAAACAACTTGTCTCCTGCCTGAGGTGGATTTAGGTGGGGATTTCTGTCCAACTACTTTCAGGGTCTGTAGTTGAATTCGTAAGAGTGGTTCCCCCTTTGGGGGAGGGGGTGGATTTGGATTTGAAGGGAAATGGGAAACTACCCCCGGAAGACCGCCAAAGTACAAATTCTAACCACCACTTGGGGGGAAGCTGATACAAGGAGTATGTGGGTGTATGTTTCTTTAGATAGTGGATCCCCCTTTAGTTTTTTTTGGGGGAAAAAAGGACACCCACAATTTTTAGCGACCACTATTTTGAGAAACCACCGGGAACTTTCAGGTGGATTTAGGTTGGGATTAGTGTTCACTTTCAGTGGCTTCCCACATTAAGTTCGCAGCCAAGAGTGACGTGGGTTTGCCACAAAGTAAGATATGGAACCCTCTTGGCTTCACTTTGGTGCCCACAAGTTGGCAGTTCACACTTGGTCAGTTTTCCTATGCCCCTCCTAAATGAACCATCTGCCACAGACTGGACATCTTACCCGAACCTCACAAAAGGACCCCCCCCCCCGAAAGGAAAAAACAGGCCCAGGAGAAAACATCAGCCTCCTGGCCGACTTAGAAAGATAAGCTTGGCCCCATTAGGATTCTCTTCAAAGGCTAGGATCTTCACCAGGTGGGTTGCTCCCATGCGTCCAAATCGAGCACCAAAGGAAGTTGGTCCCTTGGGGGAACCAGAGGGCACTTTTGCGTGTCTTCTTTGAGGCTCGGTGCTCCCCCAACCCACCATGTTGTTTTTTGGGGAGGTCCGATTCCTAAAGACACACCCGTTCTTTTATGAAGGGCGGGAACCAAGGCAAACGAAAAGAGTGGTCCGGGGAGTCCAAATTTGTCCGAAGTTTGGTTGTCTCGTTCGCAGCAACCCGATTCTCATGTATATATATATATATCTCCAGGCTGGGGACAACTGTACAACAGGGAAAGAGGCTTTTTTTTGGGAGGTTCAGCACCCTCGTTTTTGGAGCTGCTGCCCCGTCCTGGGCTTGTTTCAATGGGAATCCCAAAGAAACCCATTCATGGCAGGGGGGCTCCAAACAATTCGAGACAGCCTGCATGTTGTCTCTTGCACTGGAGTCAACTAAGGGTTACAATGGGCTTCCCAGTGGTTGGTGTCCTCGGCTGTCTCAAACTCGGGGGAAACCTGCCACAGAAATTGGCGGCTGCAATGGTTTCTGCTGTTCAAGAACCCCGAAGAGGCATGGCAGGTGCCCTCAGAAACAAGTTCCCGTAGATTGCCACGCAGGGTACCCCGAAAAACCCCACCCCTTCTGTGGATGGACAAAATCATTCGCACCACCATTCGGAAACCAATGATTCGCTTGGCCTGTAAATAGCGGAGCAAACTCTTTGTTCTGTTTCAACCGTGGATTCATTTCGTGCGGACGGATTCGCAACCATCCCCGACCTCCCAAATCCGCTGCTTCATTCCCTGCAAGCTGCAGAAGTTCCGACTGGCACACTCCAACTTGCACTGGCGTAGGGATGGAACCAATGAAGCACTGAGCCACACGTCCTTGCTGTGGAAGGGCACATTGCAAGCTCGACCTGGCAGGTGCGTGACATGAACCCTGGTGGGGGGTATCAATCTATGGGTGTATATATATATATACATGCACACACACACACACACAGGTGTGTATATATATATATATACATGGAACCTATTTATGCTTGAGGGCCCACCATTCTAAGGCCCTAAATGGACGAAGGTGGGCGCATCCCGGCCATACCTGCCGGATCAACTTACATGCCTTTTTTTCTTCTTTTATTGTTTCCCCGTTTTTATTTGCTTTTTCCAAGGGAATGGCTTTGTGTTCCAAACCGACAAGTGCCGTACGTGTCCTTTTAGCGGTTGGAGGCATTTCAGGGAGGTGTGTTGGGCTCCATCTCCTGATGTGGTCGGTCCCCTTGCACGCCAGTCAACCCAAAGGAAGCCCACTGTTGTTTCCTGAAAGGCATCGCTTTCACCAAAACGGGGGAATCCGGGAAGGAAGGAACCCTTTCAAAGAACCAAGCGGAAAGAGTCGTTGGTTTTTAGTCCCCATGTCACAAGTCCCGTTTCACCGCCTTCTCCGCCGTCCACTGGCTCGAACGGCTCATACCTCGCTGAGCGGGGCGGCTGAAAAAAATCCTGGTGTCTTTCAAAGTATAACTCAGGAACCGGAATATGACTGTGGGTCAAACATAGGTACCCAAAATGGGTTACCCTGGTAAGTGGAACCATGGACCAAAACCTGCGGTCCACTTCCTGGTGGTTTAATTTTGACCCACGCCCATATGAACTGATCATCTCGCCGCCCGGGTCCGTTAACCAAGGCTTTTGTGGCCAGTTGGGAGTTGGGACATGGTTTTGATCAAGCTGGGGAGTGCTGGCAAGTAAGGACCTTTGTCATGGGTGAGCCAACTTTTTGCTCCCCCCACGCTCACTAAAGCTGCCAAGAGGATAAATGGGTGTCTTCTTGGATGGCACCGATTTTTGGGGTGGATTTAAAGGGGAACCAAGGGAAACCCACCCATTTTAGGGTACCCTTTGAGACAAGCCCAAATCAGGACCCCTACAAATCAGGCAAACGAGCCCTTCAAAAACCTGCACGCATTGGGCTGCAGCCAGCCTCAGTTGGTTTGTGGCACCAAAAGGCATTGGAGGTATTCGTTCGTTGGGACCCCTGGCCCCGGAAACCATTTGGAAGGAGGCGATGTGCGGGATACGGCTCTTGGGGTTGGTTGTAAAGCCATGCCGAGTTCAGTGGCTGAACAAACCTAAACATATCCCAGCTTGGCACCCAGAACCCGCTCAGTTCCCCAATTTTGAGGAGGAATTTCGAGGTTTACTAGGTCCTCCAGTAGAGAGGTTAGAATAAGGGTACCCTTTTTTCTGTAGTCTATTTTAGTAGGGGAACCCTCCCAACCAAAACAGGGGAGAGAAGGGCACCACTGGGGGACCTAGTTAAGGAACAACTAGTAAGTTCCTATCCAAAAAACCGCCTTACAGGCCAATGAAGCGTCCCCCTCCCGCATTCAGCTGAGATACCGCCGGCACGTTGTCCCCGAGTAGTGCACGGTGGCCTCGATGTCTCGCGTCCACACCTGCGCAAAACGTGGCCAGTGGCCGGATCCACCGCTTCGGCTTCACTTGCTACAAGGCCAAGCTTGGAGTTGGGCGATTTTCCTATGTCGGAAAAGGAACATCTACATTGGTCTCCTTTTAGGGGAGATAGATGGGTTTCCCTGGTGGATGATTAAACCACCAGGTGAACCAGGGCCATCTATGTTTCGAGCAAAACAACCAAAAAGCACACCTATGAACATCTATGTTCCCGCGGCTTGAAACGAGAAACGAATTCATGGCTGCTCAATTTTGGTGGGGTTTGCGGTCCTGGGGTGTTGGGATGGGGTGCGAGGTTTCCCCGAGTTATCCATCCCTTGATATCCCTTGTGACTTCCTTTTAAGGGGATCCGGCTGGTGACCAGCTAAACTGGCATCTCAGACCCCCTGAAAAAATCATCGAATCTGGATTCGTCTCAAAATGGTTCTCCCATCCCGCCCAGAAAAAGAGGCTTCCAGCGTCCTGCTTTGAACTCATTTAGATGCTTGTAAACAGTCTCCTCAAATCTCTGGGACAAGTTGAAACTTTTGGGCCTAATCAAAGCTTCGCGTTCCAACTTGAAAAGTTTGAGAGTCTGGTGTCGAAGGAGCTAAGAGTTGGGCTTTTCACACATCACTTCTAAACTTCGACACCAAGACATCTACAGTGTGCTTCCTAGTGGGTGGTTGGACATAGACGCTTTGGCAAAAGTTCGAAGGTAATGTCGGGCAGGAAAACAAATCAACAAACAACGGGATTTAAACCACGCGGAAGCCGTAGATTTGGGCAAACAAACAAATGGTGGCTGGGCGTGGTCTGTTCCAATTCTATCCCATGAAGGCCTTCCATCCCCGCTTCCTTGCCCTGACTATGGCTTGCACCAAGGGAAACACGTGTTGTTCAAAGCCAGCCCCCGTCCTTTTCGCAAAAGAACAGGTCGGCCCGTCGTGCACACCAAAAGAGAGGACAACAGGAAGAACCCTTCAGAGTGAAAGCCGTTCACTTCCGATCGAGTTGGCTTGAAAAAAGTCAAAAGTCAAAAGTCCAGGACGGGATAAAGACCGAGTCACAACAGGAAGGAACAACGCCTTGCAACTCATTTCTCGGGTGCTGGGACGTTGAAACGGTTTAACCCGGCTTCCTTGTTTCGTCCAAACAAATGGGTACGCGTCAACAAGGGAAATTCGAATTTGGACCGCACCCCCCCCAAAACAAAAATAAAGATAACTAACAAATACATAAATGAATAAATAAGTAAAAACATAATAATAAAAAAATAGAAGTGGTTCTCCTCCTTCCCTTCAACCAACCACAAAAAAGGCACCATCGAAACAACACGTTCCCCGCACTTCAGATTCGCATGAGTCGCATGTTGGTGTGGTTGTTTTTCGACCCCTCCCCCCAAAATATAATATATATATAATATTGTATATATATATATATATGTATACGCAAACAAATATATGATGGCGCAATGGCTTTCGTTGTGTCGTCCCTCTGTTCCACACAAACAAGCCGTACCATCTCAAAAAACAAAAACAAACAAAAAACGCGCGCCAGCCGTGTGCCATGAACGACCCTTCCCGGATCCGCTCGCCGCTGGTGGATCGATATGGATCGATCCTCCGCGCTCCGCGCCTTGCAACCCTCAGGGCCCCAGTCGGTGCCGCGGCAGTTTGGGGTCGCCAGGCACCGCAGAAGGCACAGCTCCTCGCTGCCCACCAGCGCGGGGCCCCAGAGGAAGTAGTAGCCTCACCGATGACTTTGGCTAGGTGCTCCAGTAGAGAGCCTAGAATTAAAGTACCCGATTTGTTGTTCTGTAGTCTGTTTTAGTAGGGGAACACTCCCACCCAAAAAAGAAACGGTAGAGGAGGGCACGATCCTGGGGGACCTAGCTAACTAATGTCAAAAGAGATCCCCCCAAAAAACCCAATTCATATCAAAAGAGATCCGGAATTCATGTCAAGATGAGATATGAAAAAGAAAACCCAACAAAAATCAACTAAAAAACAGCTGGAGAGGTCCGGCAAGTCGCTGGGGTGGTTGTCCGCCGCGCTGGCCCCGCGGCACGCCTGGTCCCTTCCTGCCACCCGAAAGGCGGCGCTTTCCGCCACCACGTCCCGCGCGCCCTTCCGCAGGCACACCGCGCCTGGGCCCGACGAAGGGCCCGGCGCAATCCGCGGCTCGCGTGTTTTTTTTTGGTGCGTGGTGGACGTTGGGTTTGGGGGGCAAACATTTTCAGATTTGACATTACAAGTAAAACGATGTAAATGTTGGCAGTTCAGTGGATTTGGGGTTCAACTACTAAATCAGAATAAGTAAAAAAGTATCGTAAATGTTAGCAGAGTGGATTTGGGTTTCAACCTCTAAACCACAAGAACCAACATGTGAAATGTTTCCCAACAACAAGCATGGGTGGGGGCCAGGGGTGGCCTTCTCTTTCCTTTCCTCTACCGAGCCGAAAAGGGCACCCGCCCAGATTCAAAGATCACCTTGTTCACCAGGGATGCTGGTAATTCATTGTGATGTTCGACATGGCCAACGACTATCCTTTCAGGTCCTGGTACTTAGACGTTCGACATGGCCACTATATATCCTTTCAGTAGCCATGCCGAACCCAACACACATGGCCCTTTGAAGAACCACTACCCTGTTGGACAAACCAATAGACTTCCGTGATGGTGAGAGCATACGATTTCTTCTCACAAGACCTTTTTGGGGCCCAGAAGAGGTCCAAATCTGCCGATTTGGTTTGGACTAAGCCCACAGTCCTCGCAAACCCAATGGGCACATGGCCTGAAGGGTCAACCCCCTTGCCCATTTTGACACCCGCAAACATACCCATCCAAACCGAGGGGTGAGTGGAGGAATGCATTCCCTGCACTCACCCAAAGGCCAAACAACTGATTGCTTTTCCACTAAAATAGATGTGTGAGAAAACAGGACCCGCACACAAACTGTGGTTTTCATTCTGGTTGCCCTTGACACCACCACAAAAAGGGTACCATCAAGAACACACCCAAATGAACTTCCCTCGACTGGGACAGAAGAGTCACTGACTTCAGGGGCCCATCCGATCCCCAGAAACTCTGCCATGCTAGGGGGGAGGGTTGCGTGTGCGGCCAAAAAAGAGCTGTGCCCACCATAGAGAAACAACACAGTGTGAAGCTTGATTGCTCACCATATACCTCTACTCTCAATGAATTTGGGGTTCCGCGAGCGCTGTTGTTTTTCAGGCTACCCACTTTTGGGGCTTTGAAAGGCAACCAACAGC